>VDFB02270651.1:603684932-604284932 GCA_007258455.2 Sequoia sempervirens | reverse complement strand
GATAAAGAAAGACTATCCATTTCTATGAGAAATATGAGGGAGTAGTGGCCTAGTCATATGATGACCTCAAAGGCTATGATCTCGAAATAATCCAGCATACTATAGAACTAGTAGAAGGAGCAAACCCTGTCCACCAGAAGTAGAGGCCATTAAATCCAAAAATTGAAGCCTTGATGGCACAAGAGTTAACAAAGCTAATTTAGCCCTGGATCATCTTCTCAATCAAGCACAACACATGGGTATCCAACCTGGTTCTAGTCCGAAAGAAGAACAGAGAAATCTTCTTATGTGTCAATTTCTGGGACTTGAACAGAGCATCCCTGAAGGACCACTACCCCTTGTCTTCTATGGAGTTTATCTTACAAATAGTGGTAGGATCAGAGATGTTTTCTCTATAGATGACTTCTCTGGTTATAACTAGATCTGGGTAAAAGAGGAAGATCGACACAAAACAACATTCACTACCAAGTGGGGAATATTTTCATATGCAAAAATTCCCTTCAACCTCTCAAATGTGGGAGCCACCTTCCAGTGGGCAATGGATATTGCTTTCAAGGAATTGATCAATAAAATCATCTTGATCTACCTAGATGATCTTACAGTATTCTCCAAGCATAAGGATAATCATTTCGGTCACCTTGAAATGGTTTTTAAAAAATGCCAGGAGTTTGAGATATCCTTGAACCCAAAAAAATATGTTTTTGGAGTGCCGCAAGGAAAACTATTGGGACATGTTGTGTCCAAAGATGGAATTTCAATCAATCTGGAGTGGGTGAAGGCAATCAGAGAACTCCCCATTCTAATCAACAAGAAGGGAGTTCAGTCCTTTCTAGGAAATGTAAATTTTGTGAGAAAATTCATTTATGATTTTGTAGGTTTAATTAGACCTATCACCCTGATGCTAAAATGGGTCAGTTGTTCAAATGGACCAAGGAAGCTAGAGAAGCCTTTGAAAAGGTTAAGGATGCTATTTCTTTAGCTCTTGTGCTGGTAAATCCATACCTATCAAAGAAATTTATAATGTATGTGTTCAGTAGAAAATCCAACATCGCTATTGTTCTAACCCAAAAGGATGATGAGGGAAAGGGAGAACATTTGATAGCATTTTACTCTCGGACCTTAAAAGATTATGAGATGAACTACAACTTCATTGAAAGACAAGAATTTTCCATTGTTAAGGGACTCAAAAAGTTCTGAAACTTCATATCTTGCAACAAGGTGATTATATATATCACATATTCCAGTGCGTGAATACATCATGGAAGGAGAAATTATTGAAAAAGGGCCAATTGGATCACTAAGATCCTCGAATATGATATTTAGGTCAAGCCCACAAAGACCGTCTAGGGAAGAGGACTGTGTGAGTATTTGACACATGATGAAGAAATGGCAGCTGAAGAGGGGCAACCCAAGCTTGTCCTAACAAATGAATCTGAGTACGAAGGCTGCTGGCTAGAAGACATAGTAAGATTCATGCATATTGAAAAATATCCACCAAGCCTTCCTTCTCAAAAGAGAAGATTCCATAGATTGCAGAACAAAAAATATGCACTTATTGAAGGGATAATTTTCAAAAGGAACTTCAATGGCATTCTACTGCAGTGTGTCACCACAGAACATGGGAGGAAAATTCTTGAAACCTTCCATAGCAGTCCCACAGGCAGAAATTTCTCTGCGAGGACCACTACTATCAAAATTATGTGCACCGGATATTTTTGGCCTACACTATCTAATGACTCACACTCTTTGGTTAAGGCCTGTAAGGAATGCCAATTCTTCGTGCCAAGGAGGAGAAACTTCGTAATGCCTCTCAACCCGATAGTGACCAAGGAACCTTTTGCACAATGGGGCCTTGATTTTATCAGGATGATTAATATCACCTCCAACGCTGGACACAAATGGATCCTCATGGCTATGGAATACTCTACCAAATGGACCAAGGCCATGCCATTAAAGAATGCAACAAAGGTGGATATTGTGAACTTTCTCGAGGAACTGGTAATGAGATTTGGCCCACCAAATACCATCATCTATGACAATGCTAAGGCTTTCCTGGGCTCTAAGGTATGTCAATTTGCACTCATGCACGACATATTCTTGAAAAAATCTTCAAACTACTACCCGCAGGGAAATGGCTTGGCTGAGTCGACTAATAAAAATTTAGTCTGACTCATTAAAAGAATTAGATTAGAACATCAAAGAGAGTGGCACATAAACATTTGGGAAATGCTCTGGGAAGACCATATAACCCCTAAACAAGTTCTTAAGACTTTTCCGTATGAATTAGTGTACAAGAAGGAAGCGCTATTTCCCATCTCCATGGAGATTCCTACACTACAATTGCTTAAATCCCTAGAGGTTGAAGAAAACAGAGCCATGGAGGTTCAGTTGGTCGAGTTACTAGAAGTATAGGAAAAAAGGGAAAAGGCCCTGATGACCATGAATAACTGCCAACAGGTGGTTAAGAGGTGGTTTGACAAGAAAGCCTCAGACCAAGGTTTTAAATGCAAAGACCTAGTGTTAAAGTTTAATGAGAGGGCTGCAAAGCCTAGTGAACATGAAAAATTTGATAGTTTGTGGGAAGGTCCTTTTAGAATAATTCAATGCAAGCAATACAATGTGTTCGAATTAGAAAATATGGAGAAAGAAGCATTGGGGATTCCAGTTAATGGAATCCACCTCAAATTGTTCAATTAAGTTTATTAATTGTTCTTCCTATGTAAATATGTAATTATTGTAAATTTTCCTTTGTGTTCTTTTGTTCGGCTAGTCTTTCCAAAGCAACCTGTAGAGCAGAAATGAACCCATATGCAAAATTGAAAATGTAATCAAAGAAGCAAAGAAAAGGGAACCCATAATGTAGAATTGCAAGAATCAAAAGAGATAGAAATTTAATAAAAGCTATATATTCATTAGATAATATCATATACTTTGGTATTACACTTCCAAAATGGCTCCGAGGCCATAATTTTTGAGTATATCTATATATACTATGCAATTTTTTTCAATATATACATTAAAAGCCTTTTCTAGGCATATATACAAAAAACATATGCAAAGTGTTGAGTCTTAAACAACAGCAGCAGGAGCGTCATCAACAACAACATTTGGAACAACTTCGTCAGTGGGATCAACAGGAGCAGTAGGATCATGAACAACAACAGGGGCATCAACAACATCAATGACTAATGGTGGAGGATACACTAGGTCCTTGAAATCAGTGTACCACTCCACGTCATAGAACAACACCACATTGTACCAGTGCAACAAGAAGTGGCAGTCATGAGTGACCCTCTGGCGGTGCTCTTCATGCGTCATAATGCAAAATCCACTCAGAAACGACATCCACGACACCGCCACATCTTCTTCAATATGTTTGCTAAGGTCACTCACTGTAGGAAGGCCCATGCCATACACTGCATTCACCATAATTTCTCCAAGGCCGCCAAGGTACTGCTTCAGGAAGATCTCCAACGTAAGTCACAAGATCATCAGCTTAGGGACCTGAATATCAAGCAAGGATGCAACAAAGTGAGAGAAAATATCAGTATTGACCCTATACTTGTCTTGGTACTCTATACAATCCCTACCCAGTATCCATTTCATTGCTATGATAGCCAATGAATGCTTTTTTTTCATCATTTGCTTCAAATTCCTGTTAGAAACTTCACCTAAGAAGTCCATCTGAGACTTATTATTAGTAAGCCTAATAGGAGTATTCATGATGCCTAATTCTACCCAACTACCCAAGTGCTAATTCTTCCCAATTGCTAAGTGCAATTTTTCTATTGTCTTAAGGTATATTTATAAAAATGTCTGATGTACTTGTTTGCCATAAGCATGATGCTAATCAAGTATTAACTTGAAAACCCCACCAAGAGCCGACTCGAATTCACCACCTAGTTGCATCTACCATGTACGAATTGCTGCATGCGAGATAAAGGAGAGGTAATTAATTAGCACAAGTTGGTGGTAGTCCCAAGTGATCGTCCATACGGTCAAGTGCTGATGTGTCACGCTACAAGCATGTTTCAGTCCCCAAGGCAGAACTCAAATATTTTAAGTACTCATTGTATCTTTGGCTTAATCATTCTTTTTAGGATATTAATTGCCAAGCATGTGAAAGTTTTATACACCTTCAATCGCCAGCTCAATTTCCCAAGAAAATCGCGCCGTAGGACATGATTACTAACTGTCATTATGAATTCTTGTCTTTTCAAAAGGGTAAGAAATTCATTTCGCATGAGCAAGGGAGTTGGTGGTACATGCTGAATTTAATGCAGATAGACAACCATTGTCTACCACTCTAATTCAAGAAAAAGCTAAGTGTTGCATGCGAAGGAATAACATTGTGAAAAATTTCTTGAGTACGCTATCCAGTGCAAAGAGTTTTGAGTGCAAAATTGCTGAAGAATACAAGAGATTGTAGTAAGTTTGAGCACTGTAAAAATCCATAGCACCTTGAAATGACCCAAAATCCTCAGATGGAAGTGCAAGAAAGGTGACCCAAATCTTGTTTGACGCCATGCGAGTGACACCCATAGCTAATATTTTTGGTGATACCTCTTACGCTTCGCCTGGGATACTAGAGAAGCCGAAGTGGATTCGCACGCGGGCCACAAAAAAGCAAAACACTCACAGGGACCAGAACTAGATAATGGAAGAATGGGATAAGATTCGTGATCCCATCCTCAAAACCAACTCTAAGGGTCTTAGGGAAGCAACTTGCGAAAGAATGAAAGTGGCCACTAACGAATATCAATTGGAATACAAACTATGGTTTTGTAGTCTCCCGCAGTATATGGTCCCTTTTGTGCATTATTGTGCAGAGCTAGTTCATGAGGGAATTCAACATTTCAACCTAGATACCAACACCATTGAAGGCTGAGAGTTGAGGGTTGACATCAGTGTGGAGGATATCAAGAACATGCTATGCATCCCAAAAAGGGACTCTAGAGTAGAAAAGATGGATTCATTCACTCTAGAAAAAAGGGTACAACTATTGGAGAGGCAGAGATCTTGCTATGGAATTTTAAAACTAGGAAACCCAAAGACCTCAGGAAGATTTGGAAAAACCACCATAAATTCCATTCATGCAGAACACTTTTGAACAAGATTTGCAGGATTCCTTCTCTATGATGACTTTCATTTGGGACATGGACGAGGATAAGTGCGTGCAAGCATTTCAACTGGGTATGGGTTTTCAGTTGAGGAGGAAACCATCCTTATTTTGGTATGACTTCACATAAGTCATTATCTGAGAAATGATGAGCCAAATCAAGGAATACAAAACACAACATAAGTTCAGGTTTCCTTCTCTCCTTGTTCATATGTTTTTGCATCAGAACCTTGACTTCTTCAAAGAACATGTGAAGTTAGCAATTTTTGATGAAAATGGAATAAGAAGGCTAGCTTCTATATGGAATCCCCTCCTTTATGTAACATATAACTATTACACATTCTTGGATTATTTCTGAAGTTCGATTCTACAAGACCTTATAAACGATGGCAATCTTTATCAACTTTCTGCCGACCAAACGGGGTGGATACAGAGTTTCACTCCTAAATACGACTGGTTTCTTGGAGAAGATTTTACACTCATTTGGCTGCGTGGCTTTACCGAGGAGCCATTCTGATTCCCATCATGCATCACAGATCGGGTGTTGGCCTTTGAGATGTTCCGGTAAGTGTCGGTTATTGACAATAAATTTTGTAGAGGGAAGAACAAAAATGGTTTTTTGTACTGCCCACTGAGCTTGAAAATAGTGGTTATGGAAAGGAAGCAGACACATAAGCTACTAGAGGCAAAGCTGGCTCATCTAGGGATAGTATTGATTTGTGAAAAATGACAATATAACCTCGAAAATGACTTAGCAAGCATAAATGTTCGGGTAACTCACAGTCCTCAGCCTTATTGGGAAAAGAAGTGGAATCCCATGTTAGAACAAGATGATCTATTTATAGACCTAGTTCACATTCCTACTAAGGATAGGAGCCCGACATGGCTCAATTTCTATTCCCTTTGGTGAATTTTAATGAGAGATACCAAATGGGGGCCACCCTTCACAATGATTTTGCCAAGTATTGGAATTGGAGTGAGGAAAATATTAGAGATTTCTCGATTTACTGTCAAGAGATCCGATGACCTGATGCCCCATTCCAAGATGTAGACAAGGATGAAATATTTGATACTCTATGGAACCAAGTGCATGATGATACCGACGTAAGTGGTGATGAGGATATTGACCTAGATGAGGCTAGAAAATATACAGGGATGGGGAAGGAGAAGGAAAAGGAAGTGAAGATGGCCCCAGTACAAAAAATTGGACAAGCAGTGAAGGAGCCTAGCAAAACTATTCTAAAGCTGCAGGTGAATATATCACATTCGAGAGCCTCATAAACATGTACATGGGCTGTGAAAAGACCCATAGGTGAAGCCCAACAACACCCATCGGAGGTCATAGAGGTGGAAAATTCCCCACCCAACAAAAGGCAGTGCACAAATGTGGCTTTTGGAGAGGGTTTACTAGAACCTACAATGAGCCAAGGATCAGAGTCATCTCTAGCTCAGGTATCTTTCTCTCATTCTCTTCTTGGTTCCCAATCTCTGGTTTCTTCTGCTGTCTCTACATCACCCATCACTTCAAGTGTCAACCTTTCTTTCTCTACTTCTATTGCAATGGTTGCAGGAGGTTTCTCCCAATTCTCTCAAGTGGGAAAATTCTCTTTTACTCCCCCGCAAGTTACTCCACCTTTGATCAGAGCACAATCCACAACCTCTATTGCTTCCCCTTTTACATCTGTTGCGTCGGCTCTGACCCAACCTGCTCTACAAATGGAGTCTACGATACCTCTGCTTCCACCACCACTTCCCATGAGTCTTCCTACTACTTCTCAAACTAGGCCTTGGTATATTCCCCCATTTTCCCCACTAACGCTCTCCCTTCGGAAGAAGAAATCAGCCAGAACCACTACTCTCTTGTTCCCTTTTATTGTTCCTCTTGGCACACCCTTTGTTGGCGAGCTCATTAGATCGCTAGTAGAATTTTTGTTGGAGGGTGATAAAACAAGACAAGCTTGGGCTCTTAGGTTCCAGAGGAAAAGGGACAAGGATGTTAAAAAGCCAGTGGAGCCAAAGGTGCATACACTTTTCAATGAGGCTTAGCAGTCATTTCATTTTGAAACCATGCATCCAAACGTCATCAAACCTCAGGGAGAGATGCAACCCAAAGATTACACCATCCATGCTATGGGACTCATGTAGTCGGGCCACAAGATAAAGTTGAGCTCATGGAGGAGATCCAACGTGTGGTGACCATTGAATTTCTCAAGTCTGGTCACCAACTGAAGAAGAAAGAAGATGAGATAAATGTTAAAAAGATGCAGGACAACTGAGAGGGGGGTGAATCAATTGTCATAGAGTCCAAACTTAAGAAAATTCCAACACATATCAATTCCATAACCACATTATTTGTCATTAAGTATGAGCATGAAACATAGATAAAAAAGTAATTTAACATAGTAAACACCAGATTTTTATGTGGAAAATCCAAGGAGAGAAAAACCATGGTGAGGATTAACTCACAATATAAAGTAGTTTCAAATTGAAAATAAAAGGCTCACTGCCAAGGGCTCATTGCCTTGAAAGGACTCACTATCCAAATACAAAAGCTCTATACTTACAAGAGAGGCTCACTACCTACAAAATATTGACAAACAAAATTGGGATTTACAGCCAAAATGAACTGAGAATAATGCACCTAACACGTGCTGATGTAGTTCCGATAATGCTCAATAGACTGATTCAACACACTTCATCTTTTCGCTCACTTTCAACTTTTCATTCACCACTGCTTCATTGATTTTGCATATACACACACAATTCTATTCCTCTGTCTCTATCACACTTAAAAATTGTCCAACATATTCATTTATATACCTGATCTTTTCTGCAGGCATCAATTAGGTCATCCTAGTTAGATGCATTTTAAATTACCAAAAATACTAACTGTCGGCTCCAAACATACACAAAATATTTCTAAGAAAGTAATTCAAACCTCCAACATGCTACATTATGTTGGAAAAGACCTAGAAATAGGTCACACATATATCTACATAGAAAAATTAATTCATTGTATCACAATTAACCCAAGAAGTCGGCCAAGAATAGACTTCAATGCAAAAAGAAATAAACATTCTGTTGGTTGCCACAACACTATATGAGCACCAAAGCACATAATATTCTAAATGTGTATGCCTTCAACAATCATAAGAATTTTCTCAAAACTGCAAGCATCAATAACTAACTGCAGAGGAATGCAAACTAGAATACTAGAGAGTGTAGCTTGAATACCGGTTTAGATACCAGACCAAAATATCAAATCAAGCACCGGCTTAAACTTGTAGTCACAACATGGTGACATTAATGACAACACAAAAATTTAGAGATAGTCAATCTTCTTCATTTTTCCAACAATCCCCCTCTTTGTCATTGATGGCAACATGTAAAAAAATTCTCCTTCAAACTCTCCCCATACTCTAACTCTCCCCCCCTTTGACATCAATGGCAAAGGGTGGCCAAAAAAAAAGATGTAAACAAAGGTTTAAACATGGTGACATCAAAAAGGTTTTCAATTTATCAATTTTTTTTTCCAACCATCCAAAAATTTCAAACATCAATTCATTTAACTTCTTTTTCTTCCTATTCTTCTTCTCCATAGGAGAAACAACATAAATTGAACACTCAAGATTCAAGTAAAAATGACACTCTTCACCTGAAACACTTTCTTGTATGTGTCCTCAAGAACTGGACACAATTTCTTCCAGTTAAATGTAGTTGAAACCATTCTTGTGCAAATGCTTTACAATAGGCCCAATTGTGTGAAAGAAGGTGACCAATATGAACTCTGTCTCTCGACATCTTCTGCGTAAGAAAGTATTCCAGAAAGATATTCTAATCAGACCTCAACAATCTCCTTAAGGAACCAAAAGGTTTTCACTACATCATCTCTTTGTCTTTGTACAACAACCAATTCAGTTTGTAATTCACCAACTCTTAATATTTGCTTTCCTTATTTGTCTTCAAATATGTCAAAATTCTTTCCAATGCTATTCACTTCAGTTTCAATTGCTTTAATTTTTATTTTGAAATTATCTATCGCAGCAGGCCACCTGAGACAATATTTGTAAATATCTGATATTTCTTTAATGCATTTCTTTGTTTCCACGATCAATTCAGATAATATCCCCTTAGCCTTAACACACCTCTTTTCAACCAAAGCTTCAAACTTACGTCCTTCCAGACCTTCAAGCAACATCCTTTCTTCAACAATCTCAACTATATTTTTTGGCAAGGAATCATAAATAGCTGATACTTGAATACCTTTCCAAAGTAGATATTCTACCAAAGCATCATCAATCTTCAATTTGTCAATAGGAGAGGCTACACTCCATAATTCACCAATATTATTCATCTTCCATTGAAATATCATAGACTAGATGTCATCAAAGGATAATTTCTCCTTTTCTTCTAAAATTTCAATGATATCTTCAGTTATAACTTTTCTCTTCTTTGATTCTAGAGAGGAATCACTAATGACAATCTCCAATTCATTTTTACCGGAGGAAGAGCCCACTTCAAACTGACTCAATGTAGATATACCTGAGCAAAGATTTGTTTACAAGGATGTGAAATAGGATTTGCACATACTTGCATTATCTGCCAATGCTCCCAGATATCTGTAGACTTGTTTTCCAATAGGAATCCCAAATTCCCATACCACATTATCTTTTCTTGGTAGGGAACACAAAAGGTAAAACACCAGACACACCAGAAAAGATCTGAAATGAAAGGGATAACCCTCAATCATTGACATTCAAACATTTTCAAAAGTATTCTCAAGCAACGAGCTACACAAATCAAATTTCCTGTTCTCCTTAACCATCATATGTGCAATATAAACAACAATAGCCGATGTGGAACCTTCACGATTTCTAAAACAGATCTTGTAAGAAATTTTGTACACAACATACCTTATAGCTAGATCCTCAAGAGTGTTTATCAATAGAGCTCATGGGTCTTTACTAAAGCCAGTCAATTCCTCCACATCTTTGTACTTTACAATTTTCTTTCCAGGAAGATCCCCAATATTGCATAAGCCAGTAATCGCCTCAATCACTTCCTTCGTAACTAAGTAGGTTTTGTCCAATACAATACTTCTTTCCTTGAAATAATTCAATAAGAACAAAATAAAATCTTTATTGGTAACCCATGAAAATTCACTCCACAAATCCATACTTAGGGTTTTTATGTTCTGTAATTCAGTTTCATTCAGCCCTAGTTCCATTTCTTTCAACTTTCTATGATTGAATTCTTCTAACTCAACTCCTTTTAGCTTTAGAGGGATGAAACCACTCAATTTTTTGTCCATTTCTATGCTTTCTTTAATTCGTTAATTGAAAATTCTTCATTTTTCTTCTTCCCCTTTTGCAAACAAAGAAACAAATTCTTGAAATTACCTAAGTTAATTTCTTTGAATTCCCGTAAGAATTGTTTCAAGGTCACTTCAAGATCACTCCAGAGCACCTTCCAAGTTATCGAAATGCACAATTAATTGAGAAGACTCATAAAATTTAACTTAAACACCATCAAGTTTTCCCAGAGCACATTAAATGCGACAAACATCAAAAAGCTGCTAAACACATTCTTCTTAACACAAAAGACCCTAATTCGGTCCACAAATCATCATAACAACATGTTTTCTTCTGGTTCTTTTTCCACAACCTCTAATTCTTCATTCTTCACATCTCATCCTCATGCCAGCCTCTGGCACACCATATATCTAGGGGGTTTTTATAATATTCTGATAATGATCTCCCTAAGACAATGCAAGTTCTAATTCCTAGAGGATTCGTCTGTACTGGATGAGGGCATAGACACATCAGTAGCTTCAGGTTTTTCTTCTTCTTTCTTCTTCCATATCTTATTCATCTCTTGCTTGATTTCTTCTTTGTCAACCTTCTTTACTGGATCATTCTTCTCTATCGGAGCAAACTTCTTTCCTTTCTTACTTCTACAGACTTTTGAAACATGTCCTGGTTTATTACAATTATAATAGATGACATTTTTCTGATTACTCTGTCCTCCATTTCCTCTTGATCTACATTGATTTGCTCTATGTCCAAATTTGTTATAGATATAACAGTAGCCATTAAAGAAATGATTCATTCTTCCTTCATTAAATTTGTTCCTCATTACTCGACTTATCATTCTCCCTTGAGATCTACATTCAGTAGCTTTAAGTCCAACCTTCTTACATTCAAAACATTGTTTGGTGAAGGGACCAGAAAATTTATTACTCCTGCTCCTGCATTCTTTTTCCTTGTGACCATATTTTTTACAGAAGAAAAAAATACCATTGAAAGAGGGATACCTTTGTGCATTAGGCTGTCTCACAGGCGGTCTCCTTATGAAATTTCTTGAATTTCTCTTCTGCTTTCATTTGTCTTGAATCCTTTGATTGTCCTTAGAACTTTCACCTACACCATTTCCTACACTAACTTTTTATTTACTTGATTTCTGTCCAGCAAGAAATTCTCCAAGCTTATCGGAACTTGATTTGAAATTATTCTCACAGAGCTTTGCTTTTTCCAGTTCAATCCTCAAGTTTACCACCTCCTGTTTAAGTTTAGATCATTCATCAGTTTTGTTCTGCACCATTGTATTCATACACTCTTCAATTCTCTTCTTCTCTTCTATTGTCACTTTTAATCCAATTATCTCTTGTCTCAACTGCTCACTCACTTCTTTGTTCCTTTCCTTGAGTTTCTTTAATTTTTCTTTCAGCTTTTAGACACATTCATTTGCTTCATCCAAATTCTCCTTCAAATCTATGTTTTCATTTTCAACTTTGTCAAGATCCTTAAGTGTAGTCTAGAGTTCTTTATCATCCATTTGATCAACCATCAGGATCCTCCTTAAGTGGCTAAGATTTACACCAAGGAACCAAAGCTCTGATACCAATTGTTAAAAAGATGTAGGACAATTGAGAGAGGGGGTGAATTAGTTGTCATAGAATCCAAACTTAAAAAATTTCCAACACATAAATTCTGTAACCACATTATCTATCATTAAGTATGATCATGAAACATAGATAAGAAAAGTAATTTAACACAGTAAACACTAGATTTTTATGTGGAAAACCCAAGGAGGGAAAAACCATGGTGAGGATTAACTCACAATAACTTAGTTTCAAACTGAAAATAAAAGGCTCATTGCCCTGAAAGGACTCACTGTCCAAATACAAAAGCTCACTGCTTACAAGAGAGGCTCACTACCTACAAAATATGGACAATTTTTTTTGGCTTTATAGCCAAAATGAACTAAGAATAATGCACCTAACACGTGTTGATGTAGTTCTGGTAATGCTCAATAGATTGATTCAACACACTTCATCTTTTCACTCACTTCTAAATTTTCATTCACCACTGCTTAATTGATTTTTCATACACACACACACACTTCTATTTCTCTATCTCTATGACACTTAAAAACTATCCAACATATTCATTTATATACCCGATCTTTTCTGCAGGCATCAATTAGGTCGGCCTAGTTAGATGCATTTCAAATTACCAAAAATACTAACTGTCGGCTCCAAACATACACAAAATATTTCCAAGAAAGTAATTCAAACCTCCAACACACTACATTGTGTTAGAAAAGACCTAAAAATAGGTCTCACACATATCCACATAGAAAAATTAATTCACTGTATCACAATTACCCCAAGAAGTTATCCAAGAATAGACTTCAATGCAAAAAGCAATAAATATTCTGTTGCTTGCCATAATGTTGTACGAGCACCAAAGCATGTAATATTTTGAATGTGTATGCCTTCAACAATCATAATCATTTTCTCAAAACCGCAAGCATCAATAACTAATTGTGGAGGAATGCAAACTAGAATACTAGAGAGTGCAGCTTGAATAACGGTTCTAATACTAGACCAAAATATCGAATCAAGCATCGTCTTAAACTTGCAGTCACAACATGGTGAAATCAATGACAACACCAAACTGTAGAGATTGTTGATCCTCTTCATTTTTCCAACACTAAAAAATGTCAAGGAGAGGATCGAGGTTCTACTGAAGGACAAGGCAAGGGATGCCAAAATTACACGCTTGTCACAACAAGCGGAGACAAAACATGATAGACTCCAAGAGGAACTTGCAAAGTTCCAATCCTAAGATCCCAACCTAGTCACTGATCTACAAAAAAAAAACAAAGAATTATAGGACCGGTTGGCATGGGCAGAGGAGGAGATGCAACAAAATAATGAAGAGTTTCAGCGTCAACGCGCTCAATTGGAGCAAAGAATGCAATAGAAGGAAACAAAATTCTAGGGCCAATAAACTCAATTCGAGAAGTAGATCAAGTAGGTAAGGCTTTCCCTGGATAAGGAATCTGCAACCAGAAGCCAGGCAGATGAAAAATGTCTTGCCAAGTTGAGAACCCTGCAGGAACAACTCCCCACTATGGACAGGAAAATTGCAAAACTAATGTAGGATGTTAGGTCAAGGGATGCAGAAATTGGTCTTTTGAAGAATCCTCCCCAACCCCTTGCTGAACAGTCATACCTCCTTCTAGTAGCCCAACAATTATATATTTCATACTGGGAAAAGGTCAAGGCCTTCTGCCTGAATCTTCAGTCAAAACTTCAGCTCATGGTGGAAGTGTCAAGTTTGAGTAGGGAGGTTTGCGAAATGATTGAGAAATTCCCACAGTTCATTGCAGAAAGGGTTCTTGAGGTAAAAAAGTGGCTAGATAAGCTGTACACAGTGCCGAATGAGGACTTAGTGAGCATGAGGATTAAGGACTAGAAGTTGGCTACCAAGATAGCAAAAGAATTCATCCATTGCTACACATCCATCCTCCATGCTAGCTATTTCTCTACCACACTAGGTCAAAATATGAACAACATACAGAAGAAATTATCCCAACTGACTCAGATGGGCCTGCCCTCCCCTTTTCTATCTAATGATTTAGTGGCCAAAGCAGAGCAGATTGCAATGGAGATTAAAGAGAAGCAACAAGACATATCTACTTTTCAGAACTTTAATTAACACCCTACCACTGAGGATATTGAGGGCATCACTCATCAGATAGAGTAGCTACTCTTTCAAATCGAGTCTAGGACTAGGATATCCATGAAGCTACCATTCAAAGAAGTGATCAATCTGCATGAGGTGCAAGAGAATCTACATGCCATATCGACACCATTTGAGGCTGACTGGCTGCCTCTGCAGACTACTCTCTCAAAGCTCTGACTCCATCGCCCATTTAAAAGGCTCTAGCATTAGAACCAAACATTTTGGGTTCCTTGTTCCGCAGGAGAAACACCCCTGGTAGTCGTGAAAAGTTGTGGATATAAAATCCATCGTGCTCCCTTTGTGTTAATTCTATTTTTCTAAGTCCAGACTGCACCCTATACATTTGAATATCCCTGGCCCCCATTTTGAAAAGCTTCGCCCACTATCGCCACATGTTCGCCGCGCACTCCTCGCAAGGATTTATTCCTTTGCTTCTCTACCAAGTCTCGCCATGCTTCCATGTGTTAGCAATGTGGGCCTTTGAAGCTTGCTTCTGTTCGCTTCTCTACTGAGCTCCACCCATGTGCCACGTAGCATTATTCTGTGTACACTTTTTGGAGGACCCCACAATTAGCGTTAGTAACAAAGAATTCTCCATGTGTCTTCTCCGTGGGGATTTCATTAAAGGGAAGGAAGGAATGGGCAACAAGCCCCACCATATTGCTACATGTCCTAATTGACTTCATGGGTGAGCGACACATGTCTGCAAGGGATTCTGCTGCTTCTACACTGGGACCACTACCATCATTTGAAAGGGATGCACTGGGCTTTGGGGTGACTGTATTCTATGGCTCAAAATATTTTCTATTGCAACGGCTTGGGGAAATCATTGCTATAGGAATCATTGCTCGTGATGAGGGAATCATTTCTATTACTGGATTTTAGGTGGTGGAGTGATTTTCTATATATACTGCTTCTTTCCATAAATGAGTTCAAAACATACAAAAAAATTGTGAAAAGACACCAGGCCTTTTGTATTGTTTTTGATTATTGTATAATATTCATAGATTGTGCCATTATTGTTCGGCCTTTCTATTTCTTAGCTATTTGAAAAAATATTATATTGTGCCATTATTGTACTTGGTAGTTTATTTGTAGAACTTCTATAATTTCAATATAAGTTTGTTGACTTAGACCATGTCTTGGACTCTTTTATCATTAAATGTGTATGGGAGTTATTTTATGTCATTAAATAGATTATTTAGTTTTTCATCTATGATTTCTGTTATTCTAAGAAATACAGATTGCTGAACAAGCCCTTAAATCCCATCCGAAAGGGAGATTTATCATGCCCACACCTACATCTTGGTGCATCACCTTAGATTAGATCTTTATTTTTTATATCTCCTTCCTTTTCCCATTCTAAAACCCCAAATTACAGAAGAAGCCAGCTTCTTTAAAAACCTAGAGGTCACTCAGTTTAGCACAATTGGTCCCCCCATTAACTAGGTTTCCCATAAGGCTGTTGCTTGTCAAATTTTGGGATCAACAATGACCAGTGATATTTCCAATATCCCCTAGTGGCTTTTGAGGATTACATTGCTGTGGAGGATTTCCTTCTTGTACTACTAGTGCTTTTCCTCTGCCATCTCCTTGTGTTGCTGTTGCTCTGCCTCCACCTCTTTCCATTCTCTGGCCTATAAGAATCCAACTTGGGTTCAAAAGTGGTAAATTCTCTAAGGGATAATTTATTTTGGTAGATTTAGATTACTTAAATGGTAGCCAACACTCATTAGGATTACCAATTCCAAACGTATGCTACAAAAACATTCTTCCATGTTTCAAGACTTAAATGGAAAAATAATTCTTCTATACTTGAAGGCTCCACTATAGAGACATTCTTCCTCCACTGCAAAGACCTTTGGTGTTCCAAGTGATCAATAACTTACATCTAATTCACAAGGAATAATCTCAATTATGGTAACTGTAAATACTCAAGGATTTTTCCTAGTTCTAGGAGTAAGGACCTGAATGACATCCATATATGTAGGAGGAATCAGTTCAACCATGCCCTTAATTGCAGGTAGTATCACCTCAACCATATCCATATGAACAATAGAAACCTATAGATTTGTGAGGAATAAAACACTATTTAGTATCATTAAATTTTTAGCTTGCAAGGCTAACTATGTTGGGAATAGGATGCCACTTAATTGCAATCCTAAACATATTTCATGTATCTCCTAAGTCCTTGGAAAGTGTTGCCCAACACTAGGATTATAAAGAGATTAAATTGAAATGAAATGAACATGTAAATTGACATTTTTAATTATTTCTAAATGATAGGAACATATGGGGACACCCAAGAAGAGATCCTACAAAATAGGAGCACATGGGGTGCCCACATGGAAGGTGGAACCCACCTTGAGTTAAGTTAACTGTTTGATGAAAGATAAAACTTCAGTATACATGTAAAGATCCTAGAAGCTAGGAATTGATGTTTACATGCATGGAGTTCAGTTCAGTATCAGTTCAGTTCAGTTAAATTTAGTTCAGCTATGGTTTAGTTATCTTTAGTTGTATGTAGTTAGTTTCAGTTGAATTCTAGTTGACTTTAGTTGACTTGGAATGCATGACTAATGACTTGAGTTGCATGATAGATAATAGGTGATACATTTAGTTAAGTGGGGATTATCAATCATGCATGATATTTGCATGAATAGTGGAGAGATATGTTTCAGTTAACAAAGATTGACTTGGACCCACCTTGGGTGCCCAAGTTGGCATCTTGAATTTAACACTTTTGTATGATAAGATATTTTATAAGGTTGAGTTAAGTGGGCCCATTCTTGGGCACCAACTTTGAGGAGAAGCTTACAAGACATCTTTGTAATCAACGTTGAGTTAGGACTTCAATTTTGGATGCCCAAATTGATGAAGGACTTGGTTTGACATTATTTTCACGGAAGAACTCTACTTGTAAAGAATAGGGGTAGGTTTTGTGAGATAAGCTTTGTGCTTTGTAATTGAAAACTCTTTGGAGTTTTCAAGGCTCATAATTGTCTATTTATTGCAACAAGTTGAAGAGAGTTTGATCAAAATTTATTGTAGGTTGTGAAGAATAATTTTTGAAGGAAAAATAAGCATCTCAAGCAAGGATTGATAAAGAATTATTGTAATATTGTTCTAAGGTTAAATAATACAAGCACTATTGATTCTGGTGGTGGAGTTTTTACCCGAAAGGTTTTCTCCACAGAATATGTTGTGTCACTTATATCTTCTTGTCTTATTCTTCTACAATCTTTTGTCTACTTCTACAAATGGTAAAATGAATCTAAATAGATAATCATCCACAAAGAATATGTAACAAATAACACTTATTTAGATCTACAATATCATAGTGTTACAAAGTATTAAGCTACGCAATTATCTCCATTTTCAACATTTGGTATCAGAGCTAATGATTGGGGTAGAGTTTGGCACACCTTTCTCTTAAAATTTTAAAGGTTTTTTGGTTGTAGTGGGATCTTTTACTATTGTGTTATTGCTAGTTTTGGAAAATAAGTTTGTTACAATTAGTTTTAATTCTCGTTTAGATATTGAAAGATTCAATGGATCTAATTATGAGATGTGGAAACTAAAAATGGAGGATCTCCTTGAAGAGAGAGATTAGTGGCTAGTGTTTGGTAATGAGACAAAGTCACCTACAACAATGTCAGATGAGGACCGGGCTAATCTTGATAAGAAGGCAAGAGGGACCATAAAATTATGTCTTGCTGATGCTATTCTCTTGAATGTTTTAGATGAAACTACTCCACATAAGATGTGGAAGAGAATAGGTGATATGTATCAAACCAAAAGTCTTACTAATAAGTTGTATCTGAAAAGACAGTTATATTCTTTAAAGATGAAAGATGGTGATTCTATTGAAAATCATTTGAATGATTTTAATTTGATTCTAAGTTAGTTAGCATCTATAGATGTAAAGCTAGAAGATGAAGATAAATGCATTTTGTTACTCTGTTCTTTACCAGAATCTTGAGAAAATATAATTGTTGCTATCAGTGGTAGTGGTGCAGATCTGAAGATGGACAATATAATTCCCACTCTCCTATAAGAGGAGATGAGGAGGAAGTCTAAAATGGAAATCTAAGATGCCTTGTTTGTAAGAGGTAGGCATGAGAAAAAGGAACCTAAGGGAGAAAAGGAAGGAAAGTGTAAGTCCGAAGGACAAAGTAAGGTAAAGTGTTGGAATTGTGGGAAATTGGGACATGTGAAGAAGGATTGTAAGAACAAGAAAAAGAGTTTTGATTCTTCTACACTGGAATCCTTGGATGACGGTAATCATGCATTGATCATTTCATGGAAATTTTTTAGTGATAACTCTTTGCTTGATGTTAAAAAGTGACCTTCATGAAGGGGATGGTAGCCATGATGCCATGTGTAGCTTGCACCACGGTTTAGTGGGAGTTGTTGGAAGTGATGTGGATGCATCATTGGTATGGTTATCTTCATGTGATTGGAGATATGTTTTTTTTCTTTTCTTGGTTTAGAGTGGTTGCTATTATGTCATGGTTTACTCTTGATACTCATTTAAAGTTTGGCATGGTACTTGTTCTCTTGAGACTAGGATGTTTATGTATGTTATGATGCATGTGATCTCCTTGGAGAAGATGGTTAGATCATGAATTCCATGTTTATGTTTCTAATTCATGATTGGAGCTTTGAAATTGATCATAGTAGTTCTCTTATGTATTGGGTACATTAATCATTTGCTTGATTACTTCATGATAGTGCTATGTTGCATTTGGAGTTTGTCATGGATTTGTTGGTTATAGGTCCTCATGGATACTTGGAAAAATAGGTGAGGCTTGAGTTCTCTTATGGTTAGAGACATGTGTTGAGATAGTTACTCTTGATGAGATTTCAACAGGAAATTCGAGGAGTCTACACCTTGGTTGGACCTGAGTTCAACACACTCAGCGGTTTCACATGCCTCCAAAGAGGTAGTTTGGTTACAGAGACTTGGGAAAGGTATCGGCTTTAATTGCAAGTAAGTTAAACTTGAATATGATAGTCAAAGTGCTATTTGTTTAGCCAAAAATCCTATGTATCATGCTCATACTAAGCATGTTGATGTTCATTATCACTTTGTGTGAGAAATGGTTGAGAGTGGGAAGGTATTGATTAAGAAAGTTGACACTTTGATCAATGTTGCAGATTATATTACGAAACCAATTCCTACATATAAGTTCTCCTAGTGTAGGAAGGCCATTGGCCTTGAGTCCTATACTTGATTTATAATAATGATTCCTTATTTAGAATAATTGTAATGTATAATGTCAAGTGGGAGAATGTTGGAAATAGGATGCCATTTAATTGCAATCCTAAACATATTTCATGTATCTCCTAAGTCCTTAGAAAGTGTTCCCCAAATATAGGATTAGAAAGAGATTAAATTCAAATGAAATGAACATGTAAATTGAAATTTGTAATTATTTCTAAATGATAGGAACATGTGGGGGCACCTAAAAAGAGATCCTACAAAATAGGAGCACATGGAGCACCCACATGGAAGGTGGAACCCACCTTGAGTTAAGTTAACTATTTGGAGAAAGATAAGACTTTAGTAATGCTTGCAAAGATCCTAGGAGTTAGGAATTGATGTTTACATGCATGGAGTTCAATTCATTTCAGTTCAGTTAAGTTCAGTTTCAGTTCAATTTAGTTTAGTTTAGTTTAGTTTAGTTCAATTATGGTTCGGTTATCTTCAGTTGCATGTAGTTAGTTTCAGTTGAATGCTAGTTGACTTCAGTTGACATGGAATGCATGAAATGACTTGAGTTGCATGAAAGATAGCATGTGATACGTTCAGTTAAGTGGGTATGATCAATCATGCATGATATTTGCATGAATGGTGGAGAGATATGTTTTAGTTAATAGAGATTGACTTGGACCCACCTTGGGCACCCAAGTTGGCATCTTGGAGTTAAAATTTTTGCATGATAAGATATTTTATAAGGCTGAGTTAAGTGGGCCCATTCTTGGGTGCCAACTTTGAGTAGAAGCTTACAAGATATCTTTGTAATCAATATTGAATTAGGAATTCAGTTTTGGACACACAAATTGATGGACTTGGTTTGAAATTTTTTTTCATGGAAGAACTCTACTTGCAAAGAATAAGTGTAGGTTTTGTGAGATAAGATTTGTGCTTTGTAATTGACAACTTTTTGGAGTTTTCAAGGCTAATAATTTTCTATTTATTGCAGAAATTTGAAGAGAGTTTGATTAGAGTTTATTGCAGGTTGTGAAGAAGAATTGTTGAAGGCAAAAGAAGCATCTCAAGCAAGGATTGATAAAGAATTATTGTAATCTTTTTCTAAGGTTAAATAATACAAGCACTATTGATTTTGGTGGTGGAGTTTTTTCCCGAAAGGGTTTCTCCACGGTATATGATGTTTCACTTCTATCTTTTGGTCTTATTCTTCTACAATCTTCTGTCTACTTCTACAAATGGTAAAATGAATCTAAATAGAGAATCATCCACAAATAATTTGTAACAAAGAATACTTATTTAGATATACAGTATAATAGTTTTACAAGTTTTAAGGCTACATAATTACCTCCATTTTCAAAAAATTGCTTAAATGTTGATGGGAACATATTTGTATACCCTAACCTTGGCCATGTTAAAGGTCCAATATCCTATTCTATGCCTTCTTATCAAAGATGATTTTTCATTTTGAACTGTCAAGGTTTAAAGCTCAAATGTTAATCAAGGATTTCATACATGCACACATTTAGATGTCCATCTATAGTTATAAAGGAACCTAATTACACCTAACCAGAGAGAAATCACCATGAAAATGGCAAAATTCTGCTAGTCACACATCTACATATTATTGAAGAAGAGGGGTTTTCCCTATTTCTCATTATATTGAACAAGGTTTCAACCTAAACATTTTATTGTGGGAGACATCCTCGAGAACATACAAGGATTTGGGCAATTTTATTGCCCAATTTGTGTGGGCTAGATACACCAAAAAAATATATGTTTGGGACATTTCCACTACACAATTGTGCTATTTCCTAAATACACAAAAATAATAGAACATAAACATAAATGTTCTTGAAAATTTTAGTACCCAATTGGTGTGCGGGATAGATACTAAATTTAAAAACAAAAAAATGATTTAAAAAAAAAAAGTTTTTGACAATTTTAATAACCTGATCATGTACTGCAAACCTTGTTCTAAGTGTATACACCTAAAATTGGTCAAGACAATCAATTAATTAAATACAAGCTATTTAATTAATAAACCTCTTATTTCGTCTACTTAGAAATAAATTCAAAATTTATTTATATAGTTCACACTTTTCTAATTCTATCATCTTAAATCACATTCCTCTAATTTAATTAAATAAAAAAATGTCAATAGTTTGTTTTATTTAATTACAATCTTCTCACTAAATTTAAATTCCCAATTTGAATTTAGGCACATGTCTCCAACTTTTCTTTCCACATCATCAAGTGTCACATGAATTTAAATAAATCTAATTTCTAAATTAGAATTATCATCAACAAACTTGAAACAAACTTTGGACACATGGCAATTTCACACATTTTATTCCCTCATACATTTGGTATGTTTCCCTTGGTCAAGGGAACATCTTCCATGATTCTTTCTAACCTCTTTCATCTCCACCATTCATCTCTCATGCTAAAATCTTGACTGTTGATTGCTGCCACATAACAAGATGCTTTGGAAATCCTATAAATACAACCTCTTGCTACAAAATTTTACATCCCATCTTTGAGTAAACTTATTATGCAGGAATCACATTGGAGCATTGGAGCATTTAGAGCATTTTACTATTTAGCATTTGAGCATTGTTTTATCATTTTAGTTTAGTATCATGTCTTAGGTTTAGTATTTGCATTTCCATTATCATCTTAGTTGTTATACAACATCTCCATCATAGCATTTAGCATCCTTTTTCATAGTATAATCTCCATTTTTGATAGCAACATCATAATTTTAGTTTCATATCATTTGTATATCAATCATGTATCATCTTAGACAACATCTCATTTCTTAGGTTGTCATCCAAACCAGTCATAATGCATATACAAATTTGAGAGCACTAATGATTTAAAGGGTCCTTGAGAATAGAGAACAATGGAACACGTTTAGAGATTTGTTTTGCTTTAATTTGGTTAATTCTGTGATTCAAATGTTTAATGTAATACTTCTCATTGGTTGTGTGTGTTTTTATTATTCATTTGCTAACTCTCACAATTCACACGACAACATTTTGGCACCCACCATGGGGCCTTTCCCCATTTTTTAACAATTTTTGGAAAAGTTATTTTGTAGATTCTGGACGTGAATTTCTTTTGGCGTGATTGTGATCTCTTTCAACACATATGACACATCTTTCAGTGCATTCAATTTCTATTACGACACATACGACACATCTTTCAGCGCATTCAATTTCTGTTACAGTGCATTTGATATTTCTTTAGGTGCATCAAGCATCTATTTTAGCGCATACAGGGAGTATTTTAGCGCATTTGTTTAACACTTTAGTGCATTCAATACCTATTGTAGCACATTGAGTTGTTCTTTTAGTGCACCTAGTTGTTATTTTAGTGCATAGAGAGTTCTTTTAGTGCATTGGAATAATATTCTAGTGCATTGGATAACTGTTTTAGCACATCTATTTAAATTTGCAAAATCTTAAAATTTTGAGAACTAATTAATGTTTTTTGTGTTGTACGTGCATGACATGCTGGTCAAAGAAAAATTTATGAAACTACTGCTGATTTATGCAGGGGCTGGAGTTATTTGATGCTTTCTTTTGATTAAATTAGGAACCTAGTTTAATTAGAAGGTTAAAGAACCCCTTGTCTTTGTTGCTTGAAGTGATAGGCCTATGCTCTCCCCTTAACTGGGTGACTAGAATGCCATAATCACTATTTTATGATTTATTAACACCTTTAGAAGGCTTGCTGTAGTGGGAAAAAGTACTCACCCTACGAGAACAACCTAAGTGGGAACAACTAAAGCCAATTTTTCCAACCCACTATAATCAAAAGTGAATTCGGGGAAAGTCCACAATTCAATGGTAGTGTGCAAGATAACCATCCCAAAATCCTTTGTTCTAAAGGTTGGGAGGTCTCCTGAGGGAGTTTATCTATTGCTGCACTAAACATAAACCCTTACTACGAACCTTAGTGTAGAAGCCAACCGAGTCATTTTTTGAACACTTTCTATATCACAATGCAAGAGGAGGGAAGAATCTACCCCCAAGACACTCACCATATAACTATCAGAGATCCCTAGCCAAAAGTGGAGGATTCAAATTTGGTTAAGACTTGGGATAGGAAAAAACATGGGTGCCCTCTAGGGGGTGACATGGCTGTGTGAGTTGACATAGTTTTAAGATGTGGGCGGTGGTATTTTAAGTGACCCTTGAGAATAGAAAAGTGCTTGAATTGTCTTCTCTTATGTTATACCTATGGAAATCAAAAGAATCAGACCAGATTCTTGAATACACACTCAATGTTTAGCTCCTAGGTGGAAACAATTGTTTGACAACTTGCTGCTATGTTTGGAGTCAAAATTCAAGAAATCATCCATTTGAGCACTCAATTCCCATAGTTCACAAATTGGAAACAAGGAAAAACTCACTATCCATCTGATCATACCTTGGAAACATTCAGATCCGCGGATTAAAAACTAGACAAACTATCAAAAACATTGAAAATTTCTAGATTAGCACATTTATCCTCTATTCCAGTGCATTCACTTCATTTTCTAGCACATTTGTGCAATTTGGTAGCACATACAATTCACCATTTTAGCACATCTAGGAAGTTTTATAACGCTTATGAGCAATCTTATAGTGCATCCATTCACTGTTATAGCATGTCTGAGCAGTCTTATAGTGCATCCATTCACTATTTTAGCATGTCTGAGTAGTCTTACAATGCATACATTTACTGTATTAGCACATCTAGGCAATTTTATAATGCATCTAAGTAGTCTTCTTGCACATCCATTCTCTGTTTTAGCGCATTTGTGTAATCTAGCAGTGCATATAGGATCTATTTTAGTGCATCCATTAAATGCAAAACCCAAGAGTTAAATTTATCCCCTATTTCATAGTTTGAACCAAAATTTAGAATCTTTTTCAACCCAGAATAATTCCTTAGGTATGAAAAAATATAAACTTGTTAAAAAATGACCTCTGCAAGTGGAATTCTTCAAACTAAACCAAGATCTAACATCTCAAAGTACCTAAATCATCAAAATTATCACACCTTTGATTATTAAGCTAAGTTTCATCATTAGGATTTGTCATCCTTTCATCACGAAACAAAGCTGTATAATCAAATTAAACTTAGTCTCATCAGTAGAACTTGTCATTCTATTTGACTTAGTTTTCATCCTTAGCACTCCTCCAAACAAAGAACAGAGTTTAGTCAAAGTATAACACTTGTATGCCCGTTCAAACAAGATTACAAAAGTAGAAACTCAAGGAAAAAGAATTCGAAACTCAAAACATCAAAATGTAAAACATCGAAACACAAAACATCAAAAATCAAAACACCATGGCTAAACCTGAAGAAAATACTTTCCATGGAATCCACAACACTAAAGGTGAAGAAATAACTGAGGAAGACATCCAACATGTTGAACAAGATCCAAATTTCCACAAGTGCTTATAAAATATTTTTGAAAGAAATGGGGAAAAATACTTACTAATGTTGGCTAAACAAGGTGTCAAATTGCTTGATGAATTTGATCCTAATCAATTGAAAGCACCTCCTAAAAATATTGAAAATGATTCACAAAATATAGAACAAGTGGTTGCCTTAACTCATCAAATGAAAAAGCTCCAACAACAAATTCTTGACATGCAAAGGGGAACTTCAAAATGATACTTGATACAAGACATTTTCCCATATCCTTTTGATCAAGATATCAACATGATTCCTTTTCCCAAACATTGTGAATTCCCAAAGTATGATAAATACAATGGTAAAACAGATCTAATAGATCATGCGAGGGAATTTCGAACCATGAGTCTTGAATTTGCACATGAAGAAACCTACTTGATGAGATTGTTTCCACATAGCCTAGGTGAACAATGCCTTGAATGGTTTTCCAAACTTGCACCCCCAATTAAAAACTTTGAAGAGTTGGTTAATAAATTCATCACTCATTACTCTTATAACATCCAACATGATATAACGATGAAAGACCTTTGCAACTTGAAATAGAAAAAGGGTGAGCCATTCCTCATATTTTTGCAAAAATGGAGAAGAATGTTTGCAAGATATTCTTGTCCCATACTTGAAAGGAAAAGATGGAAATATTTATTGACAACCTAAATAACGAGATGAGCTATAGATTGGAATTAAAATGCCCACCTACCTTTGAAAAATTTATTGAAAATGGAATCAAAATTGAAGAAGCTTTGGTCAAAAGAGGAGTCATAAAGATTTACAATGAAGGAAATAACTCAACAAGTTCCTCCAACATTTACAATAGTGGTGATAAACCAAAGTTTTGGAAATGAAACAAAAATGCTAGTAACAATAATGGTGCAGCTAAAACACAAAATGAAAAACTAGTATTTAACTTGACAACAACTACCACCAAAACCAATCAAAACAACAATCCAACCAGCAACCAAAATGACAATCAAAACAACAATCAAGGTAATGCTGAATCTAGAAGACCACCATATCAAACATCCTCCAATTGAAGAAGATTCACACCTTTGGGACAATCATTAGAATCAACATTAAAGGAGCTTCTTACAACCAAGGTTATAACATTACGAGAAGCAAGAAATTGGGAACCACAAGTTAAACCTCCATGGTGGAATGATGCACATTATTGTCACTTTCACAAAAAACAAAAGACATAAAACATAAAACCAATGATTACATGCAATTGAAACATTTGATACAAGACTTGATTGATAACAAGACCATATTTGTAGAAGGACCCCAAACAAACAATGATCATGGAGCATTCAAGAACCCTCTACCAAACTACGAAAAAGGGGAGTCCTCTTCATAAAACTCCAACCATTCATTATGTTCAGGTAGTTGAACATCAAAACAAGGAAATCAAAATCAAGGGCCAAGAAAACATTGCTACAGTTGAAAATCATCACCATGACATTAACACCAAACCACATCAAATTAATGACATTGCGCCAATAAATTTGATCACAAATGTTGCTACAAGCAACAATCAAATTAATGTCATTAAAATCAAAGAAAAATAAGACAATCCACTAGTCAACGCAATCACAAGAGGGCAAGCTAAAGTGACATTGAAAGAAGTTGCTACCTCCTCTGCATCCAAAACAATTATTACCCCTGCAACTCAATACAACATAGTTGACCAATTGTAGAAAATACTAGCACAAATATCCATATTGGAACTACTCAAAATCTCGCCAGCCCACAAAGAAATCTTAGAGCAAGCTCTAGTCACCACCAAGGTACCAAATAATCTAGAGGTTTTCCAATTTCAAGCTATGGTGGGACACTTGACCACACCTCATTGCTTATCATTTTCTGAACATGATGATGTATCAATCACCCATCCACATAACGCTGCCCTCCACATTGAGGTTCTGATTGACAAAAACTGTGTCAAATGAATTTTAATAGATGGTGGAGCTTGCCTAAATATCCGCACTCTAAATTTTTTTTGTGCACTTGGATATTCAAAAAACACTATTGATCCTAGAAGGAAAATCATAATAAAAGCATATGATGATGAAGAAAGATCCTCCCAAGGATTAATTGTTTTACCAATTCAAGTGGGACCAGTTGTCAAAGATATAGTCTGCCAAGTATTAGACAAGGAGTTGACATACAACATACTCTTGGGATGTCCTTGGATTCATGAGATGTAAGCAGTGCCCTCAACGTATCATCAATGTCTAAAATTTTCTTTCAATGGGAAAGAAATCATTATTTCAACTAATTCCAACAATCCCAAATATTGCAACACACTCAAAATAACCCAAGATACTTTTGTACCACACAATAGAGAAGCTACACCTCTTAGTTCATCCAATAATCAAATACAACTAAATTCGTTGTCAAAGTGGGTTGAGAGAAAGGACCAGTCAAAGGATAAGGGTATTGGTGATTCCACCCCATCAAGTAACGAAAGTACATAAAATTCTTTGTCAAATCAGCTAGAGGTAAAGGATTAGTCAAAATATGAAGGTGTTGGTAATTCTACTCCACAAAATCAGGAAGGTCAACTCAATGCCTTATCAAAATAGGTTGAAAAGATCCAGTTAAAAGACAAAGGCTTGGGGGAATATTCATTTGAGAAATCCTTATGTTTATCACAACTTTCATATTCTCCTAAGTCATATGGGAAACCATTAACATCAAGACAACAATCATCACAACCAACCACACTCTTTGATGGAACCTTTGTAAAAGCTAGCACTTTAGTGGATGAATCAAAAGACAAGGAGGTTTTGAATTGGTTGTACAAGGATGAAGAATCATCACAAGTATCAACTTCCAATGTAAAAATAGAGAAATATGGCAAAGGGAAGACAATCCTAGAAAATATGGGATATGAGGGAAAAGGTCCTATCGGTAAAAGAAAATAAGGCATCATAGAACCAATACAACCTATCACAATGCATGCCAAGGATAAAACAAGACTAGGATACGTAGAAGAATCAAAAGAAGAAACCAGACAACAGGTTGTTGAGAGAATTCTCCATGAAATAGATTCCAATGAGTATGAATGTGATTCCATCTCTAAAGAGTCTTGTCATGATAAGGAAATTGATGTGATACAAAAGTATACACCAACACGTATGGAGGGATAGAGCTTGAGTCTTAGACCACATGAAATTGGATCACAACAGATTGATGACTCAAGTGAAGATGATTAGACTTTGAGGGAGATAGATACTTCGGAAGAGAGTAACATCATAGATATCGATATTGCTATCAAACACTTTGATGACATTTCCATCATGACACTCACCCCTTTTGACCTTAGCCAATTTGACGATTCCTTGCCATTGATACACCCTAAATTGATTGACTGGGACCAAAATGAGTTTCTTGACATACCTGTCTTTCCAAATGATGATGTCATTGTAAACTTCCTTTGCTCTGACAATCCTAAAACATGTTCCACCTACGAATCTCATAATGAGGCTTCAGACAAGGAGAGTTCCAAATCTCTCAGCTGCAAAACAATGAATATCAAAAATTGATCTAATGGTGAAAACCATTTAATGGTAGTATTATATCAAGAAAAAGTAAAAATAAAGATTGCACTTGACGATGAAAACCTCTTCGAGGCACTAAAATATGGGAGATTTGAAACTCTTCCCAAGCACCATCATGAGAGATCTTCAGTGTTGATTGAGCCCATACAATCCATCAACGTTGGCACAATTGAAACAATCAAGACTCTACATCTAGCAACATCCATGATAGAGGAAGAAAAACCCAACTTCACTAAATTATTTGAAGAGAGGCAAGTCAACTTTTCTTGGTCCTACATTGAAATTCCAGGCATAGATCCAAATCCTATCATGCATCATTTATCACTACCACCTAGAATAAAGCTAGTGAAGCAAAAGTTGAGAAAAATGCATCCTCATATCGCCCTTTTGGTGAAATATGAATTGAAGAAACTATTGAATGTGGGATTTATTAGACCTATTGACTATGATGAGTGGATATCAAATATTGTGCTAGTGTTAAAACCAGATAAAAGCATCAGGATATGCACGGATTTTAGAGATCTCAACAAGGATTGATCGAAAGATGATTTTCCTCTAGCTAACATTGACATAATTGTAGACTTGACTGTTGGACATGAAATGTTATCACTTATGGATGGATTTTATTGTTACAATAAGATAAAAATAGCACCTAAAGACCAAGATAAAACAACCTTCACATGTCCTTGGGGCACTTTCTGCTGGAATGTAATGCCTTTAGGATTGAAAAATTTCGGAGCCACATATTAGAGAGTGATGACCACCATCTTCCATGACATGATGCACACTTTTATGGAAGACTATGTAAATGAATTGTTGGAAAAATCATTCACTAGAGAGGGACATCTAGAAATATTAGACAAGATCTTCACCAGATTGGAGAAATGCAATGTGAGATTAAATCCCAAGAAATGTGTATTTGGCGTAACATCAGCTAAAATTTTGGGATATATTGTATCAGCTAAAGGCATTGAGGTGGATCCTGTGAAGGTAAAAGCCATCATAGAGATGCCTCCTCCTAAGAAGATCAGCCAACTCATATCTTTACAAGGATGATTCCAATCTATTAGGAGGTTCATCGCGTAACTGGCAGATAAAACTCATCCTTTCAATCATTTGTTACACAAGAACGTTTCTTTCAAATGGGATGAGAAATGTGAAGCCACTTTCAATCAACTCAAACAATATCTAATGTCACCACCCATACTAGTACCACCAACCAAAGGAAAGTCATTATTACTCTATATTGCAACAACTAAAATATCTTTGGGCACTTTATTGGCACATGAAGATTCTACAGGAAAGGAAAGGGAAATTTATTACATCAGCAGGACCTTAAATGGCTCTAAGATCAATTACACTTTTATTGAAAAATCTTGTCTAGCGGTAGTATTTTCTACTCAACAACTAAGACACTACATGTTGACTCACACCATTAGACTCATAGCTAAAATTTGTCCATTGAAGTACTTACTCAACAAAGTTGCCTTGACAGGAAGACTAGCCAAGTGGGTGATGATATTGAGTGAGTTTGATATCCAATATGTGGACAAGAAAGCAATCGAAGGTTAAGCCATAACGGATTAACTAGTGGAAGCACCAATACAAGATGATCATCCAATGAGTATTGAATTTCTAGACGTAGATGTCCTTACAATGTCAACACAACATGGATCAGGTGCGAGAATCTTATTTATCACACCTTAAGGACATACCATTCCAAATTCCTATAGGTTAATGTTTCCCTGCACTAACAACACAATTGAATATGAAGCATTGATCATTGGAATCAAAGTAGCAGTCGAATGGAAGATCACAGAGTTGCATGTCTATGGCGATTCTCAACTAGTCATTAATCAGGTGAATGGTGATTACTAGAAAAAAGATGATAAATTGATGCCATATAAAAGAATGGTTGATGACTTTAAAAATTACTTTGTGGAGATCAAATTTGAGTAGATTCCTAGAGGTGAAAACAAAGTTGCTAATGCTATGGCTGCCATTGCTTCTCTCTTGCAGATACCTGAAAAGTGAGACTGTTATGAGTTAATGGTGGAACAACTATTTAACCCTGCCTATGATAACCCTGAATCCCAAGTCATATACTATCTAGTTGAGGCTGATGCTTCTATATATAATAAAATATACACCTATCTAAAAGACAATACCCTACCACCCAATTTATTTTGAGACCAAAAATGAAATTTTATTTGACAAGCAGCTTGACATACCCTGATAGCCAATGTACTTTATCAATGAGGTCTTGATGGTACTCTCCTTCAGTGTATTGAACATAACAAAGCTGAAACCACTTTACGTGAGGTTCATGACGATATCTGTGGTACACATTAAAGTGGACTAACTTTAGCTAAGAAACTCCTACGTTTAGGGTATTATTGGCCAAATATGGAGAATGATTCTTTTCAATATGTCAAGAAGTGCCAGAAATGTCAAAACCATGGAAACCTGATACATGCACCAACATAAGAACTACAACCATTCACATCCAGATGGCCTTTTTTTCAATGGGGATTGAACCATGTAGGTAAAATTCATGCATCTTCATCTAATGGACACAATTTTATCATCACATCCATGAAGTATTTTATGAAGTGGATTGAGGTGGTTCCCTTAACCATCATCACAGGAAAACAAATTGTATCCTTCATCTTGAATTACATCGTATGTCAGTATGGCATTCCTCAATCCATTATCACGGATAACGACAGACCCTTCAAGAATTAGGATGTCCAAGAACTTTGTGAGAGGTTTCATATCCAACATCAGTTTTCTACACCATACTATCCTCAAGGAAATGGTCAAGTAGAGGCCTCAAACAAAACCATCATGAAAATTTTGAAGAAAACCATCAATGATGCTGGACGTGATTGGCACGTTCAACTAAACCATGCTTTGTGGGCTTATTGAACCAATATCTACACTCTGAAAGGAACCACACCCTATGCTCTATTCTATGGATTAGAGGCCATTCTACCTATCGAGGTTGAGCTACCATCACTCCATGTGTCACTAAAGGGGATCATTTCAAATGAATATTATAGTGTTTAGGTTATAGGAATTAGAACTGTTGGATGAGTGTCATCAACAAGCAGTAGATCACCTAAAAGCATATCAACGGAGGATATCCAAAAGTTACAATCATAGAGTAAATCCTAGAACATTTCAAGTGGGTGACTTAGTTTTGAGAAAATCCCCATAATCAACAAGAAAGAGGAAAGAAGGGGAAATTTGAACCAAACTGGCTAGGTCCCTTTGTTATTGCATCGGTCTTTAGATCAGGAGCATATTAATTGTCTACGCTTGAAGGGGATTTGTTTGCTGAACCCCTCAACAACTTACATCTCAAGAATTTCTACACCTGATTCATCTAGTGCATAAGAAAAAGTCCTAAAAAAATGGTTGCCTTGATGAAAACCTAGAAAACAGGTGCCTTGGTAACAACAAAAAAAATCAAAAATAAAAAAATCCAAAAAAATAAAAAAAATAAAAAAATACAAAAAAATCAAAAAATTGAAAAGTACAAAAAAAGTGGAAAATAAGAAAAATTAGAAAAATCATAAAATCTGAAAAAGTGCAATAAAAACAAGTAGTGAAAACCTGGAAATAGGCGCTATTTGTGATTGGTTAGCTTTACCATCTATTTGAGCATGTCGACCATTTGTTTTCGCCATTCACTTTCACCATTATTCTGCCTATCATCAGAAAGCTTCATGTACATATCCTAGCATCGCGGTCATGTCTCACCCTAGATTGGGGGAAAAATACTGAACTCACTAGGGGCAATAAAATTGATCTTAAACCAACATAAAAACAACAGTATGACCATGCAACAAACACAATGATCATAGTGCAACCCAACATTGAACATCAATCACAAAACATGAACACATCAACCATCCACATCAAACAACCAAATCGATAAAATCAAAGAAAAATTTAAATGGATGACATTCCTTCTGAATCATGGCTTTATCATTGTGGCATGAACTTTGATTTTTGTTATCATATCTCTGGAGCAACTCGATGATGTATTGAACTAGAGGAGCTAGGAAGGAGTATGATTTTTCTTTGTCTATTGTCTGTGAGTTGATCATTATTACTATGCAAATTGTCACTAGACATGCTCTACAAAGTATCATTGATGACATTCCAAATTTTCATAGGAAAATGGTTAAATCTTGTCTATTTATGCGGGAAATGCTTAGGCCATCTCAGTTTAATTATACCTAGATGCTTGTGTTAACTTGCAATATCAAAAATCATGGAAGTAGTACTCAGGTCATCATGGTCTAATTATACCATCAATTTTTGTACTCACTTTCAACATTTTAAAAGCTCAATAATGATAAAAAGAATGAAAAATCAGCTATTACGATGACAACCTTTGTATATTAGATCTGCATGGTTAAGTTAGATTGCATCCATGTTAGTTTTTGCATCTGTAGTTATGGGGTTTCCAAAGTTGCAACAATTTCACAATGATTGAGTACATTTGACATTAAACAAAAACACATCAGTTGCATCATCATTTGCATACATTTGAAAGCATTCTCATATCATATGTATAGTATCACATCATTCATCCATCCATGCATTACATCATTGCATCTCACTTGCATAATCAAAATCATTTCATCTATTATTAATGGATTAAGAAAATAGTCCAATAAGAAGATTGAAAGACATATCCAACAGAGGAAGATTTCCAAGAAGAAAAAGTTGCTAAAGAACGTGAGATGGTATAGGAAGATTGAAAGACATATCCAACAGAGTAATATTTCCAAGAAGAAAAGGTTGCAAAGAAACACGACTGGTCAACAAGGATATAATGCCATTGTTATGAACATCTAAAACCAGTAGTGAAGATGAATTTGTTATTACTCAAATCCAAGATTGAAAAAGGACTAACTAGATCAACATAATCATCACATGAATGCACATAAACATCACACATCATTTGCATAATCAAATCCATCTCACATAGAATAAAACATCATCCATAAAGCATATAGAATCATCAATCATACTTTATCATATAATCCTTGCATGCATCACATAATCATTACATAAGCATCAAATAAGCATCATATAAACATCATAAACACATAGAACTATGCACCATCATATGATCATTCCATCCATCCATTCACTTGTGCATTAACATTATCATACATTCATCCATTCATTGCATCATCTATTTGCATTAGAAAATTACAAAAAAACATAAAATGCATCACATTTCATTTGCATAATAAGATCCATCACATGTATAATATATGCATCATTCATAAAGCATCATAGTATCATAACACATGTTTCATCATTCGCATCCATAGTATATCATACCATCATCATAGAGAACATCACATAAGCATCATAACATAGAAATTAAATGAATCCATCATATGCATCCATCGTGAAATCATAATTACATGTAGATCACTAATCATCACTGCATATCATATAAATCTCAAAACTACAATTTCAAGTATACAATAATATCCAAATGTGTTAAAGAGATACATCAACAAAGTGGAAGAAATCACAAAATATCTGACTGAATAAGTGTATACATCAAGTATTAGTACATCAAGTCTCAGTACATTAATCAATCCTATACTGGGGCATATCAATCAAATATGATAAACCACATCGACTGATAATATCTAAATCAACCTACACCAGATGTGAAATCATGTCCCACATCTTTAGGAAGCATTCCCTAGACTGAAGAATTCTAAAATCCTCCTATGATCATAACAATCGCAAATCATAAATCTTATCAATCAATCAATCAAATCTAATTAGCTCCAATGAGATTTCGATCAAATCTCATTGAGTGTCTATCATTGATCTTCACCTATCATGAGGTCAATCATCATCATCATATCATTGATCCTCACCTATCATGAGGGAAATCATCATCATCATATCATTGATCCTCACCTATCATGAGGTCAAACATCATCATCCTATCATTGATACTCATCTATCATGAGGTCAATCTATCAACATCATCAAACATCATCAAGTCAAACAATTGGTTGAAGCGATTATCAATCATCAAACACAAGGAGTCAAAGAGGGGCTTAATTAATCACTCCATCACCTGGTGGCTTAAACATCATTTTTTGGGAGATAAATCGCTTCTGGATCATAAAATTTTGAAATCATCATCAAATCATTGAAAAATCATCAAAATTTCAAAAATTTCAAAAAATCCTTAAAATTCAAAAAATCATCGATTTATCTCCCAAGGGGGCATATATCCGTCTGGGGCATCGAATTTTTTTTTGTCGGCATCAGCAACAAATTTTTCTTTGAAGCAATGTGTAAACACATTACTTCAAAGATGGGAAAAATGTATACACCTAAAATCCGTCAAGACAATCAATTGATTAAATACAAGCTATTTAATTAATAAACCTCTTATTTTGTCAACTTATAAATAAATTCAAAATTTATTTATATAGTTCACACTTTTCTAATTCTATCATCTTAAATCACATTCCTCTAATTTAATTAAATAAACAAATTTCAATAGTTTGTTTTATTTAATTATAATCTTCTCACTAAATTTAAATGCCCAATTTGAATTTAGGCACACGTCTCCAACTTTTCTTGCCACATCATCAAGTGTCACATGAATTTAAATAAATCTAATTTCTAAATTAAAATTATCCTCAACAAAATTGAAACAAACTTTGGACAGATGACAATTTCACACATTTTATTCCCTCATACATTTGGTATGTTGCCCTTGGTCAAGGGTACATCTTCCATGATTCTTTCTAACCTCTTTCATCTCCACCGTTCATCTCTCATGCTAAAATCTTGACTGTTGATTTCTGCCACATCACAAGATGCTTTGTAAATCCTATAAATACAACCTCTTGCTACTTAATTTTACATCCCATCTTTGAGTAAACTTATTATGTAGGAATCACATTGAAGCATTGGAGCATTTAGAGAATTTTACTATTTAGCATTTGAGCATTGTTTTATCATTTTAGTTTAGTATCATGTCTTAGGTTTAGTATTTTCATTTCCATTATCATCTTAGTTGTTATACAAAATCTCCATCATAGCATTTAACATCCTTTTTCATAGTATAATCTCCATTTTAGATAGCAGCATCATAATTTTAGCTTCATATCATTTGTATATCAATCATGTATCATCTTAGACAACATCTCATTTCTTAGGTTGTCATCCAAACCAGTCATAGTGCATATACAAATTTGAGAGCACTAATGATTTAAAGGGTCCTTGAAAATAGAGAACAATGGAACAAGTTTAGAGATTTGTTTTGCTTTAATTTGGTTAATTATGTGATTCAAATCTTTAATGTAATATGTCTCATTGGTTGTGTGTGTTTTTATTATTCATTTGCTAACTCTCACAATTCACATGACAACACTAAGCATTAGACCGGGAATCACACACAAAATTTAATTATGATAGTGATTACCACATATTAATTGTTTTGATTATGAACCGCAAATAAAATTAAAATAATGTAAATGGTGATAGTGATTACTGTTTACCATCAATATTGTCCCTGGCTCCAACCATTGTAGATTGCTTTGTTCGAAGCTTCCTGTAGCTACTGCAGAATCAATCGTGATTTACTTACCCAAAACCAAATTAAAATAAAACTAAGACAATGTACTGAATGAATAAAAAATAATAAGAATAGGAGGAGGAGAAGATAATGTTATGACTTACTCTAGCTAGGTAAATGGCTAGTTAGCCCAACACAGGAGAATTATATGAAGAAAACCCACCTACATACAAAATAGTTGTTATCATTGAGATGGGCAAGAGATGGATCATCCCATGTAAGGAAAAGGGAAAGAAGGTTTGTTTTTCCTTCATGGGCTTCAAATTTCTTAGATCCCAGAGACAGGAGGATGAGAATTTGAAAGATGTATTATATATTACATAATCAAAATACTAACATATACTAGACATATCTTTTCGTTAATAACTACCATCCTTTTGAAGTATGCAATCTTGGCACCCACTAATTTTGTTACATGTTTTTTTTTTTTTTCTTAAGTAATAATATTTTCAAATTAATCAAATTAGATGGGAAATTTTTTCACTTCCTTATTAGAAAAGTAAGACTCAACAAGTTTGTAAGAGAAAAGAAAAACTAGCAAAAATTTTATAATCTCAAACTCTAATTTAAGAGAGAATGATGCATGTCTAAATTAATGAGATTGCCTTGAGTCCAAAATGATTGTTCGAAATCATTAACACCCGTTTTAGCTTGTCTTGTAGTTCTTAATTTTTTTTTTGAATAATATAGAGGTGCTTTTATTATCCATTCCCTTATTTTTGAAGTGAAAGAGGTTGTCTTTGTTGATATTGGTATGGTGTGATGGTTTAAAGGCAATGTTGATGGTCTTGTCATCAAGGTTCAAACTCCGTTAGGGTGGTATTGTTGAGTGGTTGTATTGGGGATGATGTCCCCCATTTTTTTTCTCTCCGGTCAAAAGCATTTACCTCTTGAACAAAAAAATAAAGAAAAAGATTGTCTAAACTTATCTAGAGGTTGTGCCTAGAAAGATATTTGATTTTCCCTTTTTTAAATATGAACTATATCAATTTTCTCTCGTTCTTATAATTTTTATGTTTTTTTTAAGATTTTGATTTTTTTTCATCAATAAAATTTTCATTAATCAACTATTTTTTATATGTAGGTAATATGTAGATGATTTTTCTAATTAATATTTAAAAATATTTATGGTTAATATAAATATTTTCTAAGGGTAGGGGATCTAGCTTGATTGACTAAAGTATTTTGTTGTAGGCAAGAGGTCATGAGGCCTAAAAGATTACACGAATATTCAAAATTTAAAATTCTTAATTCATTATGGGATTCTACCACCTCAAATTTGAAATTCCCATTAAAAAAACACACTCCTTGCTAACTTGCAAGTCATAGTAATATATATGCAAATTATATAATATCAATAGATTTCCCAACTAGTCAACCTCATGATCTATTATCTTAAGAAAATGGTTTCGAGTGGGAGTAGTAACACTCTATTTCTTTATTTATTTCCTATCGTACATTCTTGAACGTATGATAACAATCCATCATTCATCAAAATATTCAACAAAATTTGTTGTCTTGAAGCTACTCAATAACAACCTAGCTCCAATGTTTATGCATAATCTTCATTGTGGGATCAATGCTTGGTGCCTCTAGTTAATCAAACATTTATGGAGCCCTACTATGTCCTATTTTACCTCTACAATTTAAGATTCTTGAGTCATGTGTATACTTTGCATTTTAGATACATAGACAAACCTCATAATTAAATCCTTCCCTAAAGATTGAGTATAATAAATTGATTTATAGTTAGGTGTACACTTTAAATAAAAATATTTAAAATAATGATAAATAATTTCGTATTTAAAATTAACTCATGTGATGGATTTAATTTGTCATTGCTAGTGGTTCTTCTACGCATATGCAATGATTGAAGGCTAAACACTTAACACCTCACACATACTAGCATATCTCCCCATATCACCTACATCATATCAAGTTCTTCATCCTCTACTTTTCACTATATGCTAAAAATCATGGTAGGTCCTACCTATCCATGTATCTATATCAAGTAGGAAAGAATGTTCAATCTTATTACAAGAATATTTTCATAGAAAGCTCATGATGTATTCTTAGTATATCATAATGTCTTTCTTTGACAATGTCTATGGTATCAGAGGAATATATAGGTGATTATCCCCTAGCACCACAAACTATTTTTAATATCATGCATAATTAATTTTTTAGTATATACTTGCTTACAATGAACTACAAGTTGCACACATGATCAAAATGTACAATTTATCTCTAAATGCAAGTTATGTGCTTGATTATCTTCTTATCCCTATTTATGTCTATGCATGATACTAAATGTCATGTGTTCTCTATTGATAACTATGGTCTAATTTCTAAGCTATGGAAATATGTATTAAAATCAAGTGCCAACATCTTCTTTATATAATTTTGTGTCCTATCCTCATAACACCAAAATACTATAAAAATACATAACACAAAAATATAATACAATTCAACAAAATAAATAAAAAATATTATTGATACTCCTATGTTGAGAAAAACCTTTTCCTAGTTGTGAAAGCTGAGGAATTGTGATGTTCCAAATCTACTTACCACTACTATATATGTGTTAGATGTGAGAAAACACATGAATTGCATTCATATAGTCTATGTATGGATAGATCGCTCTTGCTCATACTACAAAAGCTAGTGGAATGAGGGAATGCCTAGCTCGAACTACCCTATTTACAACGAATGAGTGTTGAAAGTGTGCCAATGATGTTTGTGTATGGTGGAGTTGTTGTGTTGAATTTTATCACTCTTCTCATGAGGAAGTAATTTTTGATGATAGATGGTTGTGTTGATTCATGGAGTGGTGATTGGAATGTGAGGGTGATCTCTAGAAGACCTCTAAAGGGGTATCAAGTTTACTAATCCTCATGTGGTTGGGTGTGTTGCTAGCATAGATTATGTTGAGCTCTTGGTAAGAATTGATTAGGAAGACATTTAGTTGACATGGGCTAACTCTTTTTCTTGCCAACTATTATTCTCTTCCTGAATTTGTTATAAAATGAGAGCTTGTGCTTGGACTTATTTTTGGTTAGTTTCTTCTAATTTTAGAAGAGTTGTTCTAAGCCTATTTAAGATGGATTCTACCCAATCCTTTCTAACCCCATCACACATTAGGGGTAAGTGCAAGTTAAGGGTTCACTTTTAGTGGAAGTGTTGAGCTTCTATTTAGGAAAAAGGTCCCAAACCTAAACACATGTTAGAGTTGGCTATGAAGATGCCCAAGATCTAGAGGCCAAATGTAAAGCACAAAGAGATCAATATGTAATGCCAAGATTGTAATGGAATTGATTATCTAAGAATTCTTCAATATATAGTGTATGAGAACCCATTGGTTATATATCCAAGGTGAGACATAAGATGTCATAAGATTATGATAAGTGTATTAATCCTATGACACAAGACAACGAAATTGACTTAAAAGTCAAAAAAATAAGATTTATACATGACAACTAAGTCTTCTATAAATAATCTTAGGACCCAAGTAAACTTAACATTTGAATATGTCCCCTTAGTCCCTAGTAAGTGAATTAACTAGGTACAAGACATTTATTCACACCAACAACCCCCGTTAAGTGCAACTTAGGGAGTAGATTATTATGTAAATGATGCAAAGATGCAAGAATGTGTCCTGCCTACTAGGCCATGTTAGGTACCCATGTACAAATGAAATTTCAATCTCTCACAAATAGAGAAAAGGAGAAAACCCAGTGGGATAAAACTCCTCCCCAAAAGAGATGAAATACAAAGAAATATCAATGAACAATGAGAAGGAAAAAAACCCATGTGAGGACAAAAAATGCCCATAAGAGAGAGGAAGAAGAGAGACCATGCAAACCCCCCTTAATGGTGAGTCTCCTACAATGGTAGAAGCTCGAAATTGAATGCTGAAGATGATTCAATCTCATCAGAAAACATTCCTCCCCTTAGTAAGAAACAAAACCAAGATGATATGCAAGATTTCTTCCCATTCCTAAAAGAAAGATGTGGGAAGAAGAATGATATATGATGTCTCTGAAGAATGCTCAAGTGTCTCCATGTCGATGCCAAAAGCTGACAAACACCAAGCAGGCATTCTAGGCCACACAACTAAAGATGTCAACCTAGAATCTCCTAGAGATGGATGTAGAACACAATCCAAAGACAAATATATCACCTCTGAAGACAAAGAAGCCTCCTCCAATTTTTTTCCAAAAGTATCCACACTTATTTCAAATTACGAGGAATGGACATGTAGAGAATGAACAAGAGGGTCAGATTATTCCCTCACAACAATGGAAGAAGGAACATCTCCATCAAAGAGAAGATGTATGCAATAAACAGTGTCTCCCAAATCTGAAATGTGAGAATCAACAAAAAACCCACTAATGTTTGTGAAGTGTGGATTTGAAGTAGGTGTAGCCAGAAGAAAATGAAATCCTGCTGCACTGAATCACAAGAAACTATATTTGTAGAAACACAAGCATAATCAAATGCAATAGAAGATGAAGGAGATGGAATGAAAGGATCAAGAATGGGATTAAATGTGAGAAATCTCAACTTCAAGAAGCCAAAAGTCTCCTCAAAGTCATGGTCCACACTAGAAGTGTGAGAAACAATCGAAGGAATAATGTCATCATCAAAAGTAAAATCTGCAAAGGTATACAACCAAGATGAATGGTCAACCATCCCAATAGAAATAATTTATCTACCCTCCAAGTCTCTAATGATAAATGAATTAGGAGTGAATTCCATAGTCCTCCCATATCCACCATGTGTAATCTGATAGATGGAAAGCAGATTCTTTGACAAATGAGGTACACAAAACATCATTGAAAGTGCCCTTCCCAATATCAATAGATCCCTTCCTAATTACACTCATGCATGTATTTTTTTCCATAAAAATAGGAGACATAGCACAAGGCTCAAAATAAGATAATATAGATTGTGAAGATGTCATATGATGAGATGCTCCTGAATCTAGAAGCCATCTCCTTGATTCAAGACCTGTAGAAGCACAAAGAGATTTCCCTTTATTTCCTGGTGTAGAAGCCAAACCAACATGACCTTTGTCCTTATTAGACTATTTTGAAGAAGAATAAGTTGAACCAAACATTCTCGAAGGAAAATCAATCCAATTCTTCTTAAGAAGATGTTTCAATTCATCAATATCCTTATTATAACAAGAATACTCATCATGTCCAAACTTCTTGTAATATGAACAAGTTGGATTCTTCTTCTTAGATGATTTCTCTTTGGAAGATAATTTATTCTTTTCTTTCTTTTGTTTCTTATCTGATTCTTTCACCTGACCAACCAACAATGGCTAAGATTTAGAAGTCTTGATGAGACCCTTTGAGATAAGCTTTTGTTGTTCATGTATCAACATCTCATAAAATGATGCAAATGAAGATGTAGTATATGCAAACCCCATAGTCAACCTATGAGTATGAAAGCTAGAAAAAAAAGTAGCATAATCAAGACCAAGTTTTTGTATTGCATTGTAGACCAGATGAATGTCCTAGTCAATTCCACATGCTTTACATTGCTCTGTTAGATCATCAACCTTAGTGATGTGGTCTTAGATGTTGTCAAAGTTATTAGGATCAAGTATCATCAGTTAATTATCAATTTGATAGCCTCTTACTTCATCTATAGTACCATAAATTTTTGCAATTTGTTCCAAGCTTCTTGAGAATTCTTATATGATTCAATTTGAAACAATAGATCTTGAGAAACTAGGCTATGAAGACATCCAAGAGCTTTAGTACATTCAATCATCCATTTTATCTTTTTATCTGGATCTATAGGTTCAAGTACCTTATTTTTGACATATAGAGAATGACCTTGAGTCATTAGAGAACTCCATGCATGTTGATGCCAATTTGAATAGTTGTATGATGTTAGCAAAGGAACCTTAGAATGATCCATGGAAAATAAGAGCACAAGTAATCATATCAAAAAAATATACCAAGAGACCCCGCAAACCACTCAATCAAGAAATCCCCCTAACAATATATGATTTGGAACTTTATATTTAGTGCATTTATAGAGGCCACCTGCCAAAAAAACAAAGTGAACTTGATCTTAATGCATACAGATGCCAAATTTGGCCACAATATCAAAGTTAAATTTTTACATAGAATGAGATCAATCCAATCACACCATTGGAAAGTACATGAAAAATTATGCACTTTCAAAAAAAGTCACCCAAGAATGTTACCGTATGAGCAAGAATAGAGCCTTGAAAGTTCCCAAAATGAGAATGACTTAACAACACCTTTGATAATTTGCAATTTCTAGAAAAACCCAACCACCAAAACCAAAAACTGGCTACACCACTGTGTAGAGCACAAAATTCTACCCCAAAATTTTTTTTTTCTCCAAAAATGAAGGTTAGACAACTAGGTTATGAGCCTTCAAAGTTTGACTATAAAATGAAAAACTCCAATGGTGAGGGGGGTAACATTTTTCAAAAGAGCATTGATGTGGCACTAATGTCAAAAATTCCATATATTAAATTTGACATTCAAATGACTGTCAAAAAAGAATATGCTGGGTGAATATTCTCTGATCTAGGAGCTTAAAATTGACGTTCTAGGGGTCGTTGCAGGTCAACTAAGCTCGTCAGAATATTCCTTAATTGCATCGATATATTCTTTATGGTTCTGACATATTCTGTTATTCACCGATGATATCTTTGACCAACATAATCTTTTCAAAAAAGAGAATATTCTTTTTTTTTCAGAGCAAAGGAAAAAGCCTATATATTTATATATAATAATATAAGTTTGTACATAGGTTTATGAAATTGGATTTTGCAAGTCCATAATTTTCCTAGTCTTTTAGATGCACCATTACAATGCATAGGGATAAGCCCAAAATTCAAATTTTTTCCCTAAAATTACCCAACAAAACCTAAACTACTGACGAACTTCATATCAGAAACCCATTATATTGCACAAAAAACCTTAACTATACTAACAACCCTTCGAACATCATTTCAGAAACCTAGGTACATTACTCAAAATACTGCTTGAAACTTATGCTAACTAATCTTCCACTTGCACATCCTGCACAGAGTTTTTCATCTTGAACCTCTAAATTCTAGAGAACTTGACAATGGCGAGTCGTAGGAGCATCCATAAGAGCATCAACTACAACTGGAGCACGATGACCATGCCACCCATGAACACTGGACCCATTTTCTTCAAACAAAGCTTCCTCTATAAACAAAACATGATGACCTTCATCTAGAGCATTTACCTTTTCCTTTCCCCACTCCAACTGTGGGTGAGAAATCAGCTCCATTCCTCGGCTAGTAACATTCTTTGCATTTTTGTGAAAACTCACCACTTCCACTCGACCCACATTTGAAGCAGATGAAAACCCTTGAACTTTCATTTTGGCAGAATTTATGGGAGAATAGGGAATGTGAGTGGTGAGGAATGAAATATCATAGTATTTTTCTTTTATGGCCATGTCCATATTGACACAAACCCTCCTACAGTTCTTCCTTAATGTGTTCAATAGCCTACTATCACTCTTGTATTGCAAGGCCAACCTAATAGAGTAAAAAATCTCCTCAAATCCATGGCAATGAAAGATAAAATCCCTTGGAAATAAACCACCAATGTCCCCATCTCCAACAAAGACATTGCACTTTTGGGTTGCAATTAATAGGGAACTATTTTGAAGAAACTGAGGCTTGACAAACTACTCTACTACAAACACTAACTCCCTATAAGATTGCAACAGGTCCATAATGTTTGAAAGGAAAATAGAGAACACCCGAGAGGAAAATATAATTCTTCTTACATGTGGACTTGTCACCTCCACACCAAGGATAGTGTGAACTGCTTCCTCAACCCTAGGACAGGACAAATTAAAAACCAATTTCAAATAGTCATGAGAGAGATACTCCTCAAAAGGAAGCTCCCATAGTTGAACCATGTTAACTCTATAATTCTAGGGCTTAAAATCCATTCAACACTTATCCTCACCTAGACACTTGTATTGAGAGGAAAATTCGGTAATGCTATCAATAAACGCCACTTAGCAACCACCTCCATTTATAGCCAATAAAATCCATGTGAGTATCTTTGCTTCAATTAATGCCAAATATTTTTCTGCGATGAGGAGGTAAGCCTAGGAAATAATGCAAGATTTCCTTGTGATAACTCGTGTGAAACATTCTTTCTTAACTCTGCATTCTGTGCCACATTCCTAACCATCATGACACGTTGTACTTGCAAAAACATAATCATTTAAACAAATAATGATGTAAGCAACACATGTACACTTTAGTACACATTTTTCATAAGCCTTTGTGAAGGTGTGCCAATTCAATCCACTGATACATTGATGATGGACAATGTAATCATTCCTCTTACAACAGCTTTCTGACAACCAAATGATTTTTTATACAACATTTTCCCACATCAACTGCTTAGCTAGAATGAATTATTACACAACACATCACTTAGATGTCAAGCCAGCTAGGCAAGGTAAGCCAAGCACTACACCCGTTTTCCTTCTCATAGAATTCTGAATCCGCGCGCTAGAATATGATTTTTTTAAAAAATTATTTTGATTTCCATCCTCACTTGCAAGAACTAACAATTGAGGATAAAGATTTGCAATATCCCAATTACCTGATACTTGAAATTTTTTCCCATCACATCATAAATTTGCAACTTTGTTAGCTAATTTATTGCCCTCTCTATATGAATGCAAAATTTGAACTTCAAAAAAAGTGTCCAAGATTTTCTAGACTTTAACCAAAATATATCTTAACCTCCAATTTAGAATAAATCTTTCTTTGCATGCATTTATTGTAATCAAAGAGTCTCCCTCTATGTGAAGCTTATGTATATGCATAAATTTTTCTACTTGTAGACCATAGAGCAATGCTAATCCTTCTGTAAAGTTGTTAGTACAATTTTGCAAATGTACTACCTTTACAGCTAGGAGAGAATCATTCCAATACCCGATGAATATTCTAGCACCTGATAACCCTGGGTTGCTGAAAGCCATCAAAATTAAGCTTAAAGAAGTCTTGTGAAGGAGGTTGCCACTTGAATTTACTTCTGTCCACTTTCAATTGTGGAGAAACCTTTTGAGACCCTTTGAAAGGTAGAGTTAAAGATTCCCAATTCTGAAGAAGCCAATTATCCCAGCTTGTAAACACTAAGGAAAAATTCTTATACCTTTGAACATAGGCATTAACTACCTCTGAAATTGAATGTTCAATCTTGTTTTTAATTTGCAAGAATGACTGAGATTATTGTCTAAATATTCTTTTATTTCTCTCCCACCACAAATTCCAGACTACTAAAGCAGGAACAACTCTCCATATACAAGAAAAAAAGGATGACTTAAACAAAACTGGCTAGGCAGTAAACAAATCCCATAAAGTGGATGGAATTGGAAAGGAAACATTTAGTTTAACTTTGATAAATTTCTAACATTCTTGTGCCCATACACAATCTAAAAATAAATGATCTACTATTTCATAAGCTTCTTGACAAAAAACACACTTAAATGGTTCAACAAACCCTAGCTTACTCAATCTGTCACTTGTTAATATTATTTTATGAAGTGCTAACCATGTAAAGTTACTAGCCTTGGGTAAAACCATTGAGTTCCAACAGAAGGAGTATGCTCTATATGATTGAGATTGAACCATAGAGGCTGTAAGAGACTTATAGCCCTGTTTAACTATATAATTCCCATCTTTAGAAGGTGCCCAAATTAGCTTATCTGGATCTCCTGACAAAAAAAACAATCCTTTCTTGCAATAGTTTATGTATCTGACTTCTTTGATTAGGAGATAACAATGGGCATGATAAACTTTTCCAAACAAATTTCCCAGAGGTAGGGTCAACATTGTCAACATAATCCTTCAGATTGGTGCCCCATAAATTTTGTTAACACTTGTTCAACTATGATTAAATCTTGATTTGAGGAAAAAGGAGGAAAGCTGTTCCATGAATATTTCCAAAAATGCACACTTTATCCATTATGGACCTCCCAGGTCAGGAATGGGACAATTACCTCTTTGCAAGTTACCATGAAGTTCCACATCACCGAACCATTAGGTGGATTTGAGATGGTTAGAATTATAGCTAGGTTACCATCATCCAAATACTTGGATTGCATTAGATAACACCATCTCAGATTTGGATTTTGATACATGCGCCATACTAGCTTGGCTCCCAAAGCTAAATTTCTTGCAGAAAAGTTATGCACACCAACACCTCCACTATTTTTATTTGTGCAAATATTTTCCAAGGAAATCAAAGGGATCTTTATTTTATCATCCATATTTCCTCTCCATAGGAAATTATTAATAAGCTTTTCAATTTGCTGCACTATACCTTTTGGTGCCTTCAACACAACCATAAAGTAGTTAGGGATTGCTGCTAAAATTGACTTTATCAAGAGGATACACCCAAAAAAAGATAACAATATTGACTTCCATGATAAGATTCTTGATTTTATTCTATCTATAACCTTCTGCTAATACTGAAGTTTATCTACCCTTGTGAAGAAAGGGATACATAGGTAAGCATTTGGAAGCTCTGCTGCTTGAAAACCCATAATGTTTACTAGCCTTTTTGAAGAAATGAAGGTGTATTAAAGATATATACTTTCAATTTAGAAGCATTTACTTTTTGACCCAAAGTAGAAGAGTATTTAACAAGCACTTGTTTAACTTGTTTCAGCTCCAATAAAGAAGATTTACCAAATAATAAGGTATCATCAACAAATAAGGAATGCATTGCTTGGATTATTGTATGTGGAATGGAGACCCCCTACCAGAGTCCCAGGTCATGGGATTTTATTATTTTTCTACTCAATGCTTCTTCCATGATGATAAAAAGGATTGGGGAAAGTGGGTCTCCCTACCTCACCCCCTGAGTAGAAATAAAAAAACCAACTGGGGTCCCATTGATTAATACTAAAATATTTTCCCTTGATAAGCACAACCAAATCCATTTGCACCATTTCAAATTAAATCCGAATCTTTAAATAACTTGGGTTAGAAAATTCTAGTTGACCCTATCATAAGCCTTCATCATATCAAGCTTGATAATGAAAGAGGGAAATGCACCAAATTTTATGGAATGAAGCACTTCATGTGAAATGAGAGCTCCTTCAAGTGTCTCCCTACCGAGAAAAAATACCCTTGATCATGAGATATTATTTTAGTTATGAGAGTTTGAAGCCGAAGGTAAATAGACTTAGTGAATATTTTATATATGGTATTGCATAAAGATATTGGTTTGAATTCTGCAAAATATTTTGGCTCATTGACTTTAGGAATGATTGCAATGTGTGTTGTGTTGAACTATTTCAGCATAGACCCTGTCTTTCTTGATTCTTCTAGAGCTAGCAAAACATCAAAGCCAATAAAATCCCAACACTTCAGAAAGAATAAGCCAATAAAGCCATCTAGGCTTGAAGCTTTGTCAGGTGGCAAAGAGAACACAACCTTCTTTAGTTCCTCAAGAGTGAAAGGTTTTAGCAACTGATCATTCTCTTCCTGGTGAAGTAGTTTAGGGATCTTCTCAAGTAGATCCTCAACATCCTTAAGAGCAGAATCTGACTTGATCGGTGGATCCATCAACAAGTTAGAAAAAAACCTTACCCCTTCCTCTTGAGTCTCTTCTTTTGTTAAGTTTTCTCTTGTTAACAAAGATTGAATGGAAAATACAAAATTCAGTGACTTCTTTACTTGTGTTGGAGCATGAAAGAAGTTTGTGTTTTTATCCCCATCTCTTAACCACAATTCTCTATATTTTTCCCTCCAATAATTTTCCTTTCTTGCCAACAACTCAGCCCATTTTTCCTACAAAGTTTTTTGATGTTCATAAGAGGGTTCATTTAACCCATTTTGAATTATAAGTTCATTGATTTTTGAAAGTTGCTTATACACCCGTTCTTTTTCTTGAAAGATGTTTTTAAAGACATGTTTGTTCCACTGCACAATTTGTTTCTTGAGATGGCTTAAATTTTTACTTAACTGAAACATATGAGAACCCCTGACAAAGGGTGCACTTTTCCACCATTGACATAGTAATTCCAAGAATTGGGGATGCCTGAATCACATTCCTTGAAATTTAAATGAAGATTTCCCTTTACCCTTTGGTGCAACTCCTTCAATGCAGAGATCAATGGAAAAATGACCCAAACTTGATAAAGGAAGGATTTGAGAAGCCAAAGATTTCTTGTCCATATACCAATTTGATGATGCAAGGAACCTGTGCAATCTTTCCACAATTTGGAGGAAGCCTTTCCTTCTATTTGTCCACGTAAAGCTACCATTCTATGGAATAATATCCATTAAAGCATTATCTTTAATGAAAGATGAAAAGTTATCCATTACTTTCTCGGGAGGAAGAATTCCACCTTTCTTTTCCTTCAAATTGGTGATTGTATTAAAATCTCCAGCTAATATAACTTTCTTAGAAAATCCATCTAGCATGTCTGTCATAATATCCCAAAGTTGCTTTTTGTCACCCGTGGAAGTTGGAGCGTATATATTAAGTAACTAGAACTGGAGATCAAAATGTTTGACTTTCAATAGTTGCTAGTTCCTTTCACTTTGGATTGACTCTAGGGCTACTAATTTTGGATTCCACAATGTTATGAGGCCCCCCGAAGCACCTTGAGCTAGGGAATGTGTAGATTTCCAAGATTTCCACTTTTGAATTGATAAACCATACACTACCTCTAAATTTTTTGTTTCTTGCAATACAATTATGTTCTCTCCACAAGCATCCAACTGCTGCTTGATTTGAGCTTTTTTTTCAGGGGCATTAACACCCCTGACATTCCATGAGAGTATCTTCATTGAATCTGGGGGGAGCAACACACTCTCCTCAAATGTTTATTTGCATATGCAACCAGGCTAGAGTCTAGAGTAGTTTGTACACCAGTGAAAATTTCTTCCTTCATTTTGGTGATATGAGACTTTCTTCCATGCTTACCTGGAGTTTTTATCATCATAGGCTTTAAAATTTGGGTCTACACTATAGAAAGGGGTTGGGAGTAGTCAAAGTCCCCAAAAGTTCTCTTATCTTCTATTTTATCTGTATCCATAGCCTCAACTTTCAAATGCAACATCTCATCCTTTAGAATATCATCCTCCCATTGCCCATTCACTTGGCCTTTTTGTACTAACAAATGTGCCTTGGCCTTAACCTTGGTCAAACAAGATATCTTGTCTACTAGTTGACTATCCTCGAATGGTTGAAGATCTTCTTCTTTCCTGGCATTAGGACTATCCTCCTCATTTAGAACTTCTTCTACAATTTGTTCTATCACTTCACAACCAACTAAGTATAGAATCTTATTAATGAAGTCTTCCAACTCACCACACTTGTGTAAGGATCCCTTTTCTTGAGTGGATCCCTCTTCTTGATTCCCATATTCAAGACAAAGAAATTTTTCTTGGATGCTAGGTGAAGGCACACCCTTATACATCAGACGGTTAAATATATCATCCACTTGAAAAGATGAGACATGTTTGACAATAGTTGTGTATAAATTCATACCACTTACAAAACCATTATTTATGGAGACCCACAAGTTTCACTGAAATGCCTTATTTAAAGAGATTGAAAACCTACCTAGAGGAAACTTAGAAAGAAAAATAACCTGAGAGTTAGAAGAAAAAGAGACGTACTGTGCAACTAGATTGGACACAACATTCATGATATTCCCCTTTTGAAAACAAATTTGATTGTAGGTTTTCACTTCAGAAATGACATGAGCATTTAGAGTCTGATGATTTTTATTCTCTTGACTATTAGTGGGTAGCTCATTCACACTTGAAAAATCATTACCGCCAGTGACTGAGGAACATACCTAGGCAACATCTCCGTTTACCCTTCCTTCAACCAACAGGGAAAGCATGGGATCTTCCATTACTTGAAAAATAGAGCTTGAATGTGCAGTATCATAACATTTAAAGCATACATTCTTAGGTGTTTCAACTAAGATCTTCTGGTCCCACTCCCCATACTTGTGTTTTGGAATCACCATTGTGACATCCAACAAGACACATACTCTATCTGGCTTTATAGGATTTTTAAAAATGTATTTATCATGTTTGAGAAAGATCCCTATCTTATTTGCTATAGCTTCAATTAGAGCTAGCTCTCTATACTCTAGGGAAATATCTTTCAATTGTATCCATGAAGGAACAAACTTAACTTCTAATAGATTAGGATTAAAATTAGGGATCCAAGGTTGCAAGAATAAACCTACCCCCTGATAAATCCATGATTTAACCTTATATATAACATCTCTTTGAGCTTTATCTTGGAAGATCACAATAAAGATATCTCTAACTTTATCTAGATATAAAACTTTGCTAACCCCTTCCAAATCACCAAAAATTATATCCTGTAACTTATCTAGATAAAGGGAAAGGTTCCAGAACTTACATATCAAGGCCCGATTTCACAAATCTTCAATTTGTGGATTTAGCATTTCCTCAGAGAAAGTGATAGACACCAAATTATGAATCTATTCTCCTTTCTGTCTATTTCCATCCAGAAGCTTATTCTCCAGAGCAACTTTCTTCTCTTTATGCTGCCACTACAAGGATGGTTTCTTCTTCTAACCTTTATTTTCTTTCTTCCTTTCTCTTCTTTTGCATTTGGAAATACACAAAACTTTTCTTTGCTGATCTGCAATGGGGTTTTCATTGCTCCTTTGGGAAACCTCTTTTTGCCCCTGCTGTTGATTTTGGAGTCCCACATTCTGAGGATCAAGCTTTGTTTGACCCTTCTCGATAGCTACATGCTCTATTTTCTTTGAACACTATTTTTTTTAAAAAAATAGTTGCTAGTTTTAAAATTTATCTATTGATTCTTAATATTGGCCACCTGCGGAGGTGGGGGCCCATGGTAGTGGGGCATTTTCCCACACCACACAATGCTTCTTGGTTGCTTGCATTCCAAAAATTAGTGGTACATGAATACAGTAGGGTACTCTGCGTACCCTACGTAATTTTTTTTAAATTTTTTAAAATAAAAACTTTTGAATAATAAATTTGACCTTGCAATATTTCTTTTCTTTTTTATTTTTACAAAAAATTTAGAAATTTTTAATAGAAAAAATTGAATTTTTTTTTGACCATTCTAATTGTGCAGGTTGGGTTGTCAATTTGCATGTTTTTGGGAATTTTGAGCATGATGGTGATTTTGACTCAAAATGCTTCGAGTGGTAGCTACCTCCTAGATCTAGCAACCACCTTCAATCTTCAAACCCTTGAAGATTTGGCCTCCAATGTCCAATTAGGATGAAACAAAAGGTAGATCTTAATTTATCAAGCACTTTGAACACAAAGGTGATCTCAAATTTGATGCAACAAGCTCCAAAAATACACCTACAATACAAAGCCACAAAGAGAAACCCTCCCAAAATCTAGTATTTCTATCAAGTTTTTTTGATTCTCTAGATCATCATACGATGCAAGAAAAGAGCATACTTATATTTTCAAGATATAACAAGATATCTCAATAAAATACTATCCAATGGCACCCAACATGCTCTGATACCATGTTAGAGTTGGCTATGGAGATACCCAAGATCTAGAGGCCAAATGGAAAGCACAAAGAGATCAATATGCAATGCTCAAGATTGCAATGGAATTGATTATCCAAGAATTCTTCAATATACAATGTATGAGAACCCCTTGGCTATATAGCCAAGGTGAGACATAAGATGTCATAAGATTATGAAAAGTGTCTTAATCCTATGATATGAGACAACTAACTTGATATAAAATTCAAAAGGATAAGATCTATACATGACAACTAAGTCTTCTAGAAAGAATCTTAGGTCCTAAGTAAACTTAACATGTGAATATGCCCCCTAAGTCTTTTGTAATTGAATTAACTAGGAACAATATATTTATTCACACCAAAAACACATACCTGTTGTGAATAGGTGTCTATTATAAATGCAAACCCATTATAGAATGGGTACATGTTGCATAAAACTATTTATTTTTTAAATCTCTTATGAGCTCATTTTCCTCTACATTCTCATGACAATAACACTTTTAGAGGGTACCCACATATGTGACCCTCACATAGTATCTGTTTTTACCTCCTTCCTCCACAACACTATTTCCTTCATCTCCAAGTAGGTAATATGATTTTATTTATGTATTTTTTGTAATTTGTAGGGTTTAGGGTTTAGGACCTCTTTGTGGTCATATAATATGAATTTAGGTATTAATACATGCTTGAGACCAAATAATTTTTAAGAATTTCATTTCATTAAGAAAAATAAATATTTGTATGATAAAATTTCTAAATCTACCTAACTCAAAATTGGGTATACATGAAGATGGAGAAAACCATGATTTTTTTTGGAAGAGGACATATCTTAGAGAATTCCTAAAAATTAAATTGGTGCATACCATACTACTCTACTGTGTATCAAAAAGTGATTTTCCATCCACAAAAACCCTAGAATTAAAATGCTAGAAATGTCATTAAAATTCCCTCCACTGATCTAATATACCTTGCATTACATGATCATTGTAGAACTTATCCTACTACTCGACATACTAATATAAACTTCTCATAAATCTTGTTGACCCTAAAAAATATCAAATGGGTAAATGAGAGTATCAATATGCACCTCTAGATGGAAATGATGTTTTAGTAGGGATATATATCTATACTATTCTAAACTTGATACACAAGTCACTAATGTTCATGATTCTAGTAGTATAAATTTTTATGGTCATATTAATATTGATGTAAAAAATTCTAACACATAATCATGTGGGTGTTTTTCAAGCACACAATGTGAATTTTGATATTCATGTGGAGGAACCTATTGCTATTTTGAGCATGGTAGTGGAATGTGAAGAAGATCCTTTGGCTATAGATATTACTCAAGAATAGGATGTTTAGCATAGGGAACTCATGTGATGGATTTAATTTTTCATTATTAGTGGTTCTTCTACATATATGCAATGATTGAAGGCTAAACATTTAACACCTCACACATACTAGCATATCTCCCTATATTTCCTACATCATGTTGAGTTCTTCATCCTCTATTTTTCTCTATATGGTAAAACTCATGATAGGTCCTACTTATCCATGTATCTATATCAAGTAGGAAAGAATATTCAATCTTATTGCAAGAATATTTTCATAGAATATAACTCATGGTGTATGGTATTAGGGGAATATATAGGTGATTATACCCTAGCACCACAAATTATTTGTACCATCATACATAATTAATTTTTTAGTATATACTGGCTTACAATGAACTACAATTTGCACACATGAACACAATGTACAATTTGTCTCTAAATGCAATTTATGTGCATGATTATCTTCTCATCCCTATTTATTTGTATGCATGATACTTTGTCATGTGTTCTCTATTGATAGCTATGATCTAATTTCTAAACTATGAAAATATGCATTAAAATCAAGTGCTAACATCCTCTTAACACAATTTTATGTCCTATCCTTAGAACAACACAATACTATAAAATACTTAACATAAAATATAATACAATTCAACAAAATCAAGAAATATTATTAATACTCCTTTGATGAGAAAAAGATTTGCCTAGTTGTGCAAGTTTAGGCATTGTGATGTTATAAATATACTTACTGCTACTATATATGTGTTAGACGTGATAAAACAAATACATTGCACTCATATAGACTATGTATGGATAGACCAATCTTGCTCATATTACAAAAGCTAGTGGAATGAGTGAATGTTTGGAGGACTACCCTATTTACAAGGAAGGAGTGTTGAAAGTGTGTCAATAATGTTTCTATATGGTAATTTGTGTTGAATTTATCAATCTCCTTATGAGGAAGGTGTGTTTTATGTAGATGGTTGTGTTGATTCATGGGGCGGTGATTGGAATGTGAGGGTGATCTCTAGAAAACCTCTAAAGAGGTGTTATACTAATCCTCATGTGGTTGGGTGTGTTGCTAGCATGAATTATGTTGAAATCTTAGTAAGAATTGATGAGGAAGGCATTTAGTTGACATGGGATAACCCTTTTTCTTTCCAACTATTATTCTCTTCTTGAATTTTTGGTAAAACGAGAGCTTGTGCTTGGACTTACATTTGGTTAGTTGCTTCTAAGTTTAGAAGAGTTGTTCTAAGCTTATTTAAGATGGATTCTACCCAATCCTTTCTATCCCCATGACACATTAGGGGTAAGTGAAAGATAATGGGCCCAATTTTAGTGGAAGTGTCAACCTTCTATTTAGGAAAAGGGTCCCAAACCTAAACACATACCTGTTGTGAATAGGTAACTGTAGTCACATAAAACTACACCCTACTGAACAAGAGTTCAGTGTTCTAATGACACAATGGAAATGAACTCAAGGTGTGGGACCTTGCAAATTGAGGTCAAGTCTTTGGAGAAGGATGACTTCCTTTTATAAACCAAGTGCAATTGTGTTGGTCTAACCCAACACAATAAAAAACTATCACTACTAATTTAACAACTCTCAGAGGAAAAGGGATAGAAAGATAACATAAAATGAAAGAAGGTGATACACCAAATTTAGAGTTTGTTCCTTCCTACTTCAGAACAACATAATATGTCAAAGAAATAATTGAAACACCTACTTAGATATGGAGGTAAATAGATTTTACTAAAACATGCATAAGGTTATGGTGATAACAATTGAATTTCATTAATATAAAAGCTTGAAGTAACCTTTACAATGGAAAAATGCAAGAGTTGTAGGGTTGCAAAAGAAAAATCCTAGATGGGATAGAGGAAGGATGCATCATAATGATACAATTTTTTTATTTTATGGTTCAAGCATAACCAACAATTGAGTTCAAACCCTAACCCTAAACTAACTAGGGTTACAAAATATGAACTCGATTAGGAAGAAAATATTTGAATTGTTGTCACCACAGAGCAATATAACTAACCATAAAGGATCTGACATTTCAAGCACATCACAACATGGTGACTCATGACTACAGGGAAGGAGCTCACAATTTTTTTGCAATAAAAGACCAGGTGAACATACCCTAATAGAATAATATGGTCTTTGTAGCACACCAAGGAGTAATGGCTTCATCCTGCAATGGGAAAGCAACATTGAAAAGGAATGGAAAATAGACCCAAATCGATCAAATTCTATCAGGAAGCTAAGAAATTTCACTGAACCATTACTCCTTCAAAATTGTTGCAAATAGGAATAATTGACCATTTTCATTTGAAGTCGGGCCATTGGATGCAAGATAAACAACTAAGATCAGATCCCTAGTGAGAGTTTAAAACATGGCCTTCGATCTCCATTAAGAAAAAAATGAAACACCATCGCGTTGTCATTGTCCATTGTAGATATGTTTTCATCACCTTGCTTCACAACAACAATGTGAAGCAAGGGCATGATGGAATCTCAACCATCAGATGCTCCTTTGATCATAGCCCCTCATTGCCAAGAAATATTATCAAAGAAATAACCACACATCAGAGCGAAGCCATTTAGAGTCCCCTCGATGAAATGATTTCTGCCACATGACCCACGTCGGGTCCCACCAAGTCACGTGGCACACGCCTGCATCCCTGTTGAGCAAAAAAAAGGGGCCCACCAATTCATTGTGGGCTAGTGGGCCATTGCCACATGTCCACCTATAATATTCTTCTTACATATTCCCCTCTTTCATCACACATTGTCAAAACCAAACCATTGCCTTGCTTCACAATAGTGATGTGAAGTAGGGGAATGATGAAATCCTAGCCATTAGATACTCTTTGTTTAATCTCCTCCCTTCATCACATGTCACAAAAAGGAATCATGGACTAATATTTCTTACAATGATGCATAAAATCTAGTGATGACCATTGGATGCTTTGGCTTTAAATATGGACTGTTCATTGCACATCATGAAAGTAAAGAACAAGGAACAAAAGATAACAATGATACATGATGCAAGGTAGAAAAAAGGATCATCGCTCATTGCAAAAATGAAAACAATGAGAAAAAAGGTATCAATGATATGTGATGAAAGACCTAAGTGGCATGATAGAGTACGTGACTTAATAGTTGTTTAAAATGGGGCCGCGCTAGGTGAATGAAACATGGGGATATGAACATTATCACTTGAATGGGAAAGACTAACAAGGCACAAAAATCCAATCTAAAATTAGAACAAGGGTAAATGCCAAGACAACTAGGGTTTTAAGATATAAGGGTTTAAGTCCTTCAAACAATTTTGAACCCTAAATTATATAATGCAGGAAAATCAAAACCTCAAAGGTCTAGATCATAGAAAATAACATGAAATTTAATAGGATGCACACACATGATTTCTCTGATTGGATATAATTGATGTGCATCCAAAGGTGGCCTAAAATATGTCAACATTTTGGAAACTTCTATGGGATGATTGCTTGCTAACCATGGAATCTAGAGGCCTTTATATGTCCATTAGGCACCGAGTCATGAATGGGATCAATAGAATTGGGCCTCCAGGTCAAAACAAGAAATGTGTAGGCCAACACTTAGAGGAAAATAGGGAAACTAAGGACATAATTTCCCTTAAGGAGAATGAAGGGTGAGAAAAATAACTTATGGAAAAAAAAATTATAATATGTACATGAAAACTTAAAGCCTTTCATAAATAAGGTTTGTGATGAATCTCATTGACTGAGATTGGGAGGATCTCACCATCCATAAGGTAGAAAGATGGAATACATTAGCCTCCTTGCAACTAATGATGACACATGGACCACTCCAAATGGAATCAAAGTTGGAATGTATTCCATCTTTAGTTGTATCTACATCCCATTTTAGCACTAGATCTCCCTCTTGGAACACCTATGAACTACCTTTTTGTCAAAATTTCTTTTGACCTATGCTTGATGTGTTTCTATGACTCACACAAACTTATTCCTTGTCTCCTCTAGCTCCAAGAGCTCAACCAACCTTACTATCATTGCATCATTTATTTCTAACTCCAGTTGATGTGCCAACTCAAGGGAAGGAAACTCCAATTATAATGGTACTCTTGCTTCCCTCCCATAAACTAGCATGAAAGGGGAATTACCAATTGCTCTTGTAGGAGTAATTCTATTAGACCAAAGGGATGTCCTCAACTTACTACCAGACCCTTTGGTTGTCCTCAATGATCCTCTTGATAATTCTAATGAGGTTTGTATTTGAAGACTTAGCCAAGCCATTACCCTAAGGATAATAATTAGATGAGGTCTTCAAGTAGATGCCATGTTTGATTACCCAATCAAGGATTTGAGAATCGATAAAAGCCTTGTTATTGTCTAAAGGAAAGGTGGAAGGAGTGCCAAATATTGTAAGAATCCATCAAGGAATTCTAAAACTGAAGCATCGGTGGAATCCTTCAAAGCAACCGCCTCTATCCACCTTGTAAAGTAATTTGTGGCTGTTAAAATCCACTTATGACTAGCACTCGATGGTGGATTTATCATACCGATGAAATCCAAACCCCACTGTGTAAATGGCTGATCAAATTGAATGGGGTGAAGAGGGAGGGCATACAACCTTTGATTTCTAGGAAAGAAAGCACATTTTTTGCAATTTCTCACCCATTTGTGAGCATCATTGAATAAGGTTGGCCAATAATAACTAGCCCTCATGATCTTTGTAGCCATAGTCCTTGCAAAAAAATGACCACCTAGAGAGGCATCATGGAATTCCTTTAGAAATCCACTGAATTGATCTACCTCTATGCATCTTAGTAGGACTCCATTGAAATCCTTTATGAAGAGTATGCCATCTACTATGACATAGGGAATGGACTATAATATGAAATGCCTTCTTTTGGTCCTATATAGACCTGTAGGATATCTACCTTCCTATAAAAAGGTAGTCATATCATGCACCCAGCTGCCTTGTATGTTTGATTGGTGCTTGTTGCTCTTGTAGCACAAGGGAAACCTCTATAGGAGTTTCAAATTTTGAGACAAGTTGTTCACATAGACATTTACCTCTCAGTAACTTGGTGATTTTGATGTCAACATCATACTCCATCACCTTGGTGATCCATCTAGCCCTTTTATCATTAATATCTCTACTTAATAGGAACTCCTTAACACTGACATGAGGTACCATCAACTATATCCTATTATTAACTTGACCTAGCTATACTTGACCTCATAATCTTTGAGCCATTCACTAAAGAAGGAAATGGGTTGCTCTATAATTTCTTTATTTAGTTGAGTTAGAAAAAATGATATACTTGCTTCACCTCCAAAGGTATAAATAATGAAATCCTTGTCATAATTAGGGTTGACAAGGGTAGGAGCTTGAGAAATTTCTTGTTTGAGAGCCTCAAAGCTATCTTTACCTTCTTTGGTCCACTTAAATACCATATTTTTCTTAAGCATAAAAGTAAGGGGCTTTACCAAGAAATAAGGTTTGGAATGAACCTCCTCACAAAGTTAATTGTGCTAAGAAACTCTATAATCCCTTCTTGTGTCTAGGAAGTGGGATGGCGAAGATAGATTTTACTCTTTTAGGATCAACTACCAAGCCATCCTTTGAAACAATGTTCCCCAACAATTTACCTTGATCAATCACAAAGACACATTTATTTGGATTTAGGGAAATACCATACTCCCTGCATTTCTAAAATAATTGCTCAAGGTGATTAAAATCATATTTTACATGCTTTGGAAAAACTGTGATATCATGCAAGTAGACCAAAACAAACTATCTAAACACACCTTGAAATACCATATCCATGGCTCTTTGAAAAGTGGCACCTACATTAGTTAAACCAAAAGGAATTTTACATTAAGCATAGGTACCCCAATTTGTAGTAAATGTTGTCTTATGTTGATGAGACTCTTGAACCAAAATGTGGTTATAACCTAAATAACCATCCAAGAAAGAAAACCTTTTTTACCTACTGAATCTTTGTAAAATATTCTCCATGGAGGGGAGGAGATAATTATCTTTTAGGGAGGCTTTATTTAGATCCATAAAATCTACACAAAGTCTTATTTCCCCATTCTTTTTTTTGTCAAGAACAAGATTTGCAACCCATGAATAATTCTTGATGGGAAAAATTATTCTAGCCTTAATCAATTTGTTCAACTCTTTTCTCATCAAAGGTTCAATCCTAAGATTTATAGGCCTTTGTTTTTTCCTTACAGGTTTGGCATCAGGATCTAATTCAATGGTATGTTGGGAAAGGCTTGGGTCAAAACCCTTTAGATCTTCATAAGTCCAAGTAACTACATCATTATATATATTGCATAGATCTATGAAAAAATCATGTTCAGTGGTAGGGCATACCTTTCCAAAATTTAAAGACTTGCCCTCCAAAATTTCAATTGGCTTGAAGTCACCCTTCTTTGTAGCTAAGTTCATCCTTTTATGATTTAACTGGTCATCAGGGTTGAAAATACTTTCAAGGGTGATAAGACCATTTGGTAGTTTTTTGCTACTTAGCTACACAATCTGAACACCATACTAATTTTTTTAGCTTGGACTAATTTAATTTAGAAAATATTGCCTCATCTTGCAAAAAATATACTATATGTTGGTCACTGTCAAAGACTTGCCAATGATCTTGATTATCAGGAACAACATGTCTCACCACAAGTATGATATACTACTCCTTTTTTCTTGCAATATGTGTTGGTATGTCAAACTGAGAACCAACTGCTACAAGTCTATCAACATGTTTATTCTAATTTCTTGGAGTTGTTTGGATGTTAAAACCCTCAAAACCCTCAATTAAATCCCAAACCCTATGTTTGTAGGATTTGAGCAGATTGTTCTTAGTTGAGCTTTGAGTTCTGACTTGATGTACAACCAATTTTATGTTCCTTTTTTGTGCAAGTTGAAGACCTTGTATGAGTGCTTCATATTCATCCACATTGTTAGTGCAACTAAATTGAAGTTTGAAAGAAAAGTAATATTTATCCTTCCTTGGAGATACCAACATAACATGAACACCATTTTTATTTCTAGAACCATAAAAAAACATCTACCACAATCCCCCTAATTCTTCTTGAGTTTTTATGAGATTGGGGATAGTAGCATTCTCTTCATGAATGCAATAGGTGCCAAGACCGATCTCCTTTATTTCAGCTTCAGTAAGTGGATCAAATTGTAAAGCATTACTCCATTCATTCAATAAGTAATCAAGGACCTCCTCTATAGGATTTGTAGGCTCATGAACATAACACTCTCCCTTTTGGTCATGCAATGTATAGTTCATGTTTACTAGACTAGGAGTGTAAGGTTCTAGATGATCATTTGCTATGGGCTCAGATTTTATGGTTGCTTTAGGGCCATATCTAGTTCTAAATAGCATGTGAGACCAATCAATAGATAAGTACCCACCCACTTTAGTAGTGAAATCTCTAGATAAGCAAATGGAAAAGTGAGCAGGGAGGTCTATGATTGAAATGTCTTGTAACACATCACAACCAAGACATGCATGTGAGGACAACTTTAAATTTTTAATTACCCCCACTTTATTGACAACAGTGCCATCCAATTGTAATATTTTTAAAACCAATGGTTCATACTTGATACCAAGCATGCCAACAATCCCCTTAGGAATGACTAAACTACTAACCCCTGAATCTATCATATAATTATACACTATATGATTTTCAATAATTAGAGAGAGATAAAAGGGAGGTGACTCACTAATTTTTCTTTAATTCCCTTCTTCTTTGGGTTGCACCAGGATGATTGATGGAGTAGTCTACTCTTTTTCTAGTATCTCACCCATTTGTTTATGTTCCTTTAAAGATTTTTGTAGTAAATATATTTGTGATGGGATAGATAGAGCCTCCCACATAGTGATATTCATATTGGATTTATTCATTTTTTCCACTATGTTGAAAGGAAGTTGATTAGATTTAGAGGAAACCTTTAGAATATAGTTTTCTCTTGTTGTTTGTGCAATGTTAGGCTATTCCACCATTTGTTTAGGCCTATTAATAGGTTGATTTGATTTTAGTTTCTCTACCTGTTGGTCCAACATTTGCACTTGGTCAAGGTTGCTAAGAAATTGATGCTTGAACAACCATGGAAGATTGCCACCCTTGATTACTCTTTTCTTTGATCTTGTATTATGTGCTATTGCATCAACATCTACTTGATTTACACCACAAAAATATTCTTGACCCAAAATGGAAAATGAGGAGTCACCTTGTGTATGATTTTGATTATTAGAAGTTGTTTGGCTTGTGCCAATTTGTTGCTTTGAAGTAGAGGTTTCATTTTTGACTATAGGAGTTTGCACAAACTCTCCATTTTGACAAGAATTTTGATTATGGGCTTGTTCACAAGGGTAACACCACTCTTGTCCTATGCTAGATTATTTTTCATCGGTCCAAAGCATTAGTATTGTTGGTATTAGGTTTATGCATGCTATTCATAGTTTTAATATGATTCCACTAGTTTCATCCTTGATAAGGCAGTCTGTTTTGCTAATAACCTTGATTTTGAGGATGATAAGGCCGATTATTTTAAGATTGTTGCCTCTTGATTGACATTAGCTCATTATTCATACATCGAAGAAAGGTTTGTAAATATTTTAGAGGTATAATAGAAGTAGAAGGTTGGCTTGTAGAAACTATTTGAGTTGGAGCCACAAGGATAGGAGCCACCATTGATTGTGAAAGAAGCTCTAGAAATAAAGGAATTGGTGGCCTATGAGCTATCTTCCCAACCTAAATTAAATATTTTTTTTCCCTTATCCTTATATGCATTTGGTAAAGCACTACCTCCCATTGATTGAACCATAACAATTATGTCACTATTAAGAGCTCTTAAGAAATATAATAAAGCATACTCAGGGGAAGGTTTCACCAGAGCAAGGATTCTATCCCATGTTTTCTAAAATCTATAGTTAAAATGACTCATGAATTCATGAGGTTCTCTCTTAATAGTGGTTAGATATCCGACTAGGGAAAACTGGTCACTCTTGTCTTCAAAATGTTTACATAATTTATCCCCTAACTCATCATAATTGTGAATGGTATTAGGTGGTAGACCTCTATACCATTGCAATGCTTTTCCTTTCAATGAAGTGGCAAGTAATCTAACAACCACATTGTCCTCTATTACACCATGCACTGAGCATATTTTTTCCACATCAATGATGTGTTCTGTTGGAGTTGTAGATGTTTCACTAGTAAAATGGGGAATACTATTGACGGCATTGACTAGTGTATCATCCTTCTAGGCCAAAATTAAGGGGCTACCACCAATAAATGACACAAAGGGCTGATTTCTAGGTAAATCCATGTGGAATAATGTCCTATTTGTATGGGTGGAAGGTGTCTTAGTCTAAAATAATCTACCCATAGGTAGTGTAGATTGAGCTCTAGGAGAAGGTCTTGAATCTCTATTTCTTATTATAGGTGACAAGGATTGTTTATTTATTCTTCTAGAAGTAGAAACAATAGTTGGATATATTGAAAATTACCTCTAGAATATGATCTTGTATGAATCCTTGGCATGAATTTGTAGGTTTGATCTTGAACTAGGAATTCTAAGTAACAACAGAGTCACCAATTCATATATAGATTCCTCCCTTGATAGAAAAGTCACTAGGTAATTGTTTAATAGCCTCTTCAAGAATAGAATATTGAGAGCAACACCATTTCTCAATTTGAGTGAAATAAAATTTCTTGCTAGTCCCACTGAGCGAGCCAAAAACTATAGTCACATAAAACTACACCCTATTGAAAAAGGGATCGGTGTTCTAAGGACACAATGGAAATGACCTCAAGGTGTGGGATCTTGAAAATTGAGGTCAAGTCTCTGTAGAAGGCCAAATTCCTTTTCTAAACCAAGTGCAATTGTGTTGGTCTAACCTAGCATAATGAAAACCTACCACTACTTCTATTTTAACAACTCTCAGAGGAAACAAGATTGAAAGATAACATAAAATGAAAGGAGGTGACACATCGAATTTAGAGTTTGTTCCTTCCTACTTCAGAACAACATAATATGTCAAAGAAATAGCTGAAACACTTGCTCAGATATGGAGGTAAATAAATTTTACTCAAAAATGCATGAGGTTATGGTGATAACAGTTGAATTTCATTAACATAAAAGCTTGAAGTAACCTTTACAATGGAAGAATGCAAGAGTTGTTGGATTACAAGAGAAAAATCCCAGAGGGGATAGAGGAAGGATGCATTATAATGATACAATTTTTTCCTTTATAATTCAAGCATAATAAAGAATTGAGTTTAAACCCTAACCCTAAACTAACCAAGGTTATAGAAGATGAACTTGATCAAGAAGAAAAGATCTGAATTATTGTCACTATAGAGCAACGTAACTAGCCATAAAGGCTCTGACATTTCAAGCACATCACAACATACCCTGTTAGAAGAATATAGGCTTTGCAACACACCAAGGAGTAATGGAATCATCCTACAATGGGAAAGAAACATTGAAAAGGCATGGAAAATCAGCCTAAATTGATCAATTTTGATCAGTTAGTTGAGAAATGTCACTGAGCCATTACTCCTTCAAAACTATCGCGAACAAGAATAGTTGAGCATTTGCATTTGAATTCAGACATTTGAATCACAGATATGTTTTCATCATCTTGCATCACAATAGTGATGTGAAGCAAGGGAACGATGGACTCTCAATCGTCGGATGATCCTTTCTTGATCACAACCCCTCATTTCCAAGAAACATTATCGAGGAAATGACCACACATTAGAGTGAAGCCATTTAGAGTCCCCCTGATGGAATGATTTTCACCACATGACCCATGTTGGGTCCCACCAAGTCATGTGGCACACGCCCACACCCCCGTCGAGCAAAAAGAAGGGGTCCACCAAGTCACTGGAGGCTAGTGGGCCATTTCCACATGTCCACCTAGAATATTCTTTTGACATATTCCCCTCCTCCATCACACATCACCAAAACCAAACCACATCCTTGCTTCATAACAATGATGTGAAGCAAGGGTGCGATGAAACCCTAGCCGTTATATATTCTTTGTTTAATCTCTTCCTGTTAATGGTGTTTTTTGCACAACTCAGAAAGAATATAATATCCTATCTCTCTTGAAAGGTGAATCTCTATCAAAAAACCTCAAGAGATAACCCAAAGATCTCTAACGCCAGGTCTTGACAATGCATAAACAACTCAGTGATAAATGTGAAAATGCTGGTAATACAATCGGACCTTACTACAAGCAAATACCAAATCTTTAATTTATCATATCTAGCAATATAATGATACTTCAATCCTAAATCTAGCCCAATTATAAAAGAAATAGCAAAAGATATATGGTTTCAAAGAGATTTCCAAATTTAACACTACTCCTAAGATTAACAATGCAAATGACAAACACTTGAAATGGACCAATCCCTCATAAACTAATTTCTACTTGACCTAGATAAATCTACAATCTTATAGAAACAGTGCAATCTTCTAAGGTGTTAAAGATTTTCAGATCATGAACATTCATTCAAAAAAACCTTATTGCAATCCAAATGAATAAACCCTTACAATTGAATTAAGAAAAATGAATATAAGAGTCTAGGCTAACTTTTAAAATCAACTAACAATAAGTTGGTTGTGAAAAGTATGGACCAGAGATTGCCGCAACACTTCAAGCACTAAATCATAAACACTATCAATTTATCTAACATTAAACCTAATGCATTTATCAAATAACTTAAGCAATTCCAAAGATAGAATCACAAGAACCATGCAAGATAAATCAACACAAGAGAATTCACCAAAAGCACAATGTCTCCAATTGTATTGAATCACCCAAAGTAGCAACAATTCCAATATTCTGTTACAACACTTGCTTGAAAATGAAATAACTTCTAACTCTTGCTCTACTGCTTAATTCACTCTAGCATCAAAAATATCTATCTTTCTAGCTATCTGTCCCTTACAAATGAGGCAAAATGCCATATTAATAGAACCCCCCCAAGATATGTCGGCCTAGTTAGGGTTTACAATAATAATAAATGGCCACAAAACAAGTCGGCCCAAGGAGAATTCAAAATAAGATAAAATATGCATTAAATGCATGAACTCCATCCAGGTTGGCCTGGGATCTCCAATATAGCTCGGACCAATGCATGAAAAATAATAGGGACGCATAAATTCTGATGTATCCTTGCATTAACTGCCTTCTCCTTTATCTTTATTTTGATCCACCCCATCACACACCATCACAAGTACCTTGTCCAAGTCGGCCACAGGTGGCAAAGGTAAAACCTTAATTATCCTTTCAATAGATTTAATATTTTCTCTTGATTGCTCCATCAACTTATCCCACTCAACCCTGTTGGTCTGATATCTATCAATGACTGCAATATAAGTGGCCGCATCATCCAACTGATATTCAATAACTAGATCCTCAATGACTAGAGAATATACATCTTGCCACCATTTCTTCAACTGCTCAAAGCTCAAATGCTTTGGTGCAAACTTCCTTCTCCTTGTCATCACCTCAAAGAATGAGATGCATCTATTATAGATATCAGTCAGGGTATCCTCAATTTTCCTCCTCTACTTATATATCTTCTTCAAAACCTTCTGCCTTATTTGCAAAACTTCAAACCATTCCCAAGGTTCTATAGCTCTGGAGGAAGGGAGAATTCCATCACTCACCAGCTTATCCTTAGTGTACTCCATGATGGTCCTGGTCTTCTGCAATAGGAGATCTACATCCTCTTTATCCTGGGCCAGTATATCTTTCAACCAATCCTTTGCCCTCATTGCATCTTCTCCGGTTGAAAGGATGTCTTTGATAACATCATCTCCTTTAGTCTGCACCGCTTGTAACTAGTTTGTTGTGGCAAGAGTAGTGGCCTTCATTCTTTCTAGCTCAGTTATGGTTTCTTGTGGTAGGAAACTTGCAACAGATGATGAGGAACTGATGGAATGCAAGGGCTTCATCAAGTCCTCCAAATACTTCCTTAATTTCTCATTCTCTTTCTTCAGCTCTTGCTTAGCTTGTGATTCTTTCCTCAATATTCCCAAGATTGCTGCACTAGAACCCTCATATTCTTCAATATCCTATTCCATGGAAGTGGGTCCTAGGTTGATAGTCTGCATGTTGTAATCACTCCCAGTGACCTCATATCTATTCTTTTCTGTGGTAGGAGTAGCAATGTGGACCACCCTGTTGTTTGCTTCATCTCTTTCAATCTTGGAGATGACCCTGACCTTCTTTCCTTTACCTTTTCTTATTTTTTTCTAGTATTTCATCCCAATTGGGAGGGGTATCATCCACAATAATCTATTTTCTCTTTATTTATTTATCAAGCCAACTTGGAACAACATACTCTAACTGTATTTCACTCTATCCCACTTCTTCCTATTGACCCTTCAGTGCATCTTCCCGCTTCTCAGGAAACTCTTCATATTTATCATGTTCTTCTCTACCATAATCCTCTACTTCATGCACTGGTGGTGGAGTCTTAACAGGTGCTTCCTCTCTTTGAGGAGGTCTGTCTTCTTCTTCACCTCTAGTAGGAGAATCCTCATAAGTTACTAAGGGAGTTTTTAGGATTTTATCAATTTTTGCAGTTGCACTATGAAGCTCACCTTCTTGAAACCCTTCTCCCCCTTCACTTGACAGGTGCTCCACATTTGTTGGTTGTTCTGATGCACCATGTGGCTCATGGGGTGGAGAAACCTCTTTATGTTGTTTTGCAGCAAAGGTTTCTGGAGGAATATCCTTCTTTGGCACACTTTCCTTGGGAGAAGGAGTTCTTGATCTCCTTGTGTATACCTGTGTCTTCTCTCCATAACTTTCTACATTTACCACCATTGAAGGATTAGTTTCACCTTTCTCCTTGGAAGGTCCACCCTTCTTTCTTGAACCTCTTGTTATTTTCCTCCTTTTAGGTGCTGGGGAATCATCCTTTTCTTCTCCTTCATCGGGTTCTTCCTCTACAAATTTTTCTATTTTTGAAGTAGCAGTCCTCTTCTTTGCTTTTGGTTTCCTCTGTTTCTCCCGCTCTTCTACCTGGGAACCTTGATCTTAATCTTAAAAGGAGATTCCAGCTTGGTCTTTCCCTTAGGATCTTCCTCAACTGACTCCTTGGAAGTAGAATGGGATTTTAGATCCCCCATCAGATTATAGGTACATGGAACTCCTTCACTTTCAAGCTCCCACACCTTGTGTTTGAGCCACAACTTGGTGTATTTCATCATAGGGGTCATGATTTGATCTAATTCAATTTTTTCTTCTTCCAACCAGTCTACTTCTCCAATTGGCCTATCCTTAATTGGATCATAGTGGTGACTTTGGATTAAGTCACCATCATCCTCCACCTGACTGGGAACCATTTTCACACTATACATTCAGACCACATCAATTGGGAGTCTAGAGAATTTCTTCTTTCTTACCTCAAACTCATCCTTGCTATTGGCCCAGTAGTCCTCTATGTCATCCCTTTGGTGGTATTCCTTGCTGGCTTTCTTTTGTGCTTCACCAGTGATATCAAAACCCAACCTTTTGGAATGGTAAGATAACCCAAGAGTGCTCATTTCCTCCTTAGAAGTGTAGGCTGAATTAATTGAAGGGCATACCTCACCAGTACCTATCTTCAGAGGAAAGTCTCCACCAAATCTAGTTTTATGCTTATCTTTCTTTACAATGGTGTCAAAGTAACATATTTTCCTAGTAACCTCCAAAAGTATAACATGGTATGTGGGATACCTTGGAAGCCTATATGGAGCTCTCTGATAACCATCAATTCTTATGTAGGAGAAGGTGGGAAACTGTATGAACCAAGCCCCATACCTTTTGATCAGCTCCTTAGCATCATATGATATTCTTACATGATCTGCACCTTGGAGCAATCTAGTGATGTGCATGGTGAATGCATCATTCACCCTCATGTAACTTGAGCTTCCTAAGTGCAATTAAGGATAAAATTCTTAAATTACATCTTGTCCAAATATTCCTCTTATGCTCAATCCTTTATAGGGATGGAATCTTGCAAGTGCATACACCAAATAAGAATTCATGGTGAATGTCTTAGTCTGTAGCACATTACACATTTTTTCATGAATCACCTTACTTATTACACCTGCCCAATGATAATTAATATTTTCTTGCTCCATCCTCACAATGACATGGAACATCCAATTCTCGAACATACCTGCACTCTTTTGGCCTACCACCTAGCTAAGCAATGTGATGGCATCATAGACTTCTTGTTTAAATTTTTCCCTATGCAACTGCTTAGGTAGTTTTGAGAAATGAGACTTTGAATTCTCAAGCCAAGAATTGATAACCTGTTGTGCCTTAACAGTCTCCTCCTCATAGTATCTCTTAGCTGCCTCCATATTAAATGCTACTACATGTGATCTGTTTGGTATATCAAAAGTTTGTGCAATAGAGACAGGGTTAATATTAGCAATACTCTCCCTTGAGGACTGACTATCCTTTTTGAATCCATGTCATAGTGCTGGGAACATTCCAATACCAACTCATAACACTGGACTGTGGGGTGAAATCCTACTACATGAGATAATCCTGATTCTATTAATCTCCTCGCTAGCACATGAAGATATTTTTGTGCCATCCTCGCTTTAAACTCCTCATAGTCCCATCGACCTACATTTGTGTCTGAAACTTCATACCAGACTAAGGCTATCTTACTTTCTGGGATCCTACTCTTTATGTCCAATTTAACTCTTTCTGCTTCTGAGATAGAGGATCCTTCCATATCACCCTTAGCCATTCCAATCGCTACCTTGCTAGCTTCAACCTGCATCCATTGAATACTAACATGAAAATCCAATTGTTGATAACATATTCATCAAAGTGTTAGCTCAAAATCATAATAAAACCATCAAATCCACTATAAACCATCAAACTGAGAAGTTTAGGATTCCAAGCTAACCAGGGAAAACTAGTCTAGGAGAAACTACTAGTCTAGGAGAAACTTCAAAAAATTCCAGACCAGGCAGATTTTCCCGAAGAAGGCACAAATACCAACAATTGATCATCATAATGAAAAAAGGATGCATAAAACATTGTAATCTCTAAGTTCCATAAAGCTCTCTAAAGAATTCAGAAAAATCTAGCCGGACCAGAATTCCATGAAAATAACAATACCATATGAACTTCGGGGAAACAAAGGGACGAAGGAGGAATCGGGAAAATCTGGGATCGACAAAAAATCTGCGAAGAAGGAAAGATTCTAAATTTTCAACACATTCCAGGAAAATGGAGGGGACAAGGAAACTCAGGAAAATCCACTAGCACAGGAAAATCCTGAAACTGAAGGAAAACCCGAATATTGATGTTTTTAAATGATCCTACTCAAATTGATTGAACGATCACAAATTTTAGGAATTTGGGTCTACAACAAGTTTGACCTGAACCTCCTATTGATTTTCATTGAACTTAAAGCTCCTCTTAAAGAAAATCGAAAGGGAATGGCGATGCCCTAGGTATGAAACCCTAAAGTCCGCCATTGATGCACAAACAAGCTCAGGATTTAAGTTACTCAACTACTAGGTTTTGAAGTGTAATCATGGCCCACAAGCAAGCAAGATGAAAATGAAAAGCAAGCACAAAAATCACTTGGGAACCATCAATCTAATCCACATCATGCAACCCTAGCTTTGGAATACCCAAACACACAAAAATTTGAACTTCGAGCATATCTAGAATGCTAAAGGACCACTCACATTCATCAATCAAAAGATAGGAAACATGTACATACCATTTGATGAAATGGAAATAGATTATAGCAATGAAAAACAACAATCCCGAACGCCCGAGCAAGCTTTGACAACACTGACACCCAGAAAACAACTATCAAATCTCATAATTCGAAGGTTCAACATGCCAAATTCAGCCAAACACCACAAGATTGAACACCCCAACTCAATAGAATGCAAATGATAAAGCATAATGGCAATAAAATCGCCAAAAAATGATTAAATACATCTTTCACAATTTGTATGAGAGATCATAAATGTAGTCGACAAGACAAGCTGAAGAAATTCGAAAACTCAATGGAAAAATAGAATTTTGGAAAAATTCGATCCAGGCGGAATTCCACGAAGTCCCAAATTTCCCAATCTACAACATTTATTCGCTTCGCCGGACTTTGAATGAAATCTGGGAAAATCCAGATGGAGCGGAAAATCCCGAACTGGTGTAAAAACCCGTACTTTCTTCAAAACTTAAGATTTTCAATGTGCAACTTAGGGGAATCACTTAGGCAAGCAAGATACAAATTTTAAGCTTATGCAAAGGCAAGGTAAATCCTCAAAATAAAAGGGACAAAAAAACCAAAAGTGAAAGAAAAAGAGGGTCCCTGCTTTTAGTGGGGCGTGTGTGCAAAAATGGCACAACACTTCCCTTCATTGCTCATTGCAAAAAAGGCATCAAGCACTAATATTATACCGCGATGCATAGAAGACATCGATGACCATTGGATGCTTTGGCTTTAAATATGGACCATTTTTTGCGCATCGCGGAAGTAAAGAACAAGGACCAAAAGATAACAATGATATGTGATGTAAGGTAAAAAAGGATCATTGCTCATCACAAAAATGAAAACGATGAGCAACAAGTTTTCAATGATATGTGATGAAAGACCTAAGTGATGGGCTAGAGCACATGAATTGATAGTGTGTGAGTAAAATATGTGTAAATTAATAACAAACATAATCAATAAGACATTATATCAATAGATTTAAACAACAATTAATATAATAGAAGCAAGAAATCCATTGAAAGTGTCATATTGCTCTCTATCTCCAAAGATTTATTAAATCATGGGGCTCTCAGATTTTGTAAGCATTGTGACTATTAAAATTCCAATCTAGAGAATGAGATACTTTTAAATGCAATAATATAATCCTATATGATGATTGCTAAATGATATGGTGATGATACTGTGATTAAAATTGACATGAAACTTGATAAAAGAAGCTATAGTAAACTAAGATGCAGCTAAATGAAAATCCATGATTTCTATTTTAAAATGATTGCTATTTCTATTGTTATTTGCTAAAATTCTTGATTGCTCAATTGATATTTCTATAGAGTAAGTTTGCACAAAGTTGGGATCCTTTTCCTATAGAAAGAAGTTGTATTTATAGACATCATATTTGTGATGTGGCATGAAGTAAAGGTCTGGATTTGATTTGAAATATTCAATGGTCAAGGATGAAGAAGCCTAAGAAGATTATGGAGATTGTTCCTCCCCACAAAAACATTTTTCCAGAGGATAGGAAGAATCAATGGAAGAAGATGAAGAAGTTTGCCTGTAATTTGTCTCAAATTTGTCTCCAAATTTGTCTGTGAAGGTTGAGTTGAATTAATTAGATATCAAATATCTAATTTGGTAGGTGGATATGATGAGTGAAAAGAGAAAATATTTGTAGAAATATGCTTTTATATGAATATTTGGATTTATTCAATTTTAGCAAAAGAGGATATTTAATTTAATAAAACAAACTATAGAAAGTTGTTTATTAAATAAATATGAAAGAAATATGGTAATTAAATAAAAAAAAGTATGTGAACTTGTTTATTTAATTAAAATAGAATGATATGATTAAGATAGAATAAATATATAATTATAGAAGAATTTGATAATAATAATTAAATAAAACAAAGTACGTGATTTATTTATTTAATTAAGATGAAATAATATGATAAAGATAGAAGAATTAGAAGTGAACTATATAAATAAATATTTCTATTTATTTATAAGTAGATGAAAATAGAAGGGTTAATTAATCAAATAAATTGTATTTAATTAATTAGATTATCCATACCATTTTTAGGTGTATACAAATAGTTGTTTAAAATGGGGCTGCGCTAGGTGAACGAAACATGGGGACATGAACATTATCACTTAAACGGGAAAGGATAACAAGGTGCAAAAGGCCAACCTAAAATTAGAACAAGGGTGCACACCAAGACAACTAGGGTTTTAGGATATAAGGGTTTAAGTCCTTCAAACAATTTTGAACCCTAAATGGTATAATGGAGGAAAATCAAAACTTCAAAGGCCCAGATCATAAAAGTAACATGAAATTTAATAGGATGCATACAAATGATTTCTCTAATTAGATATCATTGATGTGCATCCAAAGGTGGCATAAAATATGTCAATAGTAACCATTATTCTTCAAGATCCCATGCCTAAATAGGTTCCTATTATAAATGCAAACCCATTATAGAATGAGTACATGTATAAAGCTATTTATATTTTAAATCTCTTATGAGTACATTTTCCTCTACATTCACATGATGATAAAAATTTTAGAGGGTACCCACATATGCAACCCCCACACAATAGCTATTTTTACCTCCTTCCTCCATAACACTATTTCTTTCATCTCCAAGTAGGTAGCAAGATTTTATTTATGTATTTTTTGTAATTCATAAGGTCTAGGGTTTAAGTTCTTTGAGGCCATAAAATATGAATTTAGGTATTACTTCATACCTGAAACCACTTTTTTTTTAAGTATTTCATTTCATTTCATTAAGAAAAACAAATATTTGTATGATAATATTTCTAAATCGACCTAACTCAAAATAGGGTATACATGAAGATGGAGAAAACAATGAAATTTAGTTTGAAGAGGAAATGTCTTAGAGAATTCCAAAAAAATAAATTGGTGCATACCATATTACTTGTACTATGTATCAAGAAGTGATTTTCCATCCACAAAAAACCCTAGAATTAAAATGCTATAAATAGTATTAAAAATACCCCACTAGTCTAGTATACCTTGCATTACATGACTATTGTAGAACTTATCCTACTACTCAACATACCAATATAAACTTCTCATAAATCTTGTTGACCCTAGAAATTATCAAATGGGTAAATAGGAGTATCAACATGTACCTCTAGATGGAGGTGATGTTCTAGTAAGGATATATTTTTGTACTATTCTAAACTTAATACACAAGTTACTAATGCTCATGATTCTAGTAGTATAAATTTTAAAGATCATATTAATATTGATGTAAAAATTTCTAACACATGATCATGTGGGTGTTTTACAAGTACACAATGTGAATTTCAATATTCATATGGAGGAACCTACTACTATTTTGAGCATGGTAGTGGAATGTGAAGAAGATCCTTTGACTATAGATCTTATTCAAGAATAGGATATTTAGCTAAGGGAACTAGGGTCTAAATTTAGCCACCATGAAATTTACATGACCATTCCATTCCACTTATCTTAGGTATCCATTCTCCTTTAATATTCAACCCTATATTTTGTTATAATCATTAGCCCATATGATTTTTTTATAATCATGTAATTGTTGAAAACACACAACAATATCGAAAGGGGGGATGAATTAGTATTCAATCAAATCTCAAACCCTCTGGAGCAAACAAAAGCTTAAACTTTACGACACTAATAGAAACATGAAAGATAGAAACAATGCACAACACCACACAACACCAAATGCACATGGAAAATCCCAAAGGGGAAAACCATGATGCAAAAAGATATTAGGAGCTACTATCCTAATCCAACCTCGCAAATGAATCAAATTTACAAATTTTTTTTAGGGATACAACCTAAGGAAGCTACCGTGGACAAAGATTTTGGCACCACTAGACTCTCTAACACTTTTAGGGCTTTTCACTTAAATGGAGAGAGGTAGGCCAAAATGGGCAATGTACTCACTCAAGAATAATTCAATATGAATGAATCATTCCTAAATGTAATGTCCTAAATGTAATAAAATAATAAAATATATTGATTATTAATGCAAAACTAATGAAATGCAAAATGTTTGAAAACATAGTGTTGTATGCAAAATGACCTAAGAATGCAAAAAAAAAATAACATAAATGAAAGAGACTAGAGAGGTGCACTTGGAAGCTGGAATATGATGTAGAGAGGCTTTGTAATCCTATAGAATTTGTTGTTGAAAGAAACTGGGAAGCTTATGCCAAGCTAGGTGACTTAGTCCTATTTCGGGGAGATTCTGCTCAAACAGGTTTTAGCCAAAAGGGTATCCAAAAATATAGAAAAAATTGATAGTGGGACTAATTTTCCATAGATGGAAACTTAGTCCACCTGTGAATCTTGGGAAATTGGGTGCAAGAATCTGTAGTCTTCAACCTACACTTTTGTTCTTAACAGGTGTCTAGTTTTGAATCTGTAGAAATTGGTTTGTAGGTGATCTCCAAGCTTCTCTTAGGGCTTGTTGACTTTGAATTACTTTGATGAATTTTTTACACCTTATAACACCTTTCTCTTTGAAACATATTCATACAAGACCTGAAAAATGCACATGCAAAGAGGGGGGAAATGGTTAAGGGTTAGTGAATAGGGGTCTGCCTTGGTCAAACCCCAATTTGGTAATCAAACCCTTGAAAATGAAATGAAATGGAAAGAGAATGATGAATGAACAACATGCAATGCTACAACTCACCAAACCCTTGATGTAGAAATCTAAAGATATGCAAGTAGATGCTCCAATGAAGACTTGATAATGCCTATAATGCTTGAGAATGATTAAGTGAATGAATTAGTGAGTGAATGAATGTATGAATGTATTGGGGGGTGAAAATGAGAGGAAAAATCTTTATTTATACTTGATTTTACAAAATTTCCTAAAAATAACACATCATAGGCTGACCTCAAGGTCAAGAGAATAATATCCCACCAAAATTTTGAAATAATTTTGATTTTTGTGCCCAGTGGGACTAAGTTGCCCAAGGTGGTGACTTGGTCCCACCAGGGAAATTTTAATGGGTGTTGGGAATTAAAGTGTATTTAATGATGTTTAACAAGATTATTCTCCAAAACACACTTAAGTAGGGCCGAAAAGTGTATTAAGGGGCCATTTGAACATAAGAAAGGGTCAAATTATTGATGACAAGCCTAGAAAAGCATGAAAGTTTGTAAAAAATCTTTACAACACTTTAAAATAAGGCTTGGTAAGTTATAAAAAGGGGTTATTTAGGTGAATTATAATGAAAAGGTTCTAGAAAAGTGTGAAAATTTGTTACAACACTTCACAACACTTTTACAAGACATCATAAAGTTCTTATTGATTCATAAGGACCCAAGACCTAATGTGAATGCGTTGACCACATTACAACATTAAATCAAGAAAAAATCAAGCCAAAATCACTTGGAGGGCCTAAACATGAGAAAAATTAGAAGGGTTACTTTTTCCGTGTCCACATTTATCCCCCACTTTAGTGAGAGGATGAACCTGCTTCAAACTCACACTAAAGTAGACCCACACATAATCAAGAGGAGTTCCAATGAACTAATGCTAGCAAGATGAGACAAAAAAAATCAAGAGGGATGATCAAGCCCCCAAAATGAAGATCCCATGGAAAACTAACATAAGCACAAAGAAACACACATAAAAATGATGTAAAAGAATGAAAGAGAGAAGAAAAGAGAGAGAATCAGATCAAGCTTCGATCATTTGTTCATCCCGCTGTGGATCATATCTAGGCTATTTTTTTGGAAAAAGAAATGAATACTCACTCTGAGGCAATGAAACTCATGGTTATCCACTGGGTGAGAAGGCCCAAAAGGTGAGAAACATACACTCATGGCTGGTATGCACTCAAACACACGTAGGTGGCTATGGGGAAATTCATGCCTCAGAATGAACTTCCCGCTCAACCATACCAAAGTTATACCTCCTGATAAATTTAATAAGGTGCCACAAAAGAAAATGAATTTTTGAACTTCATGAGACAAGCAAAACTTTGTATGCTTGGAGCTCATGAAAAAATGTGATGGCACCACATGCATGCAAGTTGTGTTATGCAAGGTGACCATATAACAAATGCAACATGTAATCATGCAAATAATGTTCAAAGGAGTCTTGCTTAGTTCATGCAAGGTATTTAACTTAGGTAACATTGTGTCTAATGTCTCCAAGAGAGGACAGATCAAAGGATATAATTGTAAGATAGATCATGGTCATGAAGGACACTACACCCAATTTCATCCACAAAGTGACAAACACATCATATGAAGTAAGAAGGATGCACTAAGAACCAAGAAAAATGAAAATGCAAATGAATAATTCCAATGTATGCCCCCACTTTAAAGGAATTGCTACAAACGGTTTAGTGGGAAATTAATTTAAAGTAGCAAATGAAAAATGCAAAAAGAAAGAAGACACAAGAGCTAACATGGAAAGCCCCTATGCCAAGTCACATGTTTCCAAGTAATGTTGTGTCATGTGAAGAAAAAGAAAAAGGAAAGAAAGGAAGGGGTTTCCCCCCAAAAGGAAAACACCAAACAGATAAGGGATCTATGGATTTGGGGTTAGTATGTTCTTTGTTGTAATGCTGTTTAGAGAGCTCAGAACTGTCATCATCCCCCAAATACATAGAACTGGAAGAATGACACAAAGAGAGTGAAGAAAAAGAAAAAGAAAGATTCATTTGGGTCAATATGGAAGAGACATAGGATGTCTCAACACTTTGCATCATCCCAAAAAGGAAAACACAAGCAAATGAAAATGAAAAGGAAAAAGGAAATGAAAAAGATTTTGGGTCAACATGAAAGATACATTTCATTCTCAATTCCTTGCGTCATCCCAAAAGGAAAACACAAGAAAAGAAAGGAAAAGAAAAAGAAAATAGCCTTTTGGGTCAACATGAAAGAGACATGAATCTCTCAATGCCTTGCATCATCCCCAAAAGGAAAACACAAGGAAAAGACAAAGGAAAAAGTGATGTACGACATAGAGAAGAATGAAGGTACAAATAGAGAAATTTCACAAAGAGAGAGAACATCAAACATAACAGCATGGGGGACCATGTTATGCACATGAAAAAAAGAAAAAGAAAAAGAAAAAGAAAATGTAAAAGAATAGTAAGGAAAATTTGAGTCAACCATCAAGCAAGTCATCCGCCTCCCAATCTCAATTGGTATAAGCGGAAGGTGGATAAAAAAAGCTAAGGGACAATGACAAATGCATTACTAGGACAACACTAGCAATGTCTTGACCCTACTGAGTGCAAGGTAAGAATGAGCAAAGGTAGGTGATGGGAAAGATCATGTAATAGTGAGAAGGGAATATTCTACAACTATAACATGAGGAGGAGTTGGATAATAGTTTATGGGTTCATGGGATAGCAATTATCGCCATCAAAATGTTACTTAGTATTTCTTTCAATTGACAACACTCATCACTTCTATGTCCAAGAATGTGATGATATGCACAATGTAGAACACTAGTTCATTTAGGATATGCCACAAACCTATTCGTAGGTGGTAATAGTATGAGTCCTTTGTTTGAAAGTATTTTCAATTTCCTTTCACATTCAGGTGGTGGATGGAGAGGAAACTTTAATTTTTGTAACTTGTAAGGCCTCTTGCATTTTCTAGATTCCCCCTTTTCTCGAATGGAAGGAGGAGGACCCAAAGTGATCCTTTTATCTTTTCCATTGTTATCAAGTAAGGGTTGTTCTCGAGGTAGGAGGACATTCAGATCAAGAGGGGAATCAAAGATCACTATGCCATCATCACAAGGTCTTTAATATTCTCTAGGAGGCTTGTTGTTATGAGAGGGATCTTGATAACCTAATATTGTTGTGTTTTCATCTTTTTTATTTTGTTCTAAGAGTTGATGAATGTCATGTTCAGTTGTTGTATCACTTCCTTGTTTGCTCAAAATGATAAAACCTCTTCCATAGGTTTCTTTAAGGTTAATTGGAGTATTGGTGAATTTGTTATCATAGAATGGTTAAGGGGTTGCTTGTTTAGAAGAACTAGGTTCACCTGTTGTAGGGAACTTAGGTCCTTCATTTGTTTTAGGATGTAAGTAACCAAACATATTAGGAGGTGGTACTATAGGAATGTCATGTTCTTTCATGGATGGATAAAAGGATGCATTAGCTTCGAGATTGTCAAGGCATTCATTTATGAACTTATTCATACTGTCATCATCTTCTCCAATGATGTCAACATCACAAGGAGGAAATTCATGAGGAGTTGAAGGAGCATGTGGAAGTTTAATGTCATTAGGATCAGTTCCAAAGGCACAAATTCACATGTCAACTAAGGATTTTAATGACATCCAAAGCTTATTAAAACACATAGCCATGATGCAAATGAATGAAAGGAAACTAAGTGCCAGAAATGGAATAAAATAGCAGATTTGGAAACAGTGAAAAAAATGCAATAACAAAAAACAAAAATGTAGAAATGGATCTGGAAATGACAAAAATTACAGTGCAGAATGTGCAAGTGGACTAAGTCGCCCAATGTGGCGAATTAGTCCAGGTAGTGATTTTTTTGAAAATTTTCAGAAATTTTAAATGAAATGTTATGATTTTTAGGTTTGCAGATGCAAATACAGTATGAAAAAGCATAATTTTATTGATTTTGAAATGTAATACAAAAATGCAAACTATTTGAGCTTTTTACTAATGCAATTTTGAAAACCCTAGAATGAAAAAGAATGCAAAACCTAATGCAATGTTGATGCAAGCTATTCCTAGGATGTAAATGCACTTGAAATCAGAAGTAAAATGTTCTAAAGGTGGGTTCACCAAAATGTGGACAAAGATTTTGGCACCACTAGACTCTTTAACACTTCTAGGGATTTTCACCTAAAAGGAGAGAGGTAGGCCAAAATGGGATATTTCCCCACTCAATACTAATGCAATATGAATGAAATATGCCTAAATTTAATGTCCTAAATGCAATAAAATGATAAAAGATATTGATTATTAATGAAAAACTAATGAAATGCAAAATGTTTGAAAACATAGTGTTGTATGCAAAATGACCAAAGAATTCAAACAAACAATAAAAAAAATGAAAGAGACTAGAGAGGTGCACCTGGAAGCTAGAATGTGATGCAAAGAGGCTTTGGAATCCTATAGAATTTTCTGTTGAAGCCAAATAGGACACTTACACCAAGTTGGGCGACTTAGTCCTATTTCGAGGATATTCCGCCAGAACAGGTTTTAGCCAAAAGGGTATCCAAAAATATAGAAAATACTAAAAGTGGGACTAATTCACCACAGATGGAAACTTATTCCACCTGTGAATCTCAAGAAATTCAGGGCAAGAATCTATAGTATTCAACCTGTACTTCTATTCTTGACAGGTGCCCGGTTTTGAATTTGTAGAAATCAGTTTGTAGGTGATCTCCAAACTTCTTTGAGGGCTTGTTGACTTTGAATGACTTTTATGAATTGTTGACACCTTTTAACACCTTTATCTTTGAAAAATCTCATACAAGACCTACAAAACCCACATGCAAAGAGGGGAAAAAGGGTTAAGGGTTAGTAAATAGGGGTTTGCCTTGGTCAAACCCCAATTTGGTAATCTAACCCTTGAAAATGAAATGAAATGGAAAGAGAATGATGAATGAACATGCAATGCTACAACTCACCAAACCCTTGATATAGAAATATGAAGATATGCAAGTAGATGTTCCAATGATGACTTGATAATGCCTAGAATGCTTGAGAATGATTAAGTGAATGAATTAGTGAGTGAATGAATGTATGAATGTATTGGGGGGTGAAAATGAGAGGAAAACCCTTTATTTATACTTTATTTTACAAAATTTCCTGAAAATAACACATCATAGGCCAACCTCAAGGTTAAGAGAATAATATCCTGCCAGAATTTTAAATTAATTTTGATTTTTGTTCCCAGTGGGACTAAGTTACCCAAGTTGGCAACTTGGTTCCACTAGGGAAATTTTAATGGGTGTCATGAATTAAAGTGTATTTAATGATGTTTAATGGGATTTTTCTCTAAAACACACTTAAGTAGGGCTAGAAAGTGTATTAAGGGGCCATTTAAACATAAGAAAGGGTCAAATTATTGATGACAAGCCTAGAAAATCATGAAAGTTTGTTACAAATCTTTACAACACTTAAAATAAGGCTTGGTAAGTTATAAAAAGGGGTTATTTAGGTGAATTATAATGAAAGGGTCCTAGAAAAGTGTGAAAATGTGTTACAACACTTCACAACACTTTTACAAGACATCATAAAGTTCTTATTGATTCACAAGGACCCAAGACCTAATGTGAATCCTCTTTCTATAATATTTTTCTCATACTTTGTCATGTGGTCCTACAGAAATCCATCGAGCCCTGAATATTTCACTGTATAATCCATATCGGCGAGAGAAGGTCAGGGTCTCCCCGATCCATAATGCATTTTTTGCTAATGTATATTTGTTGTAGTCTATCAGCAAGAATTCAAGAATGTCACACCGATCGGAATTCATCTACAAGCACATATCGACATGACATAATTCATTGTCTCGGTGATAGAAAAATCATAATGGCAAGAAAGTTATCATCGGAATAAGTCATAACGAACTCATATGTCTTACTGACCAGTGCACAAGGAAACATATTGGCCAGACTAAAAGTCATCAGAATGAAGTCTTATCGAATGCATCAGGTCTTGCCGACAAAGTGCAAGGGGATTCTATAAATGATTATCGGGATGAAGTTATGTAGTCTTTCCGACCCATATGTCTCATTGAATGTGGTTTCGTTGGCAAGAAAGTAAATATGTCTCATCGACCAAAAAACATACCAAAGGAAAAATCTTAGTGAGACACAAAGAAATCTATGGAACGTCTCCTCGACTTGAAATGTCACATCGATATACATAAAACCAAGAGGATATCTATCGATGAGACTCCAAATATCGATGAGATTGTAAGACATTATAGCGATATTCAATTTGTGATAGTCGGTAAGACTTCAGGGTGTTGGGGAGACTACAGGATGTTTTAACGAAAGGCTTAATAAATGTTGCAAAAGGTTATCGCCCCAGATTTGAAAATGTCTCACCGATAATACATTTGATGTGATAGTATGAGTTTCAAAAAAAGACTTCAGTCGTGCTTCAGCTAGCACATTAATGGCGTGACATAATGTAACAAGGAGAATTCAATTGGAGACATTAGTGTGGAATTGCTAGCGGAAGAATTGGAGAGGTGAACAAGAACCAGGGAATTCCTTTAGTCCGAAGGCTTCAAGCAAATACAGTAAGTCCTTGCGCCTTAACTCCTCTAGTTTTAACTTCTATAATTTTGAGGAAATGGAGTCTCCCAGCTTAGGAAAATCAAAAGGTAGAAAGCATGGTGAAAGCAGTCAACCGAAAGGAAAGAAGCAAAAAATTGAGACAAAACATGAGGGCACTGAGTGAAGACTAAATCAAGACCTCATTGACCAGTTACTTGGCTATGGAATTAAAGCCAGACGATCTGCTCAACTTAGGGTAGAAATGGATAAACTGGATGATAAATGTAAATTCATAGGAGATGTTTGGACTCCAATAAGGGGGTATGAATTGTTTAATTTTCACTACCATCAGATAAATTTTTTTGAACCAGTATGCAACCCATGGAAGCTTAACTTGGGAAAATTGGTGTGCCCTAATGTATTTGTAAATGCAGAATTCATAAAATTGTTAGTGGTTCATTATAATTCAAAACTCAAAGCTATATGTGACCCATCCGGGAAACCACAAATACATTTATTAGAGGATGCGATAGGAGAGGTTTTCAATTTGGAAGAGGTTTGCAATGAAAAGATCATTTGTGAGGAGTTGGAAAAGGAGTTCTGGAGAATGGACATGATTTATAAGGGTTGGAGGTTGCTAATTCATAGGATTAGACAAGGCGATAAACCAGTTCCTTTACAGGATAGTGATGGGCCTCCTTTTCATTTTGACCTATTTGAACCTTATATAAAGTACACTTATTTCTCAGTTGGCCAGGTATTGGGAATGGATGTCCTGGAATATGTGTCAATTGTGCCTATGCTAATCTCAGGAGATATCTAGTACCACAACTCTAGGCTATTTTACTATGCCTCATACATTTCTAAGGGGCTTGATTCTGGATTGATGGAAATCAAGGGCAGAGCTTCTATCTTTCACCTCAGGCATTATTCAATGTTGATGCACATAGTGTTATATTTTGGACAAGAGTTGGGATTGTGGCCCTAGGAATTGAGAATTTCTCAAATTGATAAGGAAGGTACAACATTACCTGTCCAATTATGGACTGCTATTTGGGATAGTAGATTTTCCAACTCTAGTTTTGTTTATTTTGAAGAATATTTTGTGAAGACATTGTACAAATTGTACAATTATCCATGTGATTATTCTTTATCTGAATAGATAAATAGATTTCTTCGGCCAAAGGATTTCAATGGGCCAATTGATCATAATTGGGGAGATTGGTATTGCTTGGAGGGAGCTACTATGATTAGAGTTTATGGGTTTGAAGATACCCCATTCATTTTTCCAAAGACAGTCCCGAACAGAATTGCATATTTGGAAATTGTTAGACAAATGGATTATTCCAGTGTTATGAATCTTAATTCCTTTGGGAAGTAGGCTTTCATGCCTAGTACATTATGCTTTGGTGATTTTACTGTGTTAGACAAGGAAGGATGCAATTTGATACTTGATAGACTGTTGTAGTACAATATGAAGAGAGGACCACCCAGAAAGAACTTTGACCCAGAAGGGTATATTCATTCTGCTAAAACAAGGATAAAATTTGGAGGGTATCAACATGTGCCCTATCTTTTGATGATATGATGTAAAATATGGACGAGGAAGAAGTAGAGATGGTGGTCGAAAGATATAATTAGAGGTTGCAGGATGCAGAGTTGTTGTCTTTTGGGGAGGAGGCATCTGAGGATAGAATGCCACAAGACCAACCAAGTAAAATATCTAGATTAATAACTCAGCATTATACTTTCCCTACCAGAGAATTGAATACTGAAGAGAATGAAGAGGCAGGTGCAAGGCATGTAGAATACAAATCATTTGTGTCTAATGATTAATTTGTTAATTCCCCAGAGTTTAAAGCATTTTTGTATAAACAAAAGGGAAAAGAAATAAGGGAAAAGGTTGATAATATTACTGTAGGTAACGAAGAGAAATTGTTGAATGATTTAAGGAAGTGTGTGGATGAAGAGATAATGGGTATGGCCCCTGAAAAGGGGAGGAAAATGTTGGAAAATTCTGGTGTCATGATCTTTCCTAGGCTTGATCTCAATTCTACATTAATATTTGATAGTTTCTTAAAATTCAGTAATGCTACACACAAGCTTAGTCAAGAAAAGGTAATAGAAGTGTATGCAGGATCTAAATACAATACAGATGAAGGATCATTAATGATTTGGGCCTTATACCCACCCCATAGGAAATCAGTAGTTATTGACACTGAAAAGGCATTTGGGCATGTCATGAATTTAAAGGTTGGAGAGGCTGATCCTGTGGCTACAACAGAAATTGGAATCAATATTGCAAAACTAAACAAGGACCAAATTCAGATGTTGATTAAGGAGAGAGAAATGTACAAAACAAATAACGAAAGGATGTTGAGAGAAAATGATTGCCTAAAATATTTGGTAGGTGTTATAATGATGTCAACCAAGATGCTTACTCAAGGTGAAAGCTCTTAGTCAAGAGATCATTGGGAAGGATCAAGTGCTTACTCCCAAGGAAAATATGATGCAATTGTAGCAATAATCAAGAAAAGGTAGGCCAACTTAACATCTTGGTTGAATAAAATTTGGGGAAAATATTCACATACCCTTGCTACATTAAAAGAACATGAAAGGATGGATGGACAGATTATGGAGAAGTTTCAAGAAACAAATCATAACGATGTTTCTAATAGTGTAGCAATTGAATCTACAAATCATATTATGAATAAACATCAAAACTTCTATGAATAATTTCTAGGGGATGAACAAGGATTGATAAATTCCACCAAGAGAACATTGATTACATTCTCTGATGATAGAGGGGAACTAAAAGAAATGACCAGATGGAAAGGTGAGAGTGAGTTAATACTACATGAAATCTTGAAGATAGCTACTATGGAGGATACAACATTGAAGGAGGCGAGCGAGAAAAATGAGAAGATAAAGATGGAGATCACAATCCGGAACGCAGTTGGAGATGCGTATACGTACGAACGTCGAGATTATTTGGATCACCTATCTAAAACTCATTTATGGCTAAATAGAGCCTAATTATATTTTAATCTATTTTTTATTTAAACATGTGACATTTCTGAAAGGACGCATCCTTTCAAGTATTTGATGTATAAATATATGTTTTGGTAGTGAAACAAAGATATAGATAGAATAGGAAGATGATACAGTAGAATATAATGTTTCACAGATATGAGACTATGATGCATGTTTGAAATTATGGAGATATCAATGAGAATCATTTAATGTGGTGGCATATTTCTGGTATCAATTGTTTGTTGTGTTCACTGAAATTATTACTGTAGTTGTCTCCAAGGTTAATGTTTTTTGGTTATTTAAATTGATATAAAAAGTTTATGCTCAATTTATCAGTGCACATTTGTTGTATCTGTGTGATTAATTAACTGGTTCTTTCAAGGAAAGATTAAATCCTTTTAATTGATCATAGTAATCAGGGAAGTTCATCTGGATCATTAAGAAGAACTTGGTAGTCATAGTCTTGCATGTTTATACAAGCTATAAACTAAAATATATGCCAAAAAATTTGAATATTTTTTAGAAATAAGTTACCCATTTAGATTTAATTTGACTCCACATACCCAATAAGGCACTAGTCTCTACATTTTCATCATTTAGCTTCATTCATTTTTACATCTGTTAACTGAACATATTAGGTTTTAGTTTTAATATTTCTATACAATTTATACCAAATCCAGTTTTATTTGTCCACTCCCATCTGCCATTGTGGGAAAAACACTTAAAAAGAGATAAACATAAGTCAAGTCTGCCTTATTCATATAGGTACACCCGCCTAGGTCTAGCAGCACCTGAAGAGTAGAAGGTCTAAACCATTTGGCATTTTTTGTTACCCTAAAACATACCAAGAGATTGGCAACCTCTTGAGGTATTTTACCTACGTTTTTGAGAGCTAATAGGGACTAAACATGAGAAAAAGTAGAAGGGTTACTTTTTTCATGTCTACAACTACTACTTCTTGTAATGAGGCTTTAGGGTCACTCCCAAGGAAGCTAAAACTTCTTGCATACTTTGCTTAGGGATACAACCCAATGAAGCAACTACTCCTTGAATTGAGAAAAAACTCAGAAAATATTATAGCTTGATAGTCCTACTATTTGAATTTGATAATAAATCTTGTAAGGAAGCTAAGGTAGAGGAAAAAATTCTTACACTAATCTTGAGAGTAGAATAATGCAAAAAATTTATATATATTTAACAATTACAAAAACTTAAATAGAAATAAACAAAAATGCCATGCATACCACAACAAAATGATTTACGTGGGGAAAAACCTTTTAGGAGAAAACCCCACACTCCAGAGGCCACACAATATATTATTCAAAAATAACAAAGATTATAATATACTTGCAAAGCAAGCTTATCATATGTGTATCACCAACCAAAGATCTAGAGGTAACACAACTATTATCAGGCTCTCATAATACATCACAATGCATAGCTGTAATATAATACCCTCATAAAATAGGGTTACCTTCTAGGGTATTTCAAGCCAACAAAATATCAAATGCCAGATATGATTTATAATGATGAATGATCCATATTTACAATAATAAAGTGTACAAAAAAATTGTATTTCTGGGGTGCTACCCCAAGCCCCCGCTAGGGCTTGTTGCCCCCTAGACCCCTAGCCTAGGGGATGATACCCCAAGACCCCCTTGTGCCCCTCATCATCGTTGTATGAACAATACCTTATGTATCAATAGTAACTTATGTAATTGCAAGGTTGAGACATATTTTCCCAACAAAGTTGAACCCTTTTGATGATTGCAATTCTTCTTTTTACCTTCTCTTTTGATGATTACAATTTTTCTTTGACAACTCTTTTGCAATTTCTTCAAATGTATTTACTAGCTCACTACTTTCAAAGTTCAAGAAGTTTTTCCTTTACTCACTACCTCTAGCAAATAGTTAGGCACACTCTTCACTTCTCTTCTATCATAGGGATATGATCAAATTGAATCCAGACAAGATCTACCACTTTTTCTCTTTCTCTTTTAGTCTCTTACATAAACATCATAATGCAATATACATCCTTGAATTCCCTAAATATTACTGACCTAGATGAACTAGGTTTACAATATATGCATGATATTATATTGATTACAATACATTTGTCAACCTACAACAAAGAATATTACATTTACAAGTCAACCAAAGATAAACAACCCACATGAAACATGTAGAGGGAAAACCTAAATGGACTACATGTGACACTAGGAAGAGGAACATGCCTTGCAGATTCCAACACACTTAAACTATTCCTAAAAACTCTTCACAACATTGGTCTTGAATGAACAACATTTGCACACTTCACACATTCAAATTAGGTTGGCCTTAAGGAAGAAAACATGAAACTTGTAGCATGTCAGCCATTACAACATTGGTGGTATAGATGAAAGATTAAAAATTACTTGCACTTCTCCTAGATGATTCAACATGACCTATACAACACCTTCAAACACGTCTTGAACTCCGTGCAACCTTGAACTTGTGGCACACACTCTCAACACACCTCATTTGGCCAGGAAAAAACATAACCCATCAAACTTGCATTCTAGACCACAACCTATTTTAGAGAAACCAAAAACACCTTGTAGAGCAACAAAAAGCATCACATGATACTTAAGAAAATTATCATACATGCATTTGACAACTCCATGCAACAAAAATTTGATGCAAGCTAATAGACATTGAAACTAGCCACCAGACAACATAGTCCTGAACACTATCACTTACAACTTTCTTTGCGAAAGGGCTAATGATATGAAACTTTGGATATATCACCTTCACAATACATTGAAATTAACTTCTGATTCACACAACCATATCTGTAAATGTAGAGGAATGCACAACCAAACTTTGTACCTCTGTGAGCATCCTCATAGAAACAACACACACTTTAAAACTGCCACTTACATAACCACCTTTTTGGACCCTAAATAGACTAAAAACTAGATCACACATGTCCCGACACATCATGAATATACCTTCCAAACTATAGGAACAAAGCATCAATATCAAATAAATATGAAGCATCTCTTAGAGACTCTGACAACTAAATAGCCAGACTACAACACTCTTTTGACAACACTAACAACTGAATTGCAACAAACTTAAACATAATTTTGACATCAATGACAACCAAACTACAACAATCTCCCCCTTTGATATTGATGGAAAAACCAATCTCATGTGCACACTTCTCCCCCTTTTGTATCAAGGGAAAAGAACAAATTTTCTCCCCCTTTGGTGCAAAATATCTCTCCTTCAATTTATTCCCCTTAGGGATCAAGCTCTCCTCCTAAAGTTCACATTCTCTCCCCCTTTCTGAAATAGCTTACAAGATCCCCTATTAACAATAGCCACTATCTACTCTCCATGAGAGGTAACCACTATCAATCCAAAAAAAAAAGAATATAGCTTGAATTCCCCCTGGATAGATGCACCAACTATGCATCTAGCAAGAAGGAGGGGTAATGACCCCTAGATTTTATTGGAGATACTCAAATGTATCCTTTGCAAGAGCCTTTGTGAAAATGTATGCAATAAGAGTTTTTTTTCTGAAACCTTCTCTCTTAGAAAGTGATACCATATTGATATATGCTTGGATCTAGAATGCATCATTGGATTATTTGAAATATTGATAGCACTTGTGTTATCACATATAATATGAATAGGCTCATCATATTGTATCTTGATATCCTTCAATATTTACTTCATCCACAACACTTGTGTACAAAAAGATGCTACTACAATATACTCTACTTCTGTAGTTGAAAAAGATACTGAATCTTGTTTCTTACTATTCCATGAAACTAATTTACTTCCTAAAAAGAAAGTACCACCACTTTACTTCTTCTATCATCCACACAACCAACCCAATTAGTGTTAATGTATGCACTCAAATCAAAGTATTTACCTTTTGGATACCATAATCCATAATCCATAGTACTCTTCAAGTATCTGAAGGTTATTTTAACTGCCTTCACATGAGTTTATTTAGGATTCACTTGAAATATTGCAACTAGATACAACACATACATGATATCAACTCTTGAGGTGGTTAGGTACAACAGGATTCCAATCATAGAACTATATAACTTTTTTTCAGCTATGGGAGTCTCATCATCTTTTCTCAAATGACGGCCAAAAATTATGGGAGTATTAACTAGTTTACAATCCTCCACACCAAACTTTTTCAACATCTCCTTGACATACTTTACTTGAGAAATAAAAATACCATCACGTAGCTAAGAAATTTGAAGACCAAGAAAGAAAGATAACTCATCAATCATAGAAATATCAAATTCCTTCTACATCTCTTTAGAAAACATCTTGCACATCTCATCATTTCCACCAAAGATTATATCATCAACATACACAACAACTATCAAAATTATTTCATCCTCATTTTTGAAGTAAAGATTTTCCTTTGTGATACCTTTCTTGAATCCTTGTTGAAGAAAATACTTATCCAACCTTGCATACTAAGCCCTAGGATCTTGTTTCAAACCATACAATTCCTTTTTGAGCTTGCACACCATGTTTAGTTCTTATGATAACCAAAATCCATCAAGTTTGTTTATGTATACTTCTTCTTCAAAATCTCCATTTAGGAAAGCTGACTTGGCATCCATTTGATAAATTTTGAAGTCCTTGTAGGTAGAAAAATAAAAAAACATTTTAATAGCTTCCATTCTTGCAACCAGAGCAAAAGTTTCCTCAAAATCAATTCCTTCTACTTGTGAGTAGCCTTTACAAACCATTCTTGCTTTGTTTCTTACAACTTCACCATTTTCATTCAAATCATTCCTAAATACCCACTTTGTTGTTATCACATTTTTGTTTGCATGCCTCGGAACTAATTCCAAAGTCTAATTCTTCTCAATATGATTCAACTTTTCTTCCATTGCTTGCATCCATCCTTCATCCTCGCTAGTATTAGTAAATATTTTGGTTGTATCTTCGATAGTAGGAAAAATTTTACTTGTTCACTTGTCTTTGTAAGCCTTCTTCTGGTCAACACTCCTTCATTCTTGTCACCAATGATTTGATCTTCTAAATGATTTCTTTAAAAATACTTGGTAGGAGCTTTGTTGTTATTTTTTGTTTGTTTGTTCTTTCTCTTCAATTTCTTCTTCTTCTTCTTCTTCTTCTTCATCTGATCAGGGAGGTGCATCAGATCCACAATCCTCAATTTCATTCACATTCTGATGTAGATCTTCATCAACCTTGACATTTGTACTTTCAACTCTTATTCCCAATCTTTTATTGTAGCACCTGTATGCTTTACTCTGAGATGAATATCCTAGAAAGGTACCTTCATGATCCTTTGAGTCAAATTTTCCCAAAGCATCTTCATCTCTTTTGATGTAGCATTATCTTTTAAAGAGTCTAACTTACCTAATAGTTGCATGTATTCCATACCATAACTCATAAGGAGTCTTACTATTTTTCAATCTTAACAGTCCTTTGTTCAAAATATATAATGCAATATGAATTTTTTCTTTCCAATAAACATCAAGAAAATTTTCTTCCATCAACATGGTCCTTACCATCTCTTGAATAGTCCTATTTTTCCTTTCCACAACCCCATTCTTCCAAATATTTCTAGTAACAAATAGATGCCTCTTTATTCCATACTTTTCACAAAAGTCATTGAAATAATTGGAAGTAAACTCACCTCCTCTATCAAACCTCAAACATTTGACCTTTGCATTCATTTCATTCTCAACCATATATTTGAAAAATATTGAATCTACTAAAATCATTAGATTTATCTTTCAAGAATGTTACCCATGTCAACCTACAGAAATCATCAATAAAAGGCATGAAATACCTTTCTCCTTCCAGAATTTTAGTTTTGGAAGATCTGCACAAATCGATATGTACCAAATCCAAAGGTCTATAAGAAGAATATCCTTTATACTTGAAACTTATCCTTGTTTCCTTACCAAGCTGACATTCCTTACACACTATACTTGTTGTTCACAATACAAGGGTAGACAAATGAGAGGGGAGGTGAATCAGTTGTCACATAAATTCAAAACTTATTCAACTTATTAACCTTATTCTCCGATTTGATAATTAACCATGAAAGCATGAATCAACAACACATCAGAAACACACAACACCAAGATTTTTTATGTGGAAACCTTGTTAGGCGAAAAAACACAGTGGACATCAGTCCACAAGATTATACCCTGTTAGAATTATAATGAAAATGAAATATGGGGAATGCACATGCATTTGAGAACACTAACTAGAGCTCACTGCTCAATTACAAAGGAAAACACACTATATTACAAAGAGATTGAGATTAAAGCCATTCAGATTTTGAACTGAGAAAATAGCATTTGCTAATAGTTGATTACAGTTCCAATTAAGCACATGAACACTACTTCACTCTTCACACTTCTTCACACTTTTCTTTGCCTTCGAATGATATTTGCACATACACACACACTCAGAATCCACTGGAATACATTCACACATTTCAATTCAAATAAACAATCACTCTTATATATCTGCAACATGAGATTTCATTGCTACAAGTCAGCCACAAAGAAATAATAAAATGAATATAAATTCTCAGCCCAAATCATTAAAGATTGTTAATGCGAATCAACCAAAGTTGGCCATAAATTAGTGAGGACCCAAAACAATATCTCCAACATGAAAAAAATTCAATTAATTACTCCTCAAAGATCCACAACACACTTCAACACCATGTCAGCCAAGGACAAGAAAAACATGAACACACAAGAGAAAATTTCCAACCACGATCACAACGATCAATGCGAACGTGTAACAAAGATATAGCATGATCTAGAAACATCCACAAGAAACATGAATCACCAGAGAAGAATCCATAGCAACTAAACTAACTGAAATAGTATCATCCTCAATCAGGAACACCGACTGAAGAAACAAAAAAACTATCTGAATGGAAATATTCATAACTCAATCAAATCTTCATGCAGATCTCTAAAACTTAACATGGATAAAATAGATACACTTAGCAACAAACCCTTTAGTCCACAACCTCTAATCATCAACATACCAAACATATCGACAGATTGAACTTCACTTTACCACTGGAAACCTGCAACTTATTTCTTTACAATTTTCTCAATATCCTCGACATATATAACTTCAAATGCATTTATGCTAATAGTGTTGAAATCAATAACAACCACATATCAATAAAAAAACCACAACATCCAACAATAGTTCCCTTTGGAATTGATGGAAACACATGATGTGAAAAACACCATTAACACAACTAACTCCTGCTTAGGTTTTGACTCATCTTCTCCTCAACACTTTCACATTATCTTTCACCCCATAAGGATTTTCTCCTTAGATAATCACCAATTTTCACCATTTTTTCACATGAATCTCCTCCCCCTTTGAAATCAATGTCAAATTTCTCTAAGCTTTGAACCACATATCCAAATTTTGAACATCTGACTACTCCCCCTGAGTAGTAGCCACCACAACATCAATCTGAAACAAGATATGACTATGAAATGCACAGACTGATGCACACATTACATTGCATCCTAGTTCTGATTAGGAGGTTTAATCATCCCTAACTTCCCTCTAAGATACTCAAAAGTATCCTTAAGTAACGAATTGGTAAAGATTTCTACAATCTGCTCCTTAGTAGGAACACACTCCAATCTTACTTCCTTTTCACTGACTTTCTCCCTCAAAAAGTGAAACTTGATAGATATATATAATTTGTTTTTGAATGCAACACCAAATTCTTGGAAATATTAATAGCACTTGAGTTATCATAGAATATAGCAATAGGCTCATCATATACAACTCTAATATCCTTCAACATCTGCTTCATCCATAGGAATTTAGTACAATCATTAGCAACATCAATGTATTCAACCTCTGTAGTAGACAAGGAAATGATATTTTTCTTCTTTCTTAACCATGAAATTAGCTTCTTACCCAAGAAAAATGCCCCACCACTAGTACTTTTTCTATCATTCACATCTCCTACCTAGTCAACATCAATAAGGCATTCAAAGTAAGATCATCATCTTTAGGATACCATATGCCAAGATCAATAGTTCCCTTCAAGTATCTAAAAACTCTCTTCACAACAGTCACATGAGATTATTTCAGATTAGCTTGAAATCTTACAAAAATACACACAACATTCATGATATCAGGCCTAGTTTGAGTTAAATACAACAATCCACCAATCATTGATCTGTATCTTTTCTGATTTGCTTTCAAAGAATCATCTTCTATTGTCAACTTGCATCCGGTCACCATGGGTGTACCAACTGGCTTTGAATCTTCCATACCAAACTTCTTCAACGATTCCTTCACATACTTGGACTGAGATATAAAAATCCCTTTATCTAACTGAGTAATTTGCAATCCCAAAAATAATTTCATCACACCAATCATAGAAATATTAAATTCATTCTGCATCTCATTAGCAAACTTCATGCACAAAGCATCATTACCTCCAAAAATAATATCATCAACACATACTTCAACAATCAAATATTTATCATGATCAATCTTTAAATAAAGATCACTATCAGTAGTACCTTTGTTAAATCCAATCTTGCATACCATTCTCTAGGGGCTTTCTTGATTCCATACAATGCTTTCTTCAACCGAAACACCATATATTCTTTATTAGTCAACTAGAATCCATTAGGTGCTTAACATACACTTCTTCCAATTCACCATTTATAAAAAACTGATTTGACATCCATTTGATAAACTTTGTAGTTCTTGTGAGCAACATAGGCAAGAAATTATCTTATAGCTTCAATTCTAGCAATAGGGGAAAAGGTCTCTTCAAAATAAATTCCTTCCATATGTGAATATCCTTTACATACCAGTCTTGCTTTGTTTTTAACCACTTCAACTTGCACATTTAGTTTGTTTCTAAAGACCCATTTAGTTCCAATTACATTCTTATCCTTAGGTCTGGGAACAAGAATCCATGTATCATTCTTTTCAATCTATTTTAACTCTTCTTTCATTGTTTCAATCCAATGCTCATCTTTACATGGTTCATTCACACTAGTAGGCTCAATTTTTGAAATCAAGCAATATTCTTCTGTAACCTTTCTCCTAGTTTGGACACCTTTATTCTTATCACAAATAATCTAATCTTCTGAATGATTCAATATTACATACCTCAAAGTCTTCTTCGGATTTTCTTCAACTTCAGGCTCTTCTAATCTCTCATCTGTTCTTTCACCAATTTCTCCTTCTTCTTCATTCTCCTGATTTACTGGATTTATTTTCACTTGATTTGTAGTCTGAACTTTCTTTCCTTTGTTTGTACTGTCATCTTGATCATCAGATTTATATCCATAGGTTCTGGATGGTGCACCTAAGTCTTCATCAACCTTAACATTTTCACTTTCAACCATTTTCTTTAATCTTTTTTTTGTAACATTGGTAGGCCTTGCTTTTAGTAGAATAACCCAAAAAGATACCTTCATCACTCCTAGTATTAAAATTTCCTATGTCTTTATATCTCTTAATATAACATCTGCTTCCAAATATCTTGAAGTATTTAACAGTAGGATTTTGACTAGTCCATAGCTCAAAAGGGGTCTTACCAGTATCACTTTTGATTTGTACTCAGTTAAGTGTGTACACAACAATACTCACAGCTTCTCTCCAATAGATATGAGGAAAATTTCCTTCCAACATCATAGTTCTAGCAACATCTTCAATTGTTTTGTTCTTCCTTTCCACAACTCCATTTTGCTAATGGGTTCGTGGTTCAGATAATTGTCTCTTTATTCCATGCTCTTCACAAAAAGAATTAAATTCACCAGAAGTGAATTCACCACCTCTATATGATCTCAGACATTTAATCTTCAAACTTGTCTCTGTCTCAACCATAGCTTTAAATATTTTGAACTTTTCTAGTGGTTCAGCTTTCTCCCTTAAGAAAGTAACCCATACCATTCTAGAATAATCATCAATGAGTAGCATGAAATACCTGTAACCTTGTAAACTTTTGACCTTAGAGGGACCACATAGATCAGTACACACAAGCTTTAACAATTCATTTGGAAAATGACTTTTACTCCGAAATGAAATTTTGGTTTGCTTTCCCAATTGACATTCCTTGCATATTGCATTAGTAGGTTTCACCAACTTAGGTAGATCTCTCATAGCCTTAGTGGAAATTATCTTGACAATATTATCAAATTTAACATGACACAATCTCCAATGCCATAACCAACTTTCATCAACTTGAGCAATCAAACAACTTTTACTAGCAACACTCAAGTGAAAGATATTAACTTTTATCTTTGTACCTGATGCAATTTCATTTCTAGAACTCAATATTATGCACTTTCTATCCTTGAACTGAAGATTGTATCCCTTATCAACCATTTGACCAACACTCAAAATATTATGCTTCAATCCTTCTACATACAAAACACCATCAATATTATGCTTACCATCAAGAGAAATGCAACCTCTTCCATGGATAACACCAGTTGTATTATCACCAAATCTCACAATGCCACCATCATACCTTTCCAAGCTTACAAACTTACTTTTGTCTCTTGTCATATGATGTGAACATCCACTTTCAATCACCCATTCATCTTTTTCTTCAACTTGAACAACTAGGGATTTTTCCACATTAATACAAGCAACAGATTCAACAAATATAAGACTATTTTCCTTGATAGCAATAAATACCCATTCATCATCACTTCTATTTCCTTTATCAGATTCATCATTTGTCACACCTTCATCAACAACATAGTAACCCTTCTTCTGAAATCTAGGCTTGTTATGTCTTGGTTTAGCAACTCTTTCTAGACACCTTGATGTAAAATGACCTATCTTATTGCAAGAAAAGCATTTAAGAGGCAAATTTCCTTCATACTTACCTTTTCCTCTCGGTTATCTTTTGACAATAAGTGCCTCTAACTCTTCTAGCTCTCTTTCTTCTTCTTCAATCTGTTTGATTTCATCCTCATACTTGAATGTCTTTCTAGATGAACTCTCACCTGGATCATATCTATATCTATCTCTCCTAGAAGTAGTAGCCTTAAATGCAGATTCAACCTTAGGAATGGCATCACCAAATTTTCTCAACTCAAAAGCATTCAACTTACCAACTAATGTATCTCTAGTTATGTTTGTTACAGTTTGGAGCTCTTCAATAGCACTAGCTTTGAATTTGAAAGAATCAAGCAGGGATCTAAGCACTTTAGCAACAATCTCTGATTCATCTATCTTTCCGCTAGCACATCTAATACCACACATAATTTCATTCACTCTTTGCATGAAAGTGTAATCAAGGGATTTCTTTTAGGTTCGATTCAAGTTGTTAGCAACAAATTAATAAATGACAATGAAACCCAAAGATCTTACAAAACACAAAGGAAGTAAAACACATAACAATTATACCTGATCGCCGATACCTCCATGATTCACTTTTGTAATACCTTCTTGCTTGCTGGATGATATTGCCCTCAGATTTGTCGTGTGAGCAATCTGCACATGTCTAAGTCCTACACCAAGCTTTGAAGGATTTTAAATATGCCTATGACTATGATTGATAATGCCTAACCATGCTAAGATTTGATCAAATAAAGATAATAAGTGTTGAAATTGCTATGTGATCTAAGTGTGCAAAATTCCTAAAATGTAATATGTCTATGTAAAATGTCAGCGTGTATGTGTGTAATCGAAAAGTGAGAGGAAAATGACATTTTATAGAAAATGCCATTTTGAACAGACGGACGAGATTAATTGATGATGAGAACCTAAAATGAGTAGTCCAGATTAAATCTGATAATCCCTAATTAGGATTAGTGAAAAATCATTAATCGAACGGTCAAGATAATATCTCAGATAATCGAATCGACGGTGGAGAATAAAAGAGAAAATTAATTAAAGAAATAAAGATTTTCAAAAAATCAAGAAGATAAGATTGCCTGATTTGTGAGATTCGAAAAAATCAAGAAGATAAGATTTGAACTGAAGATTCGATTTGGAAAATCAAGAATCTGCCCGATTTCTTGATTCTTGAAGAATAAAATCCCTTTGAATTTAACTAATTCAAAATGATGATTTTAGAGACAAGTAAAATAATCTTTTAGATCATTTACCAAAAGAGCGGAAAGAATGAAATCATTTTTAAATATTTTCATTTCATTTAAAAAATGAGAGAAAAAAGGAAATTAGTAATTAAATAATTAGAAATAATTATTTACCTCAATAATTAAATTTAACAAATTGGCTTCAATTGTGACAATTAGGTGATATTACTAAATAAATAAATAAAAACTTTCATTGGCTTCTAATAACCGTGAAGAATGATGGAGGGGTAATTAAATAAATTAAGAAATTTATTTCACCTATGGAAGATTTAGACAATTAATGATCGCATTTAATAAATAAATTTATTTATTTCATTTTAATAACCGCGAAGAATAAAAGGACATGAATTAATTAAATAATTATGAATTATTTAACAATAGTCAAAATGTGACCAAGGACATAATTAAATGCCAATTATGCTAGTACCTAAAGTGGTGTTCTGAAGTTTGGTGCCTTGGTCATTTTTAGGTGTCTACATTTTGCCCCTCTTTGTCATAATGTCGCTTGTCACGTTGTGACAAAGAAAATAAGTCAAAGAAATGCCCCAGTTAAAGGTGCGAAATATCATTGCCCCCTCGGGAAATTTTTCCAATTTTGGGTCGGCGATAGAAAAATTTGAAAAGGGTCCCGATAAATCAATCTGATGACCAGAAAAACAATGGCGCAGTCGGTTTCGGATTCTGACATGTTTAAGACAGTCAACGGGGAATTCAAAGGTGGTAAAATGAGCCTCCAGTACTAACCTAGGTTGAGAAATGTCATTTTGATTTTATAAATAGGTTGACAAAGGGGTAAAAGTCAATTCACTTCTACTATTTACCTCGCGAAATTTGAGAGCTCAGATCGAAAGGCATAGTAGTGATGATGGTGATTCTAGTGTCAGAGCATCGCGGAGAGATCGTGCGGACCTTCAGACGGCCAGAGGGCTCGGAGCCAGTGGTAAGTACCCTTGCCTTGCTTTGTAATTTTCTCATTTTGCGTGTCATTTTTAGCTTTCTAGGACAAACAACGTCTGCGTCGTGACACAACTGTGTTCGCGTAAGCTACAATCGCCTTTGCGTTTGATGCATTTGATGCGTCATGATGCAAGTGCAATAAAAAATTAGTGTAGAGTGGTGATTTGTGCCACATTTGACAATTTCTGTGACACATTTGACTTATTGAGTCGCATTTGAATGTCCAAATGCCACAATTGTCAAATTGCAACGCATTCGTTGTTTTGATCGACGCAATTGTGTTTATGCGACACAACTGTCTTAATGCGACGCATTCGTCATATGTCGCAACGCAAGTGTAAACATGTGACGCATTTGATATTTTAAACCGCATTTGATGTACGGTACGACGCAATTGAATTTTTGTGACGCAATTGCCTGAATGCGACACATTTTCCTTTTTCCTTGACCCTAGTTGATTTTGATATTTGCGTATCCTTAGGTGCTTTTCATGATGCTGATAGTTGTCCAAAAAGTACTGATGTATTGTTCATCTTTTTTTGCAAAGGCAGCTTGCCCCTAACTATATGAGAGAGAGCCGACTCATGACATTTTAGTTTGCTGATCAGTTGAGCCCGCGAGAGCGGCGACGATTGATGAGATTAGGATTATTCTATGTTGCTTTCATGCCCGCGATTCAGGCGAACAGGGGGCTACTAACAGCGCTGTGCAAGCGGTGGCATTCAGAGACTTGTTCATTCCACCTGTCGACAGGTGAGGCTACAATTACCCTGGAGGATGTCTACTGGATTCTTCGGGTGCCGATCCGAGGGGAGCGGATCGTCTATGACCTGCGACATGGCGAGCAGACCTTCCGTGGCTACTATCGAGATCAGGGTGCTCGACTAGGCATCCAGGATTACGGGATCAGATGAGAGTTCCTGGAAAATCACTATGGTCACTTTGATGCATTCCTTGCAACTCTGATTGGGGGGATCTTGGTACCTAACCGCTGGGGACATGGATTTCCTATTGGTTGGGGAGATGTATTGGTTGGTATGAGGTGTGATAGGACAGTGTATGCCTGGGGTCTCTGCTTACTTGGGACACTCTACCACCAGTTGCACAATGTTGCGTATAGGAGAGGAGAGAGCATCTCATGTGGGACCACACTGATGATGATATGGGCCTGGGAGCACATAGCCATATTCTGACCTCCCATTGATAGACCATAGTTGGCCGATGGTATGTCGTATGCCTATTACTATGCCGGTGCCCTGCAGCAGACTCATATGAGTGAGATAGGTTGGTGGCGACATAGGATTGACACCATGGTGACGTTTATCTGGAGGCCATACAGAGACTGTGAGGCATGGGACAATGAGGACGAGCACCTCAGCTTCTGCAGATAGTATAGATACTTGATTGGCTAGACCGTGCAGATGTCTTTGATCATTGAGATGTATTTACCCCAGCGTGTCTTGAGGCAGTTTGGAGAGCAGCAGGGTGTACCTGCAGGGATAGCTGAGTATGCTAGGTCTTCCAGAGAGTATGCTTGGGGACCAGCCATCCGAGTGGCATTTTTTGAGTAGCAGATTGACGGGCTAGTAGCCTAGGCATGGGGATGGAGAGGAGGAGTAGCCGATCTGGGGACCACAGTGGATTATGATTTATGGTGGCAGGCACGCAGACCAGTTCCATTGACAGATCCGGATGGGCTAGCACCAGTAGACAAATGATCAGTGATTCCATGGGTGCCACGGGCCAGACGGGGAGGTAGAGGTAGTGACAGGGGTAGAGGCCGGGGGAGGGATGGAGGCAGGGATGGAGGCAGGGGCAGAGACAGAGGCAGGGGGAGATGATGGGGGAGACAGCCGGAGGTGGAGGTGAGATGGTCAGGCGCAGGGCCGGCGTGTGCGACAGTGCATAGCGAGGGTAGCCTTAGATGCTATCCCTAAGGTCGGTGAGGAGGGGGAGAGAGAGGAGCAGCCTAGACAGGAGGGAGAGGGTGAGGAGAGATGGGAGGAGGAGAGGCATGAGGAGGTAGAGGTGGAGAGGCACGAGGAGGAGTTGGAGGTTGGAGGACAGGAGGGGGAGGTGGGGGTGGAGGTGGAGGTCGGGGGACAGGAGGATGAGGTGGAGGCGGAGAGGTAGGAGGATGTGCCAGAGATGGAGAGGTAGGAGGAGGTGGAGGTAGAGGTAAGAGGATAGGAGGATGTGGAGGTGGAGGTCGGAGGACAAGAGGAGGTGGAGGTGGAGGATGATGGATGATGAGGACGAGGCATGGATGAGACCACAGTGGAGGCCCCAGCGGACAGTGGCCACAGCCACATGGAGGACCACACAACACACAGTGAGACATGGACCCATGAGACAGGAGCCACAGGCCACAAAGGACAGCACAAGTGAGCCATACCACAGCCACAGGACAGAGACCAAGGAAAGGATCCCCACAGGACACAGGATGGAGTACTGTGGCAGGAACCAGGCGGACAGAGGGATGAGCCCAACACAGGACACGGAGTGGAGGCATGGAGGAGGAGGACCATGACGGATCCCTGTGGACATTGTACATGATGGACCACATGGACACATGGAGGACACATGGAGATGGATGATACAATGGACACATGGAGGACACATGGATGCCATGGATGATGTATGGATCCCAGAGGACCGGATGGACACACGTGAGATGGATGAGGACAAGACGGAGAGAAGAGGACCAAAGAGGAGGAAGGACAGACACAGGACCAACGGACAGGACACACAATGGAGAAACACATGGAGGGATCAAGGTGGCCACACACAGAGACAAATACATGAAGGGTGGATGATTGGGTGACTTGCATGGAGTGGAGACCAACGCCATAAGTACAAGGACACCATGAATGCCAGCGGATATTTGAGAAACTTGTGGTATGGATTGTCAAAATATGTACACAGGGAGGCCCTACTATGATAGCCATGAACTTAAAATGGGACCATGGAGAAATCTTAGGCCGTGAGCAAGTTAATTGGATATGGGACATGTGTTGCCAAGCGGCCCCCAAGGTGGATGAAGGAAAATTAACATTGGTGGATAAAACGGTGACACACAGTGGTGGATGGAGGACGGAGGAAATGAGGCAGAGTGGAGAAGGCAGAGGAAATAAAATCTTGAAAAATGTTGAGAATTGGTGAATTCAGGAAGGACACATCTTGAATAATGCCGATGATGAGAGGATTTGATCCCTAATACCCGTAAGGGGTCCCTCTAAATGATGACGATGCCTAGGAAGGACACATCCTAAGGCATAAATGACAGAGTTTGTTCTTTAGAAGGACACATCTGAAGAATACTAATGTCACGAAGAGTGATCTTTAGATGTCAAGAGGATCACTCAAAATGTTGAATGACAATGACGATGCCTAGGAAAGACACATCCTAAGGCATACATGATAGAGGTTATCGTTCAAAAGGACTCATCTGAAGATTAACCTAAAGTTTGAGAGTGTTGATCGGTTACGGTGATTTGACTTGCTTTTCCTGAGTTTGACTTGTGTTTGACTATATGCCAATATTGTCATGATGATATGATTGACATGTCGATGAAATTGTCATATTGAAATAATTGATTGTCATGATTTGCTTGATGAGTTTCGTTCGTTTGGAAAAAAATTGTGTTGCCTTGAAGACTTTTGTCGTGTGTGCCAGTGTGATGTCATGAACCCTAATGGACTGACCTAATGTGGCCTCGGGGGCTCATCGACAGATGGCCTTGCCTACGTCATACACTCAAAGACCTCGTAGTTTGACACGACCAATGATTTTGTCTTGGTGACCAAAGATTGCGTCATGATTTTATTTCGACAAACCTAAATGGACTGACCTCATGTCTCGGGGACTCCAATGTGAGTCTTGCCTACATAGCAAATGTGTAGAGACAACGTAGTTCAGAAAAATGATAAAGACTGATTGATATGACCAATTTTGACAAGAGATGACAATGTGTTCACGTTCTTCGAGCAATCTGAATTATTGTTTGTGGTTTTCTTCAGGACATTTTATGATTTTTAGGTCTTTCTTCCAGACTTTTTACAATGTTTTTAGTCATTTTTTAGGACTTTTTGCGATGTTTTTGTCTTTTTTCATGACTTTTTTCGTTGTTTTTGTCTTTTTTCAGGACTTTTTGTGATGTTTTTGTCTTTTTTTAGGACTTTTTGTGATGTTTGTCTTTTTTCAGGACTTTTTGCGATGTTTTTGTCTTTTTTCAGGAATTTTTTGCCAATTTTCAAGATCATGTGTGACATCCATTGCAGTTTCATGATAAAGATTTTTCCCCCAGTCAAGTCCAAGACTAAGCAATTTTTAAGGAACACGGATAGAATGCTGCTGGTTTACTAGATGGACAGCCGTTAGGACTTGATGTCAATCGTTTATCCACTATGACAGGTAGGTTAGAATGTGGTGGTGATTTGCATAATAATGATGATAATACCTTTCATCCTAGGCCAAGGCAGACAAAGTGACAGTAGATGGCAGAGCAATGATTGATTACGCATGGCGCTTGTTTGCTAGGTTTTCGCCATGGTACATGTCCAAAGTGCCTGTTTGCCAGGTTTTCACTATTGAACGAATCATTTTTCTCTTCACTCTTTTCTTGAATTTTTTGATTTTTTTGGTGTCACCAAGATGCCCGTTCACTGGTTTTCATCAGGGTGATAATTTTTTTATCATTTTTTTTTTTTTTTTGTATTTTACGGTTTTCGACTCAGTCCTCTGATGCTGTGTAGAACCTTCGGAGATGTAAACTATTGATGGGTTCTATCAGTTGTTCTCCATCTAGTGTGGCCAGCTGATAAGCTCCAGAACTGAAAGAAGATATAATAATGTAGGGACCCAACCAGTTTGGTTCAAACTTTCCTGGCTTTTCTCTGTCGGCTTGGTTCTTAGGGTTCTACATGAGAACTAGGTCGCCAATTTCAAACTGTCTAACCATAACCTTGTTATTGTAGCTGTGAAAAAGATGGTTTTGATATGCTTGGAGATGGTTCAATGAATTTTTCCTTCTTTCTTCTAGCATTTCCAGCTCGTACAAGCGTGATTGTCGATACTCCTCTTCCTTAGTTAGGCCCTTCAGGGAGATGCGTAATGAAGGAATTTTGACCTCAATGGGTAAGATGGCCTCAACGCCAAAGACTAGGGCAAAAGGAGTGGCTCCTGTAGGTGTACGAATGCTAGTTCAGTAAGCCCACAGAGCAGGGTTGAGTTGTATGTGCCAGTCACGGCCAGCGTCATTGACAATCTTTTTTAGGATCTTGACAATGGTTTTATTGGACGTCTCAGCTTGACCATTTCCTTGTGGGTAGTAGGGAGATGAAAAATGGTGTTGAATGTGTAATCGCTCACATAACTCCTGAATGTATTGGTTTTTAAACGGATGTTCGTTGTCAGTGATGATGGATTGCGGAAGGCCATACCGACAAATGATGTAGTTAAGGATGAACTTCAAAATTTGTTTTCCAGTAATATATGTCAATGGGACAGCTTCAATCCACTTCGTGAAATACTCAGTGGCAGTGATAATGAATTTATGGCTATTGGAGGAGGTTGGATGGATCTTACCCATGAGGTCGAGTCCCCATTGTGCGAAGGGCCAAGGATAAGTGATTGGTCGAAGATCTTGTGCTGGAGCATGAATCAAGTCGCTGTGAATCTGACATTTGCGACAAGTCCTCACATATTCAATTGCATCCTTTTCAATCGTTGGCCAATAATACCCTAATCTCATTATTTTCTTAGCTAGAGTAGGACCACTTGAATGAGATCCGCATATACCGTCATGCACTTCGCGTAAGGTCATACGCGCTTGATCGGTGTCGAGACATCTAAGGAGGGTGTCATCAAAACTACGATGGTACAAGGTGCCACTGACGATGGCATACTTGGCAGATTTTTGGATGAAGGACTTCCTTTGGTTATTGGACAGGTTCAGTGGAAGGGTTTGGGATTTTAGGTAGTCGTAAATGTCCTGATACCAGGGAGAGTTGGGACCAACAAGTTCACAAACCATTTTTGATTTTGGGATGTCATATTCCGGGATTAAAAGCTGTTCTACTAAGAACTCAAATTGTGACACATTTTGAGGGATGTCCAAGAGAGAACCAATAGTAGCCATTGCATCAGCTGCCTTATTCTATACCCTGGGGATTTGTTCAAAAGCAATCGAGTGGAAGTATGTCAGGAAACTATCCACCATCCTCTTGTAGGGAAGAAATTCTCATCCTTTGTTTCATAGTCATCATTCACTTGGTTGATAACAAGCTGGGAATCCCCAAATACAAGCAACGTTTGAATTTTGCATTTGATTGCCATTTTGAGACCTGTGACTAGTGCTTCATATTCAGAAATGTTATTTGTACAAGGAAAAGCGATCCAGAAAGCCTTAGGAATTGAATCCCCTTGTGGTGTGATAAAAAAGAGTCCAACGCCTAAGCCATGACCCGTATGAGACCCATCAAAATATAGCTTCCATGGTACCACAAGTTCTGCATGAAAAATAGACTCATTAGGAAAGTAAGTTAATAGTGGATGAGTGACTTGAATCAGTGCATCTGCCAGTTGATTTTCTATTACCTATCCTTTTATTGCCTTACGTTTGACATATTGTATGTCATACTCACTTAGTATCATAACCCATTTTTCCAACTGGCCTGATAATGCCGCCCGACTTAAGAGGTATTTCAGTTGATCAATCTTGGCAACTAGCTGTGTCTGGTGACTGAGCATATAGTGTCTTAATTTCTAGGATGCAAAGACAACATCAAGACATGCACGTTCAATGTGTGTATAGTTCAACTCATACCCTATCAGTGTGCAGCTGATGTAATAGATAGCTCATTCTTTTCCTTCATGATCATTCTATGCCAGTAATGCCCCCAGTGCTGAACTAGTAGTCGAGATGTAGAGTATCAATGGATTTCCATGAATTAGAGGCATGAGGATTGGTGTTGATAGTAGATAATCTTTGATTTGCTGAAAGGCTTCTTGACATTTATTTGTCCATACAAAGGGGATACCTTTGCGCAACAGATACTAGAATGGGTGACACTTATCTGCCAATTGGGCTATGAAACGTCAGATAGATTGTACTCTGCCTTATAGAGTTCTTAGTTCACTGATTTCTCTGGGTGGTGGCATGTCTATGATAGCTTTGACCTTTGCGGGATCAACCTCTACGCCTCTTCGAGAAACTATGTATCCCAAGAGTTTTCCTGATGTGACCCCAAAAACACACTTCTTAGGATTTAGCCAAACTTTGTACTCTTCAAGTCTTTTGAAAATTGTGTCAAGTACCTTCAGATGATCTTTCCTAGTTACTGATTTGGGCAATAGGTCATCTACATAGTCTTCCATTATTTTGTGCATCATGTCATGGAAGATTATGGTCATAGCCCTTTGGTATGTGGCACCTACATTTTTGAGACCGAATGGCATGACATTCCAACAATATGTACCCCATGGGCAAGTAAATGCCATTTTGTGTTGGTCCTCAGGAGCAATGCAAATCTGATTATAGCTAGAGAAACCATCCATGAGGGATAGCATCTCATATCCTATGGTTAAGTCAACTCTGATGTCAATATTTGGCAAAGGAAAGTCATCCTTTGGGCATGCTTTATTTAGATCTTGAAAGTCTGTACATACGCGGATCAGTCCATTTGGCTTTGTCACCAGAACTAGGTTGGAAATCCATTCAGCGTAATCTATAGACCTTATGAATCTGACATCCAATAGTTTCTTTAACTCGGCCTTGACCAATATAGCAACTTGAGGGTGCATTTTGCGCAACTTCTACTTGACTGGTTTAGCATTAGGTAATAGTGGCAGATGGTGCAGAACCAGTTCTAGGTCCAATCCTGGCATGTCCGCATAGGACCATGCGAAGTTGATTTTCTATTCTGCAAAGAATTTATAAAATTCTAGTTTATCTTTGTTAGTCAATGACGCAACAAATAGGACCATCTTGGGGTCTTCCGTAGTTGAAATGTTATCCTCTATTGTGTCCTCAATAAGCATAGCTGATTTCTCCTATTGCACGGGGAGAAAGTCCAGTCCTCCATCTTTGGGCACCTTAGAGAGGTTTTCACCCACAGATACGTCCTTTATTTTTACTATTTTATTGTCAAGAGGTGCCTTTCGGTTTTCACCTAGAGACGTTTCACTTTTTGTTTTATTCTTATTTTTACTTTTGCGACTAGAGGACTGAGCAGTCTCGCCAAAGTATGCCATGTAGTCTAAATCAATGGAAAATCCTGATTTGTGGTCCCCATTGGGTATGCCTTCTCGTAATCCCATAAATTCAGCACTGGCAGTCCTTGTTGGTCCCAATCGACTAGGTCAGGGTAAACTAAGGAAATGCCATCGTCGATGTTGGTGAATTGGGGTGAGGATGCAGATAGCATGCAGACATGTTCAGTGATGTTGTAGATGAGATTATCATCTAAAATATTCCAACCCAATTTTTTTCTTGTTTTCAAATTACAAATTACAATCCAAAGCACCCGTTAAGGTTAGCAGCTAAACCAAATGATGCTGAAACAACTCTAACTAGAATGTACACCAGGATCCCGATATGGGCAAGGTGTGAGCATTGGTCAGAGGATCTGAATCAAAATGCTTATGCAAGAACTCTAACCAAGAATGGCACCGATGATGGCAAGCATATGGTCAGAGGGTCTTCTACACTAAGTACTGAATGGGAACTCGACACCAAGTATGTGCTACCCAATCTAGAATGGAGTTGAGGCGACCATATGGCGGAGTATTACAAATTACAATGCTTGAAAGAAATAACTATAATGCTGAAAGTAATCAACGCCCAGAATGTGCTTTCTAACCCGGAGTGGGAAAGTAGCTACCATAGGGCGGAGATAAAGTAAATACACTATCAAACACTAAAATTAGAGTTGATCATTACAAATTGATAGAGCAAGATTATAACTGCTGTCAGTACTACTGCCAACTTACAATATGTTAGACAATGCCTTGCTTTCAATACAACTAGAGAAGTAAATAGAGCTGCAACAATATTTATAGCATTCCGTTCAATGGATAATGAAGATTAAATCAAAAATTGCAATATTAAGGCCAACCTGATAATCTGATTTTGACAGTCTGGATCTTCATGTGCATGAACAACAACCCTGTACTTCACAAATCCACTCACAACTTGCTCAAAACTTAACCAAATCTCATGAGACGAATTGCGTAATGATCCTAGTATGATGGCGATCCAATTAGAACACTAAAAGCTGATCAAAACCCACTATTTAATTTATGCATGAAAACCAATGCAACTCAAAGTGGTACGGCCTAGCAAGAGGGGTGATTTGTATTTAAAAATTAGATGCTTCTCAAAAAAATGTACAACCTGGCACAAAGAGGTGCCTTGCCTAGACAGAATGGAAAATGCAATACCTAGAACAATCTTTTTTGTATTTTATGAGTTATGAATTAAAACAACAATCTACTGTAACTAAAATGCAAATCTGGAAAACCTCTAATATGCAAAATCAGAAACTAAATAGCCACAAGTTGATTACAATGCACAAATCCCAATGAAACTCACAAAACTATACTAATTCACCACTAGTTGCTGTGTTGCAAGCAAGAAGCAATGCCTGAGATAGGAGGCCTTCATTCCTCGAAGCGATCCAATACCATTTTGGCAGAGTAATAATACTGTAGACCAAAGATGCTGAATTGAGGATCAAAGGCTTCCTTTTATAATTTCCTGTTGACCTTCTTGAAACCCTAATCTTCACTTCAGAGTCAAACCCTAATCTCTTCAAAAGATGGCATCCCTTTCTTCAAAGCTCAATCTTGACTTTTTAAATAAATTCAACACATTAATAAATGCATCCAAACTTAAGGCATTAATTTCAACCTTGATGAATATAAAATTAACTTAATGATGGTGCCACCCTTAATGACCACCTTTTTAAAACATCATTAAGTTAAGAGACTAGGCCAAGGGGTGATTTAACATTAAAATATAATGTTAAAGTGAAATGACTAATCTCTCCGAAACTGCATCCCGAGGCCAAAAACTGAATAAACCCATTGATTCAACTGAAGAGGAAAGTCAACTGTGCCAAGACCGAACATGCCACTACCAGAAATAGAATTTACTAAAAATAGTAAATTCCAGAAAGTGCTCAGAATGCCAAGAGAAACATATCACTGCAAAGCTCTCTGAAAACCCAGAAAGAATCTGCCATTGAATCAACCAACTCTGAGCAAGAACATCCTTCAAAATAGGAAACCCTAATTTTACCTTCCGACTAGCTTTCAGGTCCCTGGAAAAGGCCAATAGTCACTGGAAAGATCAGGTTTGAGAAGGGGACATTACATCATCATCCAACTCAACATCGGACTCTATCCAATATTCTCCTTCACTAGTTTCATATTCATTGTCAAAATAAGGAGTGAAGGTTGTAGAGCCCTGATTGTCACTGTCGTCTAATACTTCAGATGGATTGAACGGAATGGGTTTAGATGATGGGTGCTAGACGTCATGGGGGGTGGTAATGGGTCTTTGACTATTTGGTGCTTGTTCAATTTTGAATGTTTTCCAAAACCGTTGCTCAGACGTTAGTTCCCCTGGTTCGACAAATAAATCATCAAGACAATAGTCACTTAGGGATCGTTCTGAGCCAAATTCCCACTCATGGGAGTCCGTTTCAGTGAGGGTTTCCCTAGTAGTCTCAACACTATCCAAAGCATGTACTCGCTCATTTGAAAGTCCAGAGGTACGTCGACCATCATTGTCGGATGATCCAAACCCTAATCCAAGATATTTCAGGATTTGAAAAGTTTCTAGGGGTTCCCTTTGGCCAATTTTATCTTTTCCTAGGCCACTAGTACCATCGTAGCCTTTAGCCTTCATGATGTCATAACCTTTGCCATATCTTTGAGTTGGTAATGGGGGTAGTGTGACAGTATCCTTATAGATCCATCCGGTAATGTCAGTAAGGTCTTCCTTACTCATGTCTCCTCACTTGATAAAAACTATTTTCGGTGGAACTTTGAAAGTTTCCTAAGGTTCCATTCTGAAACATGGCTGACCATAGTCCTTGGGAGACCTAGACATTGTTGTTATGTTGTATGCTATGTGTAGTTTGAATTCTCCACAACCAAGGTCCTGGATTTTGACAGTGGATTCAGTCTTAGGGCTAGTGGAAGGTGGTGGTATGGCGGAAGAGGTGGATGGAGTGGATGTGGAAGATGGTGTGAGTGTGGATGGGTCAATATATATGGATGACAAGGAGCCAAGTGCTTCTCGGTTAATAGGAACTCAGTTTTCAGAGATACCCCTTAAGTTTGTACAATATTGGAAAGGGTCGGGGTCTCCATATATGGTTATTTCCGTGCCATCAAATGGAAACTTTAGGCACTGGTGGTACATGGACGAAATGACTTTTAAGGCGTGAATCCATGGACGACCCAGCAATATGTTATACGGTAGTTCCAAATCTAGAACCTGGCAAGTTGTGTCCACGATAACCAGTCCCACTCTAATAGGGAGAGAGTTAACGCCACGTGAAGAGCATTCCTCATCATTATATGCTTTGATCACTATACTTTTTGTTGGGTCTACGTACGCATCAGAGAACCTGAGAGCTTTAACCAGTTTGAGGGAGCATATATTCAATCCTGCTCCGCCATCTACTAAAACCTGTCTAACTTTGTGCTTGTGGACAAAAGTTTCTATGTGCAATGCATCATTATGGTTGGTTTTATGTGATGAGTAATCTTGATCTGAGAAGGTGACGTGGTGAAGCGTAGTAAGATATCCCACCATGGTTTCAAATTGATTGACATCGATGTCCTTGGGGACCGACGACTCTAGCAGGGTTTTATCGAGGATATCTTTGTGCGCGGGAGAGATACGAAGCAGCTTGAGTATAGAGATTTGTGTGGGAATCTTTCCTAGCTATTCGATGAGGTTGAATTGAATTTTGGGTTTCCATTGCTTTGTGGTCGGGATAGGTTCTAGTTGTTTAGCAGATGGGCCAAGTTGTGTCTGTTTAGCAGACGGGCCCGGTATGGTGATTTTGGCTTGTCTAGTGGGAGGTGGACCAACTATAGTGACCTTGCCACTACAAGTTGTAGCATTACATTGGGGTGCTCTTTTAACCGTAATGGTATTGATGTATTCATTTTTAGTTTGGGCATTGTTTATAATAGGTCCACCATAATAGTCGTACTTGACTCAGGCGAAGTTAGCTTGATTTTGTGGACCTGACATGGAAGCATTACAAGAACCATGGTCCTACAGTGGATTCTTATGGATAGTATGATCTGAATTGGAGGCAAATTGAGATCCACCTACTTCAATGACACGACTTTTGATAAGATCTTGTATTAGGTTTTTCAATTGGTGATAGCTAGAAGTTGTATGTCCTTTTCCTCGATGGTAGTCACAAAATGCATTATCATTCCACCATGCTGGTTTGAATTGTCTTGGGTCATATGGTTTTGCTTCTTGAAGTATGATGACCCCATTTTGGATGCATTTCTTAAGGACTTCTTCAATGGGTTCACCCAAAGGAGTGTATGTGCGACCTTTAGGAAATTGTCTCATTTGACGGTATTGTCCCTGATTGTTTTGACCACTTGGGTTGTTTGAAGGAATATTGGGAGGAGGTGTTAGTGTCGTTGTTGGTTTGTTTTGTTGTTGAACCCCCTTTAGGGCCAGTACAGGACCCACAACGTTTGCAGCCTTAGCGTCAACAACGGCGTCATTTGTAATGTGTTTATTTTTAACCCAATATTTTTTCTTGTCGGTGGTTGGATTGACATTTGTTTTTTTGGAACCATATCGCAATTCTCCCTTTGCGATAAGGGCTTTCTCAATCTGGACCCCTTTTTCAACTAAATCTGTGAAGTTTGTGCAACAATGTACTTGCAATGCATATTTTAGGGGCCCAAGAAGTGTTTGCACGAACATGTCGACCTTTTCTCTTTCGGGTATATCAATATGACATCTATTAGCTAGACTTCTGTATTTCACCAGCATCCTCTTGCGTGAGATTGCACAAGCTAGTGATAGAGGTATCCATGTCAATGTTGTACGCGTAATTTTTTATGAATTTTCTTTTAAGCTCATCCCATGTTTGGATATGCTTTTGAGTGGAAAACCATTCAAGGGACTGACCCGCTAGGCTTTTGGAAAAAAGTTTCATCAAGTATGTTTGTTCATAGGTGATGTCCATGCAATTGGTTGCAAATTTGCAAACATGCTCAATGGGGTTTGTCTTGCCTCTGTATTTTGTGAAATTGGGTGACACATATCCCAGAGGAAATGGAGGCATGTATAAGCTCATGTCAAATGGATATACATTTAGGTCATATGATATTTCTGATTTCTGACTTGAAATGTATATGTTTTGGATGGTTTTCTCTAAACCCCTCACTCTTGTTTGGAGGGCGTCCAGAATAGGGTCATTTATGTTTTTGTATGTTGGATTGCCTGGTACACCATAGGTCCCTATTTTTTGTGCGTGAATGTTGGTGTATTGTGGTGGTGTGGATTGCTGTGATATGTATGACGTATGCGGATTGATGTGTTGTTGATATTGGAAGTTATGATTGGGTGTATGTTGGTGAGTATGAACGTTAGATGAGTAGGTTGGGATGTGTCCCCCAGTCATGTGTGTCATTATTTGGGGAATGTGATGACCATGGATGTTATGATGCGTTAATGGTACCATGGGTTGTGTTACTTGGCCACCTTGTGCGAATTGTTGGTTTTGTATAAGGGGAATGTTTGTATTTGTACCTTGGGAGGTAATGACAATTGACTGCGTTGTTGTGTTAACATTTTTTTGTTGTCCTTGGATAAAGATACATCTTGTGCCTCCTCTCGAAGGATTTTGTGAAATACCAGTGAGCGGATATGTCAAAGTTATGCTCATGGTAATAGATGGAGTTGTCGAGGGGGGATTGTTGTGACTTGATGATGCCCCTGTGGAATTTGCTGTCGTGGCATTTACTGTCCTGGTATTTATGTTGTTGGAGGTGTTTGGGATGTTGGAAGTGGCATGCACTGTCGTTGTGGTACCAAAGGAAGTATTGCTTGTATTGTTTGGAGGTTGACCACTATGTGACATGTTATGTGCGTTGTTGTTATTAGGGTCATGAGGTGTCACATTTATCGTGTTAATGTCAAATCCTTGAGGTAATTTGGCTCCTTCACTCAAGAGTATAGCCAAGAATCTTTCTTTGTCGTAACGGACCATTGTTTCAATGAATTGAGAGGCCTTTGGATTTTGTGCTATTGCTTCTAATTTTTCCTTAGGTATTTGACCATTTTCGTCTTTTTGCAGGGAAAGTTTAAATGTACCGTTTGATGAGGATTGTGTTGTCACTGGAGGTGGATCGTTTGGATTGGAAAATGGATCGTAAAAGGTCCAGTTTGAATTATCGACAGTAGACATGGGGTCTTGCCGAGAGTTTTCCATTTGTCGTTGTTGTTTTTGAAGTCTGGTTTCCACCATAAATGAGATTGCTCAAATGGGAATGACAAATAATAATGATGATATTATGCAAGATCTAAGTTCAAAATGATGACTAGGATGACCAATGTTTTGAATTTTTTTGTGAAGAGGATATGCAATGTGTAGACCTAAAATGCAATGTAAGACAAGGGTATCTAAGCACGTCTAAGCTCGAACTTTGTTTTTGATTTTGGTTACTAGAGGAATTTGTTGAAAATGACAAGGTGACAATGTAAAAATGACTAGTGAATTTTCCTAACTAGACTTTTGAGTTGGAACATCCACAAAAGAGGACAATGATTGAAAAGGGTTTGATAACTTAGTCCAAAAGAGCCTAATTTTGAAAACAATGATGTTGCAAGTTGTGCTGAGGTTTACCTAATCCTAAAGATGCAAAAATGTGAACCTAATGTCAAATGTATGCAACTAAAATAATGAAGGATGCAACCTATGGTAATGAATGCAAACTAGTGGTCAAGACTTTGAGCAATTTCAAGTTTGGTTTCTAACAGAATCTTTTAGGAAACAATGTTTGACAAATTATTGACAAGACGGAGACTTCGGATTTGACTTTGGATCAAATTTTAAACAGTGACAGGAAAATGCGTCGTTTGAGATGTTAGTTGCATCATGGTTTTGCGAATGCGGCTCAAGTTTAGCAGATGTGACTCAGTTTATCAGATACGACTCGATGACAGTCAGTTGTGTTATAGTTTTGCACATGTGGCTCTGCAGTGTTTAGATGCATCGCGATGCCTACAGATGCGGCATTTTGAGTATCAATTGCGGTTTAACAAAGCAATTGCAGTTCAAAAAATCAATTGTGGTTCGACAGATGTGACACAATTTTGTTTCAAATTGATTTTCTTGTCATTTTGATTGCAAGTTTGATATGTTTGGTGTTGAATGTTTTGTTTGAAGCTGTGATGAAACCAGAAAGCACTTGAAAAACACAGTGTTTTGAAAAGTAAGCAAACACACATTAGATAAGCACAATCCTAGGTTAGGCCATGACAATATTCGCTAGATTCCACGCGGGTTTCCCCAACCACATATCTGTAGCGTGTGAATTCAAAATCTTGGCTGCACGGGCTCCCCCTTACAGTGCACTCTCTTCTCAGGCCAACCAAGCTTCCAACCCCCATGAAAATCCCATGGTGAGCTGATCACCTCTACTACAAACTACGAAAGTGTGGATGCCTTCATACCGACCGGTGTTGCGCTAGCAAATAGAAGGATTTTGGCTTTCTATACAAGAGTTTTTAGTTAGGGACCCCCGTTCAAGTGGCCATACACGGGGGAAGAGATTAATCACCATTAAGGTGGCACTCCAGCTTGAAGAGGTTAAGCTCAATAGGGTTTAAGGGAGTACAACTCCGTAGATATGACACATTCGCACAAGCAACCTTAGGTTTTCCCTTAAGGTTTACATTTATATACCAGTTGGGGGTAGCTTGGCTTTAGCTCTGTTTCCAGTTTGAGTCACGTTGGGGTGATGAAATCCCTAGGTAGGCCCAATTTCTAGAGTTGGTAACCATTTCTCTTACACCCAAGATCGCCCGAAAGTGCAAGGGGAGAGGATACTCTGATATACCAAGTCAGGGTAATAACAAATAAAGATGGGTTTGGTTTTCTGATCACGAGGTTTTCACCAAGTGAGAGCATACTCACCTACCATCTTGCAAACACAATCAAGAAAAGAAGACATGAATGTTCTTTTTATGTGCACCAAAGTTAAATGTTTGCTAATCTATGAAAAACAAGCACAATGTTTGATTTATTACGTCTTCGTCATTCGAATATGTAGATAAAAGATTAGTAGTTTCTTTATTAAATGATCTTCGACACACGAATAGTTACTACCACATGCTACAAATGGATATTAGTAACACAAAACCCTAAGCTAGCTAACATGCAGAAATGAAAACCAAGAAATCAGAAGACCAGAAAAAAACCAGAAAGAACCCAGCAACCAAAAAACCCTAAAATCCAAAAATCTGAATGCTAGAAATGAAATAAATTTTTTACCAGTCAGATGCGGTGCTACATAGCATATGCGTCATTCAGGACTTTGAATGTGGCACGACAGAGCAGATGCGTCATTCTAGATATCGATTGCGGCTTATCAGAACAATTGCGGCTTTTGACTTGGCGAATGCGTCGCAACGCATCAAATGCGTCACGATTTAAAAAAAATGGTTGCGTCGCTTCGTACCTGTACCCGCAAAATAGCAGAAAACACAAAAAAATGTACGGAAATAACTAGAAAAACGGAGTCGAGTTCACCAATGTAATCAAGGGATTTCTTTTAGGTTCGATTCAAGTTGTTAGCAACAAATTAATAAATGACAATGAAACCCAAAGATCTTACAAAACAAAAAGGAAGTAAAACACAGAACAATTATACCTAATCGTCGATACCTCCATGATTCACTTTTGTAATACCTTCTTGCTTGCTGGATGATGTTGCCCTCAGATTCGTCGTGTGAGAAATCTACACATGTCTAAGTCCTACACCAAGCTTTGAAGGATTTTAAATATGCCTAATGACTATGCCTATGACTATGATTGATAATGCCTAACCATGCTAAGATTTGATCAAATAAAGATAATAAGTGTTGAAATTGCTATGAGATCTAAGTGTGCAAAATGCCTAAAATGTAATGGCTATGTAAAATGTTAGTGTGTATGTGTGTAATCGAAAAGTGAGAGGAAAATGACATTTTATAGAAAATGTCATTTTGAATAGACGAACGAGATTAATTGATGATGAAAACCTAAAATGAGCTGTCTAGATTAAATATGAGAATCCCTAATTAGGATTAGGGAAAAATCATTAATCGAACGGTCAAGATAATATCTCAGATAATTGGATCAACGGTGGAGAATAAAAGAGAAAATTAATTAAAGAAATAAAGATTTTCAAAAAATCAAGAAGATAAGATTGCCTGATTTGTGAGATTTGAAAAAATAAAGAAGATAAGATTTGAACTGAAGATTCGATTTGGAAAATCAAGAATCTGCCCGATTACTTGATTTTTGGAAGAAAAACTTTTGAATTTAATTAATTCAAAATGATGATTTTAGACAAGTAAATAATCTTTTCAGATTATTTACTAAAAAGAGTGAAAGTTAATAAAATGAAATCATTTTAAATATTTTCATTTATTTAAAATGAGAGAAAAGTGAAATTAGTAATTAAATAATTAGGAAATAATTATTTAATTTTGGAAGATAAGATCGAATAATTAAATAAATTAATAAAATTTTATTTAATTGTGACAATTAGTGACATATTAAATAAATAAATAAAACTTATTTTATTTAATAATCGAAGAAATAAATGATGAGGGGAATTAAATAAATTAAGAAATTTATTTAATTAAGGGAAGATTTAGACAATTAATGACGATTTAATAAATAAATTTATTTATTTATTTAATAATCATGAAGAATAAAAGGACATGAATTAATTAAATAATTATGAATTATTTAATTAATAGTCAAATGTGGACCAAGGACATAATTAAATGTCATAATTATGCTAGGACGAAAGTGGTAAAAATGAAGCTTGCAGGCCTAGGTCATTTTTAGGTGTCTACAGAAAGTATTAATTTTCTCATCATCACCCATTCTCAACCTTTCATATTTCCCTTTCAAACTCTACAACTTAGCAATCTTCACATTAGCATCACCTTCATACAAGGTTTCCAACTTTTTCCAGATCTCATAAGTAGTCTTCAGATCCATAACATTTGTCATCTCAGAATTAGTCAAAGCACTCAAAAAATCTTCCTTAGCTAGGATATTATACTCAACATATTTACTATTCGGTGGGATAACATACCTATTACTTGTAATGCTCTAGTAGGGTTCACCAATGCATCTTAGATGGTATTCCATTCGAGTCTTCCACAAAGAATAATTTTTTCCATCAAATCTCAAACTATCCTTCTTGTAACTTGCCATCCTGGATCACCTTAAGCTGTTAAACTTCTTCCAAGGAACCTGCTCTGATACCAATTGTTGGCACTACAAGGGTGGATAACTGAGAGGGGGGGTGAATCAGTTGTCACAGAAATTCAGAACTTATTTAACTTATTAACCTTATTCTCAGATTTGATAATTAACCATGAAAGAATGAATCAAAAACACATTAAAAACACACATAACACCAAGATTTTTTTTACATGGAAACCCTGTTAGGGGAAAAACCATGGTGGAGGTCAGTCCACAAGATTATACCCTGTTAGAAGTATAATGAAAATGAAATATGGAAAATGCACATGCATTCAGGCACACTGCCTAGAGCTCACTGCTCAATTACAAAGGAAGACACACTGTCTTAAAAAGAGATTCAGATTAAAGCCATCTAGATTTTGAACTAAGAAAATAGCATCTACTAATGGCTGATTACAGTTCCAATTAAGCACATGAAAACTACTTCACTCTTCTTCACACTTCTTCATAATTCTTCACACTCTCCTCTGCCTTCGAATTATATTCGCACATACACACACTCAACATCCACTGGCATACATTCACACATTTCAATTCAAATAAACAATCACTCTTATATCTCCACAACATGAAATTTCATTGCTACAAGTCGACCACAAATAAATAATAAAATGAATATAAACTGTCAGCCCAAATCATTAAAGATTATCAATGCGAATCAACCAAAGTCAACCAAAACTTAGTGAGGACCCAAAAAAATATCTCCAACACGAAAAAACTTCAATTAATTACTCCTTGAAGATCCACAACACACTTCAACACCATGTCAGCCAAGGACAAGAAAAACATGAACACGCTAGAGAAAATCACCAACCACGATCACACAGATCAATGTAGACGTGCAACAAAGATAGAGCATGATCTAGAAACATCCACAAGCAACATTAATCACAAAAGAAGCATCCACAAAACTAAACTAACTGAAATAGTATAATCCTCAATTAGGAACACCGATTGGAGAAACATAAAAATTGTTTGAATGGAAATATTCATAACTCAATCAAATCTTCATGCAGATCTTTGAAACTCAGCGTGGATAAACTAGATATACTAAAAAACAAACCCTTTTGTCCACAACCTTTGATCATCAACGTACAAAACATACTGACAGACTGAACTTCACTTTACCACTGACAACCTACAACTTATTTCTTTACAATTTTCTCAATATCCTCGACATATACAACTTCAAATGCATTTATGCTAATAGTGTTGAAATCAATGACAACCACATATTTGTAAAAAAACCACAACATCCAAAACTTGCTGGCTTTATTATTTTAGGCATATCTCCCACCGCATGCAATGAGCTGATCTTCACAAGATTGTCAAAGTTCACGTCTCATTCTCCTATGCCACATCCAAAATTCATATGATTTTCCTAGAAGACAAGTTCTCCCATTGACATCTCTTAGACTATATATGTCACCACTTGTTCTAGATCCTTCAACAACCAATTGTCCAAACTTTTCTTTTTTGATTTTTACATCCACTTTTATTGAATAAGAGATTATAACCATTTCTACATATTTGAATCACACTAAGAAGATTATTTCAAAGACCCTTTCCATAAAGAAAATCCTCTATTCTACTCTTTCCATTAATAATTATTGATACTTTTTCACATATCTACACTGGCATATCATTACCAAGCTTGACTATGCCTCCATTCCACTTCACAAGTTTGATAAAATTGCTCTTATCTCTTTTCATGTGGTTGGAACAACCACTGCCAATCACCTATGAGTTAGCCTCATATTTTGCATGAAAAGAAATAAACATTATACTTGGATCTTTAGATTTATCTTTAGTCTTCTTGGCAATTAAGAACAAGAATTCATCTTCACATGCTAGGGTTTGAAAAAAATAAAGAATATACAATACATTTCACCTACAAACCCTAAGGCCGAGCCATGGCCATGAAGAATGAAAGGAAAAAACCAAAAGTTGAGGGTTTGATGGCCCTACTCATAGATGTGTGTGAAGAACCAAACCTTGGTGCCTGCAAATATTGTGAGGTCATGGCCATGGGAGTTAACAAAATGAAAATGCACAAAAGAAACAAGTATATTCATCTTTTTCTTTGCATATGAGCTCAAAATGAGTATTTGAAACAGATCAAGCAATGTATAAAATGCACAGAAGAATAAAGATGTTCCTTATTTTTGCATAACAGAGCTTGAGCAAGCATGTTTTATACAAAAAATAAAGGAAATGCAAATTTTTTCTCATGGGAAGCTCACCATGCCTTTTTTTGCACAAGAAATGGGTGGAGAAATGCACTATGATTCCAAAAATCTACTAGGAAAATCCTCCACAGAGCTCCAGGTAAAACCCTATGGTGGCATCCTCAAGTTTCCAGAAAGATACAGTGGAAAATGAATGTGAAATGAGGCTTTTCCCACAGTTTTGTTCATTAGGGTTTTAACCCTAACTTTGGATGATTTCCCATAGGAAATTTTGTCTTTGTTTTTAACTCTTATGATTTGAATCAATACCCATGCATTATGTAAGTATCTAGGGGTGTCCCCTAAATGATATAAATTTTGCATTGTCTTCCTAGACTTAGGTCGAGTGTAGTGCTTTTTATTTTGCAAGTTTGAAAAACTTTTGAAATGTAAAGTATCATTAAAGTGATAAAGATAAATCACTTTATTTAATTTTTTGAATGTGCAAGATAGGGATGTGTTGAACACACCAAAGGTATGAGTCAAAGCAATTTGGAGATATGGTTGAATAATGATGACTTGTGCCAAACATGTGGAAAGTATGGAGGTTGTTTTTGACTGGGTTTTAGGAGGGAATGAGAGCATCTAGGGGAAATTTCTCATGCTTTTATGATGGGTAAGGACAAGGATTGACTTTTTCTTCACTTTGGAGTCATTTTGGAGGGGTTTTGGGGGATATTTTTAGGGTTTTTTGGTTATACACGACCAAGAAGCTTCTAGAAGTATATGTGTGAAGCAAGCTCTTTCTTTTCCAACAATATTGTAAGTCATTTTTGGAGTTTTATTTTAGCAAGAGATAGTATTGCAACTCTTTTATAGACTTGTAGAGCAATTTACACCTTGGAGATCAATGAAGATAAGTAATTTTTCCTTCTTAATCTTCTATTCTATTGTGTGCATTTGAGTGATTAATACAATTACTTTTGAATTTTCCTCATTCCTTGTCTTTGTGTCTCATCAGTAGCACCTTTATGCAGAAAGTATATGTATTTGCAGGTTATAAGCTATGTTAGATGCAATTGATTCAAGTTGTGAAAAGAAATTTTTTCCTTCTAGGATTGTATGCATTAGGTCCTTCTCATAAAATATTTATGCAAAGCATATAAGTATTTGATTTGTGCATGTTAAGCTTGTTGTTGATTGAAACTATGTGTATAATTAGCTTTACATGTTTTAGATAACATTTAGGTGCATCACCATAGGAGTTTAGTTTCATTTCATGTTGCCTCCTTACCCTTTTCCCAACAAGAAGTAGATTAGGTGAGTACCTTAGGAACTAGCCTTCTTTGGAGGTCCATTCCAAGTTTAGGCAACCTAATAAGGATCAAGTTGCAAATATCTTCATGAAGGCTCTTCCTAAGGATAATTTTGAGTATATCCAAAAGATGTTGGGGGACATTTCCCCTCCTTTCAACTAGAGGCATAAGGATATGCATCAATCCAGTGGATCTCCAGATTCATTCTTGTTTTGGGCTAATGTTGGTGGCTACCTCTTAGGGGAAGTGGGTAGTTGAATTGTTGGTTTTTGAAATTAGGGGGAGCAATTATTGTCATTGCATTGTGTATTGGTGCTTTCCTTTGAAGCCTTGTCAAAGGAAGTGAATGCAGAGGTTACAAAGGATTTTTTTCCTTACAGGTGTTTCCTTTGAGGGAGAGAAAGTATACGTGATTGATATCAAAGGGAAGAAAAAAATAAAAGATATGTGTTGCCATTTTCCATTGATGTCAAAGGGAGAGAGAGAGCTAACTAAAAAAAAATATGAAGTAAGGAGGAGAGAAGTCCTATGAAAGAGAAAGTGTGAAAAGTATATGCTTGTGTAAGGGGAGCAATGTACACTATGGTGTAGTATATGAGGTGGCGATCAGAGTTATTTTTTTGGTTGATGGTTCTACCATGTGTTTCCATCAATAAAAAATGGGGGGATTTTTGGAAATTTGTGTTGTCATTGATGTCAATAGACCTTTGTTGTTGCATTGATGTCAATCTATGGAGATGATTTAATTGGTTGTATGATGTTGTCATTATTACTATCACTGATGTAAACCTCTAGTGTTTATTTGATGAGCATGTGTTGGTGATGTTCAACCTATTGTTTGGTTGAGTTGCCAAGAAGGTGTTCCAAATGTCCAATTTGTGTTTATGGTGCTTGGTTTCCAAGTGCTTTTGATAAAATTTGAATAAAAGAAAAAATAGTGTGGTGAAGAGTGTGCAGTTTGACAAAGTGGTGTTTAGTGTCTTGCTCTACATTTCTTCATGGATGAAGATCTAATTGTGTAGTTTGGATATGTTTGTTAGAGGTGTTCAGAGGTGTTATATCTATAGTTTCTTGTTCTGGATCATTGTGCAAAGAAAGTTGTGTTCACCATTGTGTGAACTATGAAAACAGTGTTGTTTGGGAGAAATAGTTTTGCTCCACATTTCTTCGCAATGATGTTTTTGGTCTTATAGATCTAGAAGTGTGCTTATATTGCTAGTATCTATCTTTAGTCTAAGTTTTTTATGTTTTGGTGCTACACAAGGTTGGATTCAGGTGTTGTAGTGTGTGGAAGGTTAACTAGTTGTGTAGAATGAATATGTTCTAGTATATGAGGTTGTGAAGGATTTGTTGGATTTCAAGGTGTTGATGGAATATTCTAGATTGTGTTTAAGTGTTGTGTTTTGTTTGTGAGTTGTGTTTGGATAAAATGAATTGTGTACTTAATTGTTTAATGGCGTCAACACAAGTTTGACTGACCTTGGGTGTTTACACTAATTGCAGACTTTCTTTGGTATTTGTGGAAGTGTGGCATGGTGTGTTTATGTGGATTTAGGTCTGAGTTAAGGTGTGATGTGGTATACCTTCATTCCTTTCCAATGTAGGAATGTTTTGGTGTCAACCTAATATGAATTTTCATGTTTGAGGTGCATAGCTAACCTTGTAGATTTCTTTCCAAGTTGAAAACAATATACATGTGTGATGATTTGATGGAGGAAACATAAGTGAAGTGTGTAATTCAAAGAATTGAGATGTGAAGTGCAAAAGTGTGAAAGTAGTGTGAGCTTTAATTCCTAAGACTACTAAAAGTAGTGAGCAGAAGGTGTCTACATTCTACAGAGAGTGTGTAAATGTTCCGGTGAAGTAGCACGGTGGATATTTTATATTGCTCTAAGATGGATTTATCATTGTAACAATTTTATATCTTCTTCTTTCTAATTTGGCAGTGAGCCATTGGAAGTGATCCCTTCTTTACTTTTGGGCAATGAGTCCTCCAATAGTGAGCCTATTGTATTCGGTGTTGCAATTACTTTATATTATGAGCTAATCCTCATCGTGGTTTTTCCCTTGGTTTTTCCACGTAAATATGGTGTTTTGATGAAGGCCACATAAACCAAACCAACAAAACACAACAATAGATACCAACAAAAAATATGCAAAACATAAATTAACCTACTTTTAATTATTTTCAGAAAATGAAATTATAGATTCAAACTTACATGCTATAGCCTCATAGGCTTGATTCATTAAAACAAAATAAACTCTAAAAAAATCTATTATTTGGGGCCACAATCTGCACTAATGGAGTTGCCTTCTACAACCCCCACTTAATCCTTTTTATTTTACCCAATAACTGCCCTAGGATGTTGAGAAAGTTCTGTTGGATCTCAGTTATGTTTATGGTTTGTCCTTGATGACAAAATCTCTGATCCTTATGATTTATAATGGAACTTCTTTGATGTCTCTTGGCTTTTACAGAAATTTATTTGTTATGCTTTAATTTCATGGTGATGATAATTTTGGTTCAAGTTATGAATGCTATCTCTTTGACTGATAGAGTTTGGAAGATGGTTTCTTTGTCAGGATGGTTCTTTTTTGCATATCACAGGTATTGGTTGTTTCTCACCCGGGCTTACACATATCAGCATGAGTATGGTAGGGTCTCCCCGATCCACTTTGAAATGTTTGAGTTGCCTATCGGCAAGACATTTATGATGTTATGTCGATTGAATTTAACATTCTGACAACTTTTGGCGTGACATTGTTCATGGTCTTGGCGACAGAAGAAAAATATTTATCGGCATGAGCCAGAGGTCTTCGGTATAATGTTTCATCGAACATGTTATGTCTTACCGACCCGCATTTGGATAGGCATATCGGCATGAGTTTGGCCATCGGGATGAGGTCTTGGTGATTTCACTTGGTCTCACCAACTAGTGCATGGGGAAGTCTATCGGAAAAAGTTGTGGTGTTGTTATATGGTCTTGGAAAATTTGACTTGTTACAATGACTGAAAATATGAAGGTAGTCTCTTCGGCAAGAGATAGGGTTTTCAGCGAGAGGTCTCGGCGAGTGACCTTCAGTCTCGCTGATGGAACATAAAGGAACTTTGTCGGCATAGGTTCTATCTTGTCTTAGTGACTCAGTGAATAAAGTTTTTCGGTATGTCAAAGCTTTTTCTCCAAGAGGTCTCCCCGAAGGTTGTATGTTACATCAATTGTGAATGAAACTAAAGGGCATCTTGGTAAGAAGTTTCCTCCTGTCTCAGTGAAAGAATGATATACTAAGGAAGACCATCGACATAGCATGTTGTATTCGATATGTCTTCTCTCTGAATCTGATGTGTCACAGCGAAAGCGAATTGAATGTCTGGAAACGTTAAAGTTGCCTTCGACATAACGTGTCATCGATGGAAATAAAAAAGTTTAGGGAAAATTTTTTGAGCTTATTATTTTTGGTTGGGTATCGAACCCTAGCCTGGCCACCATCATGAGTGTTTACTTTTCTATTGTTGCTACTGTAACGGTTCTTACAAAGGTTTATGGAAGGTTTATTTGGTGCAATTCTGACTTGAAGCTCGACAGTGGATAATGGAGCCATGGGAGTTACAAATCTGTCTGGTATTTTTATTTATGCATTTCATACTGCGCATATGAACTTATTATCACAATATTTTCTTTAATTTCTCTCTGCATCTCTATGACAAATGATGCCCTGACTGAGTCTTTCATACATTAGATGTTATGATTTTCTATGGTGGGCAGTTGTGCGTTTTATGTAGAGAAATGATCTCACATGTTTCAGATTTGTTGAGAATGGCTCTTAGCTGGGTTGGTTGTTTTTCCGTTACTCTTGAAGATAGTTACCTATCTGGCATGTAAATCAAGATGTATATATAGAAGCAGAAAACTTAGTTTTCTGTTTGACTGTTGATGTAATTTTGAGATTATCATTCCTTGGCTGTATAAAATATATGGATAAAAATCTGCAATAAAAATATGTATAACAAGATGCAGAGATTGTGGGTTTCTTCTCTATGAGGTATTTTAGGGATTCAGTTATTGAATCTTTAAGGTATTCTGTAGATGAGAAAACAGAGAGATATGTGCTTAACTGAAAACAGAGAAACCCTCTGAATCATTATTATTGTTCAAAACATAATTTGAAGGGTTGGTACTCCTTGAGATAGATATCTCTAAATGAGGGGTTGGTGCTCCTTGAGTGGGTGCTCAAAAATCAGCCTATAAGGCATTGTGAACAGTTGATTATAAGATTAAGTCAGGAAGGCATTTAGGGAGTGGTTTTTATACCCTAGGAGGGTTTTCCACTCGGCAAAATATTGTGCCTCTTTGTTCTTCTGTGTTCTTTCTGTTTTACTATGCTGTTGTTGTTTTTTTTCACTGTTGAGTTATTACTTTTCTCAATTCTGTTTATGAATGATTACATTCAACTCATGAGTGCATTAATTAGAGTAATATTGAGAACAAATCTGCGATATGTTTTTGAAGTTTTTGAAAAATTGGTCAAGTCCATTAATACACTGATTCACCCCTCCCTCTCAGTGTCATTTTAACTCCAACAAGTTCAACTTTCCCTTTTGTTTTGGTGCCAAAAGACCCGCCGTTTGATTTATGGCCTAGTAAGAAATTTTAATGAAATTCACTTTTTAGAGGGGCAACTTCGCAGTGCCATAAATATTGATCTAGGTGTCTAGTTTTCTATTATTGCATATCATTGGAAAGATCTCAAAGAGATCTACAATGCTTGAACCATCGTAGGTCAGTTCATCCATTTTTTGAGCTGTTTTGGGGCCTCTATAGTTCTGTATTTGAATTTGAATTTGCATTGGAGAAATTTCTTGGGATGGAAAATTTAATTTCTCCCAAACCGTTCAGGGTATTGAGATGATTCTTTAGCAACTGGAAATTTTTTTCAGCTCTGCTCCTTTGGGTAAATTTTTAGGTCCATACGAGCCTATTTAGGACAACTTACTAAAATAGTAAGTGATCATCTTTTTCTATTTTTGACTTTTGTCTATCTTATACCCCTTAAGTGCCATCATGGGACTCAAACAACTAAAGAAAATAAAGAAAACATTTTTTTTGGGTGATGCAAGATTGCCCTACACTGTTGGATACTTCTGCATTAGACACCTAAGGTGATTTGAAAAGTGACCCTCTCACTTCTTAGTAGTTAGAGGGAAACCAAGATGGTTAAACTCAACATTATACAACCATGATGAATATTTAACATGCCTTCATTTCCATTTAACCAAATATTCTTCATATTGCCTGTTCTTTGTACTTTTTCCCACATGGGTATCCAATATTTCTTCTATCTCAACCTTTTTTGAAGTAGGTGCTGGGATATTCCACTGTGCTTTTATTATTTCTTCATCAATTCCTCCTTCATGGTATTATGCTAAATCTAAAATGTTAAACATAGGTGAAATATGAATTTCATAAGGTAACTCTACCTCATATGCATTCCCTGAATCATGCTTCTTCAAGATCTTACATGGTCCAAACTTCTTCATCTTTAACTTGTTGTATGTACCAACTGGAAACCTCTCCTTTTATCAAATGAACCATGACTTCATCTCCTACCTAGAACTCCTTATACCTCCTTTTCTGATCTGACTTAGCCTTATATTGCAAGTTCATTTGATTGATATGTTTCTTCACCTCTTCATGCAAATTCTTCAGGCACCCAGCAAAATATTTAGCCTCAACACTACTCTTCTCCCCCTTATCCATCTTCCTCAGTTCAAAAAAAGTTCTTGGACTACTCCCATACACAATATTGAATGGTGATTTTCCAATGCTCCTATTGACAAAATTATTGTAAGCAAATTCTTCCTGTGGTATAATCAAATCCCATCCCTTGGGCTTATCTCCTACTAAGAATATTAAAAGGTTACCCAAACTCCTATTCACCACCTCTATTTATCCATCAATCTATGGATGGTTTACAAAATTGAACTTCAAATCTATCTTCAACTTCTTCCATAATGTTCTCCATAAATAACCAATAAATTTGGTATCTCTATCTGAAACTATACTCTTTAGTAGACCATGTAGTCTCACCACCTCTCTGAGAAACAACTCTGCAATATGAATAGTATCAATGGTCTTATGACACAAAATGAAATGTCCCATCTTTGAAAATTTATCCACCACCAAAAATATGGAATCATGCCCTCTTCGTGTCCTTGGCAAGCCAAGAACAAAATCCATGTTAATATCCTCACATGGCCTCTCAGGTACAGGTAATGGATGATACAATCTAGTATTTTGACTTGTTCCTTTTTCCATCTGACATACTCTACAATTTTTTACAAACTTATTCACATCTTGTTGTAACTGTGGAAAATAATAATTCTCAATGACAAGAGCAATGGTCTTATATTGACCAAAATATCCAACCAATCCTACACTATGCTTCTCCTTGATTAGATTCTCTCTCATAGAAATCCTTGGAAAGCATAATTGAATTTCTCTAAACAACATCCCATATTGGACTAAGAAATCCAACCATCTTGTCCTATCCAATGTAACAATTTCCAAACAAGCCTTCCAAGCTTCTACAAAGTTTGGATTTTCAGGATACAAGCTCTTGAGTTCATTGAACCCAACAACCTCTATATTCATCTCTATCAACAAATTTTTCCTTCTAATTAAGGCATCTACAACTTTGTTTGACCTTCCACTCCAATTCTTCAAAACAAAAGTATAACTCTATAAAAACTCAACCCATTTTAAGTTCCTTTGATTTAACTTTCCTTGACTATTGAGATACTGCAAAGCTTGGTGATCAGTATATAAAAAAAATTCTTTTGGAAAAAAATAGTGTCTCCATTTCTTCAAAGCTTGAACTATAGAATAAAACTCTTGATCATAGATAGAATATTTCTTCTTAGCATCATTCAACTTCTCACTAAAATAGGAAACTAGCTTACCTTCTTGACTCAAAAACAACTCCTATGGTAGTGCCATTAGCATCACAATCTACCTCAAAATACCTTATTGAAATATGGAAGTGCCAAAATAGGCTGCTATGTAAATTTATTCTTCAACATATTAAAACTCTTGGTTGCTCTTGTAGTCCACTTAAACTCTTTTCTATCCCCTCTCATTGCTTTAGTTAGAGGTGCACAAATACTATTGAAATTCTTAATAAAAATTATGAAAAAGCTTGATATACCATGAAATGATCTTACCTTTATAACACTCCTTAGGGTAGGAAATTCAATGATAGCTCTCACCTTCTATGGATCTATTTTAAGACCCCCTGGTGAGACAAAAAATTCCAAATACACCAACTCTCTCTTCACAAAACTAAATTTCTTCAAATTAATCAACAACTTCTCCTCCCTTAGCTTCTCAAAAACTCTTTGGATATGCATCAAGTACTCCTCCAATGTATTATTGAAAATAAAAATACAATAAAAATAAACAATAATAGTTTTTTATAAAAGTTCTTTCAATACCTCATTCATAAGTCGCATAAATGTGCACAGTGCATTGGTTAGCCCAAAAGGCATGACTAACCACTCGTACAAGCCATCCTTGGTTTAAAGGCCATATTCCATTCATCTCCTTCTCTAATCCATATTTGGTGATATACACTCTTCAAATATATCTTCATGAAGTACTCAACTCCACTCAAACAATCCAAAATGTCATCCATTCTTAGCAAGGGAAATCTATACTTGATGGTGATCTTGTTGATGGATCTAGAATCTGTACACATCCACCATTCCCCATCCTTCTTTGGTGCTAGTACTATAGGTACTTCACATTGAATCAAACTCTCTCTCATTAATCCTTCCGCAACAACTCTTGCACTTTTCTGTTAAACTCCTGAGTCTATGCTCGAGTCATACGATGAGCTGACTTATTTAGAAAATTAACTCCAGGAATTAGGTCCATCTGATGACTAATCTTTCTTACTAGAGGAAAACCTTTGGGTACATTATAAAAAATAATAGCTTGAAACTCATTCAACAAATTTGAAACCTCTATAGGTACCTCATTGGTATCTTCTGTTGGACTCAAGGAACACTGAGAGGGGGTGGTGAATCAGTGTTCAATAATATTTAAGCTTCAATTCAGATTATAAACCATCTATAACATTTAAACGGAAATAGACATGAAAGTACATTAAATAAACAATCAAAACACCATAACACCAAGATTTTTATGTGGAAACCCTATTAAGGGAAAAACCACGGTGGAGATTAATCCACAATTTATACTTTGTTAAAAGTATGAAGAAAAAGGGAATGCACATGCATTCAGGCACACTGCCTAGAGCTCACTACTCAAAATAAGGAAGGGTCATTTCCTTACAAAATGTTTGGATTACAAAAAAATGTTGAACTGAGAAGATAGCATCTACAAATGCCTGGTTTCAGTTCTGGTGAAGCTCATGTACCAAATTTTGGATCTCTTGTCTGACTTTGCACTTAGCTCTACTTTTCTTTGCCTTAATTCACAACAATCCTCTTCTGCTCAAGTAAAATTCACTCAACTGATCTTCTAATATTCACACAAACATCTACATTGCTCTTCCACACTTATTCACCCTTCAAAATGAATTAACGATCTTATATATATATCCACTACCAAGATCTCAATCGCTCCAAGTCGACTTCAGCAAAATATGAAATATTCTCCAACGGTCAGCTCAAATTACAAATCATATTTAATGTGCACCCAACAAAGTTTTCCAAACTATAGTAAGGACCCAAAAAAAATGTCCAACACAAGAAACAATTAAAAAATTACTCCTTATACATCCTCGACACACTATATTCACTAAGTTGGCCACAATGAGCAAATAAACAGAAAAACATCCTACTAGATCTCCAAGCTCATACATCGATTAATGCAACATCACAAAAAATTTCAATAGGATAACATATATGCTCAAAAATCTATCATGGTGATCCACAACTCAAAAAGATGATCCGGTGAGGCATACGGATCAACAAACTACCCAGATACCCTGTTCTTCATGCTTTATGTCGGTAATACTCTGTTCTCTACTTTGCCTGCCAGTATGAGAAAATCCTAATCTGCAAACCAGGAGAATAACTTTAGTTTCCATCAATGACAACATTAGAAGCCATATTCCAACATATTCTTTATTAACTCTAGGCATCAATGCGAAGCTCATATGTTCATGCCTCATACCTTCTAGGAAATTTCTTCCATCAACCAAACAAATTCTTGCATTACTACATACCTTTTCCTCTACCTCTTTCAAGGGCTTCAACTTATGATGAACTCCATCCTTTGTCAAATAATAGGTGTTGGCATGTCCATCATGTACTACTCATTGATAAAAATACCATGGTTTTCCTAACATATGAAAAAAATCCATAGGCATAATATCACATAATACGTCATCATGGTAATTTCCAATCTTGAAACTTACCAAACATTGTTCATTTACCAAAGCTTTATGGTTCTTCTGCAACCAAGCAATCTGGTATGGATATAGATGCCTTCTTATCTCCAACCACAACTTACTAACCATCTCTTCTAAAACAAGGTTATCAGTACTACATCCATCAATAATAACAGTGGAAACTTTACCTTCACACTTACATCAGGTGGAAAAAAAATTCTTCCTTTGAGTTGGATCTTTCTCCTCATTCAACAAGGCTAGATTCTAGTAACAAGAACCTCTCCCCTTTCTACATCCTCATAATGTGAAGACTCAAAATCTTTATCTACGTGTGCAACTCGTGCATTACCCTCATTTCTTCTCTTTGTCCTTCCTTGATGTTGAGGACACTCATATGTCCTATTCCTTTCTTCTCCACACTGGAAATAGGTTCCATGAAATCTTCCTCTCACTGGTCCTCATCCAAATCTTCCTCTTCCTCTTTGGTCTCCATTATTTTGATCACAAGGATGATAGGTGTTATCTCCTTTCTAGCTACTACTAGATCCTTCACCCTTCTTTTGATATTCATTTCGTCCTCCATATGAGCATCCACTAGTCTTTCCACCATGACCTCAACCTCTTTGCTTGCTTTCAAACATTTTGTTTAACTTTTCTTCTACCTTCAAAGAAAACTGATATGCATCTTTAATGGTAGACATTCTTACCAGACTAGCTCTTCTTGAATGCTTGACTTCAACCCATTTATGTAATGAGAAACTTTCTCCTTGTTGGCCTCAAAATGACCTATTCTAATCAAGACTCAGTAAAATTCTTCTGTATACTCCTTAATAGATTTTCCTGCTTGTTTCAACCCTTGCATCTTCTTCAACAAATCTAACTCATAGTCCCCAGGAATGAATTGTCTCTTCAATTTCTCCACCATTTGATCCCATCTTGTTATTTTCTATTTTCCTCTTCTATTTCTTTCCACCATATGCTAGCATGGTGTTTCAATTTTTCCTTTGAAAATTTGACCTTATTTGGGTCTTCTATTTCCTCATACTCAAAATACTCTTCCATGTCATTGATCCAATCGATTAGCTCCTCTGGATTTAGGTTTCCAGAAAAAATAGAAAATTCTATCTTCGACCTCTTTCCAATCTTGGAAATGGCCCTAATCATTCTGACTTCTCCAAGATCCATTACATTATGTGCTTCCTCTTTGAATAGCTCCTCATCTTCAGCCTCATCCTCAATTTCATCTCTTCTTTTGACATCAAATCATCTACATAGCTCCTCTTGCAGGGCTTGAACTTATCTCTAGAGGGCTCTAAAACCCTCTTTTTTTACCCCAATATTTCTTCCACCATGGTTTCTTCATGGAGGTGTCTTGGTGTAAACTGCCTCACATTCGATGATCTATCTACACACTCAAGAACTCTTTCTTTAATACCACTTGATGAGGGAAACACAACCCAAACCTAAAAAACACAATAGTAGATACCAACACAAAATATGTGAAACAAAAAATAATCCACTTTCAATTATTTTCAAAAAATAAATTACAGATTCAAACTTACATGCTACAGTCTCATAGGCTTGATTCATTATAACAAAATCAACTCTGAAAAAACTATTATTCGGAGCCACAATTTGCACTAATGGAGCCACCTTCTACAAATCCCACTTAACCCTTTTTATTTTAACCAATAACTTCCCTATGATGTTCTAGAAAGTTCAACTTTCCCTTTTGTTTTGGTGCCAAAAGTTCCACCATTTGATTTTTGGCCTAGAAATAAATTTTAATGAAATTCACTTTTTAGAGGGGCAACTTCGTGGGGCCATAACTTTGGATCTGAGTGTCCGATTTTCTATAATTGCATATCATTGGAAATATTTTGAAGAGATCTATAACACACAAACCACCATAGGTCAGTTCATCCTCTTTTCAAGCTATTTCGAGGCCTCTAAATTTTTATAGTTGAATTTGAAGCTACATTGGAGAAATTTCTTGGGATGAAAACTTTAAATTCTCTGAAACTATTCAGGGTATTTAGGTGATTCTTTCATGACTAGAAATGTTTTTTAGCTCTTCTCCTTCAGGTAAATTTTCTAGTCCATACGAGCCTATTTAGGCCAACTTACTAAAAATATTAAGTGACCTTTTTTCGCTATTTTTGACTTCTGACTGTCTTATACCCCTTAAGTGCCATCATGTGACTCAAAAAAACTAAATAAAAAAAAAAAAAAAATTTGGGTGATGCAAGATTTACCTACACCGTTGGATGCTCTTGCATTAGACACCTAGGGTAATTTGAAAATTGACCTTGTCACTTCTCAAGAGTTAGAGGGAAACCAAGATGGTTAACATTAGCCTTAGACAACCATGATGAATCTTCAACATTCCTTCCTTTCCATTTAACCAAATATTCTTCATACTACTCATTCCTTGTACTTCTTCCCACATGACTATCCAATATTTCTTCTATCTCCTCCTTTTTTGAAGTAGGTGTTGGGATATTCCATTATGCTTCTATTATTTCTTCATCAATTTCTCCTTCATGGTATTTTATTAAATCTAAAATGTTAAACATAGGTGAAATATGAATTTCATTAGGAAACTCTACCTCATATGCATTCCCTGAATCATGCTTCTTCTCGATCTTTCATGGTCCAAAATTCTTCATCTTTAACTTGTATGTACCAAGTAGAAATCTATCCTTTCACAAATGAACCATGAATTCATCTCCTACCTGGAACTCCTTATACCTCCTTTTATGATCTTCCTTAATCTTATATTGTGAGTTCATCTTATTGATATGCTTCTTCACCTCTTCATACAAATTCTTTAGGTGCTCAAAAAAATATTTAGCCTCAACACTACTCTTCTCCCCCTTATCTATCTTCCTCAGTTAAGACACAGTTCTTGGAATAATCCTATACATAATATGGAAAGGTAATTTTCTAGTGCTCCTATTGACATAATTATTGTAAGAAAATTCTACCTCTGGTATAATAGAATCCCATCCCTTGGGCTTATCTCGTACTAAGCATCTTAACAGGCTACCCAATCTCCTATTCACCACCTCTATTTGTCCATCAGTTTGTGGATGGTGTGTAGAACTAAACTTCAAATATTTCTTCAAATTCTTCCATAATGTCCTCCAGAAAGAACCAACAAATATGGTATCTCTATCTGAAACTATACCATTTTGGTAGACCATGTAGTCTCACCAACTCTCTCTAAAATAAAACTTTGCAACATGAACAACATCATTGGTCTTGTGACATAGAATGAAATGTGCCATCTTTGAAAATCTATCTACCACCACAAATATGGAATCATGCCCTCTCCATGTCCTTGGAAAGCTAAGAACAAAATTCATGCTAATATCCTCCCATGGCCTCTCAGGTATAGGTAATGGCTAATACAATCCAATATTCTGACTTGTTCCTTTTGCTATCTAACACACTCTACACCATTTTACAAACTTCTTCACATCTTGTTGTAACTCTGTCCAATAATAATTCTCATTGACAAGAGCAATGGTCTTATCTCGATCGAAATGTCTAGCCAATCCTCCACTATTATTCTCCTTGATTATATTCTCTCTCATAGAACTTATTGGAATGAACAATTGGCTTCCTCTAAACAACATACCATCTTAGATTAAGAAATCTAGCCATCTTTTCCTACCCAATGTAACAAGTTCCAAAATATCCTTCCAAGCTTCTACAAAGTATCGATCTTCAGGATACAAACTCTTGAGTTCATTGAACCCAACAACCTCTATATTCATCGCTATCAAAAAATTTTTCCTTTTACTTAAGGCATTAGCAACTCTATTTGACCTTCCACTCTTGTGCTTCAAAACAAAAGTATAATTCTGCAAAAACTCAACCCATTTTAAGTTCCTTTTATATAACTTTCCTTGACTATTGAGATACTGCAAAGCCTGGTGATCAGTACATAAAAAAATAATAATTTGGAAACAAATAGTGTCTCCATTTCTTCAAATCCTGAACTATAGCATAAAACTCTTGATCATAGATAAAATATTTCTTCTTAGCATCATTCAAATTCTCACTAAAATAGGCAACTGGGTTACCTTCCTGACTCAAAACAACTTCTATGGCAGTTCCACTAGCATCACAATCTACCTAGAAGGCCTTATTGAAATCTGGAAGTGCCAAAATAGGTTGCTTTGTAAATTTCTTCTTCAACATATCAAAACTCTTGGCTGCTCCTGTAGTCCACTTAAACTATTTTCTATCCCCTCTCATTGCTTCAGTTAGAGGTTTACAAATACTACTAAAATTCTTAATAAACTTTTTGTAAAAGTTTGCTAGACCATGAAATGATCTTACCTTTGTAACACTCCTTAGGGTAGGGCATTCAATGATATATCTCACCTTCTCTAGATCCATTTTAAAACCCTCTTTTGAGACAAAAAAACTCAAATACACCAACTCTCTCTTCACAAAACTAAATTTCTTGAAATTAATCAACAACTTCTCCTCCCTTAGCTTCTCAATTTTTTTTTGGATATGCATCGAGTGCTCCTACAATGTCTTGTTGGAAACCAAAATATCATCCAAATAAATAATAACAAATTTTTATAAAAATTATTTCAATACCTCATTCATAAGTCACATAAATGTGCTCAGTGCATTGGTTAGCCAAAAAGGCATGACTAACCACTCGTACATGCCCTCCTTGGTTTTAAAGGTTGTCTTCCATTCATCTCCTTCTATAATATGGATTTGGTGATATCCGGTCTTCAAATCTATCCTCGTTAAGTACTAAAATCCACTGAAACAATCCATATTGTTATCCATTCTTGGCAAGGGAAATCTATACTTGATGGTGATCTTGTTGATAACTCTAGAATCTATACACATACACCATTCCCCATTCGTATTTAGTGCTAGTACTATATGTACTGTACATGGACTCAAACTCTCTCTGATCAATCCCTTCTACAACAAATCTTGCACTTAGCTATTCAACTCTATTGGAAGAATGAAGAAGAATATCTCACTATGCAGCTTTTGTGTTGTCATTGATGTCACTATGATATATGAGTTATAATTGTATCACCACAATTTCAAGCTTGTCCAGGTATTTTGAACCAATATGTAGAAATAGTCATTATCCTTTGGTATTTTGGTCCGCATATGCAGTATAGATAAGATTTATCCTTATGGTTCACATATGATGTACACTACATATATCTAAATCTATGTTCCTGATTGCAGATGGTTAAAATCTTTATATCAGAAGTTATGAATGACAGAAGATTGATAGGCATAGTGTTGACAAGTTGTAGCATAGATTGGCATAGGCATTTTTGTTTGCAATCCTCCGCTGATGAATATCATTCATTGTAGTTTTGGGAGATGGTTCTTGGTTGTTAGAAGCTTGTAAATTGATAATTTCATGTGTACAGGTGCTTGTATGGCGATTTTGCATCATTTTGTTGTATTTTTTTATAGGTCTATCCATGGCCAACCTAATCAATAATTGATGTTATAATTAATTAATTTTGTGTTGTAGATGTATTTGTGACCTATCTTAGGTCCATGCTGACATATTGTAGCGTAATACATGCTTGAATTGTTTTTGGATTTTTTTTGTACAAACTTGAAGTCGACAATTAATATTTTTGGTGAATGAGGGTTGCATCTAATTAGATCAACCTAATTGATGCTTACAGATGAGTCAGATGTATATATTGGATAGTTTTTGAGATTGAAAGAGATAGAGAGGTATGTGAATATGAATCAAGGTGAATACACATTTGCAAGTATACGAGTTTATCAGAAGAAGTGTGCAAAGTTAGTTTACTGAGCATCAAAGGAACTGAATCAACAATCATTGGGTGCAACTTCATCAGTTCATGTTCTAGCTGTAAGCCTTCTCTATTTGTATCTTTGTAGGTAGTGAGCCTCCCATTTTGGACAATGAGTCTTGGTAGTAAGCCACCCTTTGTAATATCTTATAACTTGTTATATCATATTATGAACTAATCCTCACCATGGTTTTTCCCATTTGGGTTTTCCACGTAAAAGTACTGGTGTTCATGTGTTGTGTGCTTTTATGTTCTGCTTATGCTCTTACTCATTCTTATTGTTATATGCATTGGAGTGTTTGGATGGTTTATGTTCAATAGGTTTAAGAAGATACTAATTCACCCCCCCTCTCAATATCTTGGGTGTTCAAAAATTGGTATCAGAGTGAGGTTCCTTAGTGAAAAATCCTAACAACTTGAGGAAGATATTTAAAATTGAACAAATGGATGATAAATAAGAACTTTGGACAACTCTTGAAGATATTGACAAGGCTGAAAATGAAAATAGAGATTTGAAAGAAAATCTTGATGAGGCAAATGAACACATCGAAAAATTGAAAGAGCAATTGAAGAAATTCAAAGAAAGACATAGAGATGTAAGAAGCAATTAAAACAAGCAAATGAAGAAATCACCAGATTTAAGGTGCAAGTGGAGGAAAAGAAGAGAATTGAATATTTTCTGAATGCAATGGTGTAAAGCAAGACTAATGAATGTGCAAGACTTGAACAAGAAGTGGTAAACCTGAGAGAAGATCTAGAAAAAGAAAGAATCTGTCAAGATAAGTTCAAAACAAGCTCCACCAAGCTTGATGAGTTGATTGTAGGACAAAAACCAACTAAATACAAAGGTGGTTTGGGAATAGAATTAGGTGAAAGCTCAAAGGCTATATAGACCCAAACATTGTGGACAATCAAGAGACTCAAGATAAAGCAAAACAAAAAAGAAATCCAAGAAGCTTTGCTAGAAGATCGCCTATTAGACAACCAAATGCTCAAAGGTACCCATCTTTCAGTGGTGTTTTTATTCATGCAATAAATTTGGTCACAAGGCAATGAAATTTAGAAGTAGAATAAACCAATATGCTAGATCCTTCTTTGAACAATGTTTTGCATGCAAGAAAATTGGACATAGAGCTAGTGAATACAGAAATCGGATGATGAATTGGTTTAAAGGAGGTAGAATGACTCAAACTTTTGTTGGATATTTCTATGCATATAATAAGTTTGGACACAAAGCAAATCAGTGCAGATCAAGGGTTAATGGAGGTTAAACAAATCAGAAAAATGTTGTTTTCTATAATTGCAGCAAGCCCAAACACATTTCAAAAGTATGCAAAAGTAAAAGAGGAAAGAAATTTGATATGGTAAAGAAGAATGAACCAGTGAAGAAAAATGATGAGAATGAGGTTAAGAAATAAATGAACAAGATATGGAAGAAGAAAGAAGATCTAGTAACATCAAGTGAGTCTGTGCCCTCATCTGGTGTAGACAATCCCTACGACAATTAGACCTAGCATGGTCTTAGAGGGAGCATTAACATAAAATTATTCAACCCCCTGGATATTTGGTGTGTCAGAAATTGTCACAAAGATATGTTGTAAAGGATGAATAAAAAAGGTTTATGCAAAAGGAATCGGAAGAAAATTTGCAAACATGATCATTTGTGGAGGAAATTAAGGTTTTTAGTACAATAAAGAAGAGTTTTTATTAGATTTTTGAATTCTACCACATTTAATGCGAATTAGGGTAGCTTGTTGATATGTAAAGAATTTTTTTAAGATGTTTTGATCACTTGTGCAATTGAAGAAAGTGGAGAGCGATTTGGAGAAAACTTGAGGTGATCTGAAGAGTGAATCAAGAAAAACCCTAGTTCTCGTTCTTGTGAAAGAAAAAGGTATTTTACTCTTTTGTGCTATTGTGGGTTTGTGCGAGTCTTATTTTTGAAATCATTGGAGCTTATTTTATGAAAATATGCAACCCCTATACTTTTCAACATATCAAAAAGACCTAGACCTTCCTATAAGAAGTATTCCATGAAGGTATTAGAAGATGACCCTCTAGGAACCTTCTCATCGATTCCTCACAGTGTCATGCCCACTGAAGACACTAGAATGTACATTCATGTCAAGAATGAGGAGAATAATCACAAAAAAATGATAGATATGTGGCACAATGAGCTCACTGGGGATGATTTCTTGGTAAAACTAGAGTATGCAAATGTTGTTGCGAAGAAGTTGGATTGGTGGAATCAATTTCCCAACTTTAGTTCCACTCTTGATGACAAGTATGTTAAACCTGCTCTTAGAAAAATTCATGATAAGTTTTTATGGACAAACATACCTCACATAATAATCAAAGAAGTGATTAAGGTAGTTACCAGACTATGTGATACTAGACCAGTATTGATGCTGAAGTTAGGAAAAATGAAGTGGTGATGGAACTCATTGGAGCAACATTTGATAGAAGATCCCTTGCAAAAAAACCTATTACCATCCTGCTATGAAGTATGCAACCATAATGATCGGTCACAAGATCTACTTCACAAATAGGGAAAAATTTGTGTCTGCTATAGCTATATACACCATATATGACAAGGCAGCTAATGGAGTAGAATATGATCTATGTGAACTTCTCCAACAACAATTGTTTGAAAATCTAAAGATGATAAGGGAGAAGAAATATGCGTTTAAGTTTGGTTCCCTGATTGTTTATCTGTTGTTATACTTTCTTATACAACTTCTCAGAAGAGATAATGTGGTAATATGGGACACATCAAGACCTATTTCACATCAAATTTTTGATTACATGCACAACTTGGGTGATCTGAAGAGTCGAGAAAATGCTCTGACAATATTCTTTGTTGTATTCAAAAGCAACATGAATGAATGAGAAAGGATCTCAAGGATTTTTTTTGAAAATTACAAGGATGATATCATATTTCATGTCTCCATAGACAAGTGCATGATTGAAGTAGTTGAACCTCAGACTATTTGGATCCAACTATTGGGTTATGAAGTTATAGAGGATGAAGCAGAAGGCTATGTACAAGTATTATTGAAAATCCCAAAAGGTTCTAGTGAACCAAGAGTTGGCACATATTAAGAAAAATCTATGGAAATTCACATGAAGCACAAGATCCCTGTGATAAGAAAGAATGTAGATCAAATTATTAGAAAGGTTGGCTTCATTGACGAATAGATTGCATAGGGAAGAGCCAAGGGGGAGTAGATTGGAGAATCATCAAGTCTAAGGAGATCTGACAGAACAACTCCTTCAAAACCAACCTCAGCTCCTGCATCAACGAAGGAAGAACCCAATGATCTTGCTAAAGGAAAAAGCCTGGCTCCTTCTGGACCCTCTACCAGGTCTAGAAAAAGGAAAGAGACTCCTCTAGTGGCACCATCCAAGAGAGGTAAGAAGGAAAAGGAAACAAGGGAAAATAACCTCAGTATCACCAAAGAGCAAGAAGAAGAGGAAGACCCCACAACCAAATTGATAAGGAAGAAGAAAGGGAACATGCCCTCTGGTGAAGGTGATTCACAGGAAGCAAGTGTTGGAACCAAGAGATATCTATATGTGTCATCCTCTAAAGAAGATGAAGAACATGATTTTGGTATTCATGTACACACCAAACCAGACATGGAAAAGGAAAAAATGTCAGAGAAGGCATCTCTGGACCAGGAAGAACAAAAGGCCTCAATGGTAAGACCTGGTTCCTCTCTTAGATTAGAAGCATTAGTTAATATCTTAGTACATTTTGAAGATATGTTGTAGCCTACAACATAAATTTATACTCAAGTAGGTAGAGAGGATAGGAAAAATTGATTTTAACTTTTATTCACTATGTTATTACTTTGGAAGTTAGTTGGGATTATGTTAAGTCCAATGCACCTTATAAATTGTGGGATGCCCTGATGAAAAGAAGATCAGAGGCTATTGAGTTGGAAGAAAGGATAAGAAATGAGGAATTTGAGAAAATTGGGTCTTCTTTGACCACAAATGATATGGAAATCTTGAAGAGGGTATGCTCAAAGATGTTTCAAATGAAGAAGAGTAAATACTTTAATAAAAAAAGATAAAAGGAAAATAAAGAAAGTAAATAAAGAAATTGTAGAAGCCATCAGGGGTATGGTTGAGAAATATGGTATGTTTGGTACACTCCCATCCACTTTTGCACGAAAATTAGTAGAAGAGGATTCTACAAAGGTAAAGGAAGAAATTCCTCCAAAAATATGTGATACATATATCCTTCCAGAAATAGGTGTTACAAATGATCCTCCAGAGACAAAGAAACAAAATGAGGAAGAATCTGAAGCAGAGAAGCTTGATGTTGTCCCTCTAGAACAAGATAAAGGAGAAAAAGATAAAGATGAAGGTGAAAGGAATGAAGAAGAAATAGATGAAGATGAAAAAGTAGAAGAAGAAAAAGTAGAGGAAGAAGAAAGAGATGGGGAAACTACCATCAAGAATGAAGAAGAACAAAGGCATGTTGTGGAATCACAAAGGTCCTTAAGAGAATCCTCCTTCAGCGATGATGTATTAAAAGGCTTGTTATCCAAGAAAATAAGGTTCCAAACAGTAATTCCTTCGAAACTTCTACAACTCCTCATGGTTCAAGGGAATGTGGATTTGGAGAAAATATCTCCCATTCACAAATTTGTATTAGGGGATGGATTGCATGCATTTGGAAGAAAACAAATTTTGGAAACACACCAAAAGGGAAAAAAAATCATTGATGATACTGTCAAAACTTTGCAGGAAGCCACACTCGATACATCAATAGATACATCTCACTCCGGTAGAAAACTTGAAACTTCTATTGGACTCCTTTAAGGAATATGCTTTCGGACTAGGTGAGAATATCAAGCAAGATATTGAGGAGAAAATGGAAGAGAAAAGGCTATCAAAACTTCATGATAAGTGTTCTCTAGCACACACCAATGTGGAAAAGAGTCTGGAAGTTGTGCAAGCTTGTGAGTCTGAAGAAAATACTATATTTTCTTACTGCATAAGGTGGACGGATTCCACACAGAGTATCAAAGATCTCATGGACTCTATTGAGTCCTAGTTAACATCTATTTCTAGTACATACTTTGCATCTAAAGTCAAATATAGATCAACTTGGAATGCTATCACTACTCATAGAGATAAATTATTTACTCTATAGACGCAGAAGGAAGACATCATTAGAAGATTTAGCCAGTTAGGTGACCTTGTGAGAATGGAATACACTCTGGTGGCCAATGCAAAAAAACTAGAAAAGATCAATCTGACTCCATGCACTTCAGATGATACAGAAGAAAGACTGATGGAATTAGAATATCTAAATAGAATGTTGGTATCTACTAAGAAGAGTTGGGAGAATGGCAAGTTAGCATGGCAATGTATTCTCAAGGATTTTCAAGGCTCACCTTCATCTGGGTAATGCTTTTTTAGCTTATACTTTGTTGAGACAAACTCCTAAGGGGGAGTTAGATTTTTTTTTCAAACACTATTTTAGACCACCCTTGTATATATATATATATTCATATTTTTGGACCACCCTTTGTCCTTGATGTCAAAGGGGGAGAGAGTGTCATGAAGGGAAAAGGGGAGAGTGTGTTGCACATAGGAGGTTTGGGAATTCTTTTGGCACATGTTGCCATCAATGAAAAAGAGGGAGATTGTTGGAAGAATGAAGAACATCTCACTATGTAGCTTTTTAGTTTTCATTGATGTCACCATGTTATATGAGTTATAATTGCATCACCACAAGTTCAAGCTTGTTTCAGTATTTTGAACCAGTATGCAAAAATAGTCATTATCCTCTGGTATTTTGGTCTATTTATGCAGTACAAATGAGATTTATCTCTACGAGTCACATATGATGTACACTGTATATATCTACATCTATGTTCTTGATTGTATATGGTTTTGATCTTTATATTAGAAGTATGAATGGCAAAATATTGACAGGCACAATGTTGACAAGTTGTAGCACAAACTGGCATAGGAATTTTGGTCTACAATCCTCCGCTAATGAATATCATTCATTATAGTTTTGGGAGATGGTTCTTGGTTGTTAGAAGCTTTTAAATTCAAAATTTCATGTGTACAGGTGCTCGTATGGCGAGTTGGCATCATTCTGTTGCTGTATTTTGTTATTAGGTCTACCCCCGACTGACCTAATCAATAGTTGATGTTATAATGAATTAATTTTGTGTTGAAGATGTATTTGTGACCTATCTTAGGTCCATTCCGACATATTGTAGTGTACTACATGCTTGAATTGTTTTTGGAAATTTTTTGTACAAACTTGAAGATGATAATTAATCTTTTTGGTGAATGAGAGTAGCATCTAATTATGATGACCTAATTGATGCTTGCAAATGGGTCAGATATATATATTGGATAGTTTTAAGATTGAATGAGATAGAGAGGTATGCAAAGATGAATCAAGGTGAATACACATTTGTGAGTGTGCGAGATTATTAGAAGAAATGTGAAAAGTTAGTTTACTGAGCATCAAAGGAATTGAATCAACACTTGTTGGGTGCAACTTCATCAGTTCATGTTCTAGCTGTAAGCCTTATCTATTTGTATCTTTGTAGGAAGTGAGCCTCCCATTTTGGACAGTGAGTCTTGGTAGTGAGCCACCCTTTGTAACATCTTATAACTAGTTATATCATATTGTGAGATAATCCTCACCGTATTTTTTCCCATTTGGGTTTTCCATGTAAAAATCTTGGTGTTCATGTGTTGTGTGCTTTTATGTTCTGCTTATGCTCTTACTCATTCTTATTGTTATATTCATTAGAGTGTTTGGATGATTTATGTTCAATAAGTTTAAGAAGATACTGATTCACCCCGCCTTCTCAGTATCTTGTGTGTTCAACAAACTCTTCACTCTCTACTGGAGTCATATGATGAGCTGCTTATTCAGAAAAATGGCTCCAAGAATGAGGTCCATCTAATGAATAATCTTTCTTACTTGAGTCAAACCTTTGGGTATAATATCAGAAATAATAGAATGAAACCAATTCAACAAATCTAAAACCTCTATAGGTACCTCATTAGTATCTTCTTTATCAACTATAGGGATCAATGCAACACACATATGCTCATGCCTCATACCTTCTAGGAACTTTCTTCCATCAACCAAATAAATTCTTGCATCATTGCATACCTTTACCTCTTTTGAGGGCTTCAACTAATGAAGAAATCCATCCTTTGTCAAAGAATAGGTGTTGGCATGTCCATCATGTACTGCTCACTGATCAAACTGCCATGGTCTTGCTAAAAACATATGACAAATATCCATGGGAATAATATCACATAATACCTCATCATGGTAATTTCCAATCTTGAACCTTACTAGACATTGTTCATTTACAAAATCTTTATGGTCCTTCTACAACCAAGCAATCTAGTATGGATTCCGATGCCTTCTTATTTCCAACTACAACTTACTAACCATCTCTTTTGAAACAAGGTTATCAGTACTACCTCCATCAATAATAACGTTGCAAACTTTACCTTCACACTTACATCTGGTGTGAAAAAAATTCTTCCTTTGAGTTGGCTCTTACTTCTCATTCAACAAGGCTCTTCTAGTAACCAAAACCTCTCCCCTTTCTACATCCTTAGAATGTGAAGACTCAACATCTTCATCTAAAAGTGAAACTCGTGCATTACTATGAGGTATTCTATTTGTCCTTCCTTGATTTTGAGGACACTCATATGCCCTATGACCTTCTTCTTCACACTGGAAACATGTTCCACAAAAGTATCCTCTCCCTAGTCCTCGTAGATCTTCCTCTTTCTCTTTGGTCTCCATTATTCTAATCATGAGGACAATAGATGTTATCTCCTTTCTGGTTCTAGCTGCTAATAGATCATTCACCCTTCTTTTGATCTTAATTTTGACCTCCACCTCTTTTCTTTTTTTCAAACCTTCTATTCAAATTTTCTTCTACCTTGAAATCAAACATACATTCATCTTCAATGGTAGACATTCTTACCAGACTCAACTCTTCTTGAATGCTCGATTCAACCCATTTATGTAACGAGAAACTTTCTCCTTGTTGGACTTAAAATGACCTATTCTGATCAAGACTCAGTAAAATTATTCTGTATACTCATTAAAAAACATTTATGCTTGTTTCAACCCTTGCATCTTCTTCAACAAATCCAACTCATAGTCCCCAAGAATGAATTGTCTCTTCAATTTTTTCACCATTCGATCCCATCTTGTTATTTTCTCTTTTCCTCTTCTATTTCTTTCCAACTGGGCTTCTTTCCACCATATGCTAGCATGGTGTTTCAATTTGGCCTTTGAAAATTTGACCCTATCTGGGTCTTCTATTTCCTCATACTCAAAATACTCTTACATGTCATTGATCCAATCGATCAGATCCTCTAGATTTAGGTTTCTAGAAAATTAGAAACTTCTATCTTCAACCTCTTTCCAATCTTGGAGATGGAACTAATCAATTTGAATTCTCTAGGATTCATTACATCCTATGCTTCCTCTTCGAATGGATCTTCATCCTCACTTTCACCTCTTCTTCTGAAATCAACTCCTCTACACAACTCCTCCTGCAACTCTTGTAATTGTCTCTAGAGGGCTCTAAAACCCTCTTTTGTTACCCCAATATTTCCTCCACCAAAGTTTCTTTGCGGTGGCATCTTTTTTCACAGATCCACAACCATAAGTCCTAGTGTAAACCACCTCACATTCAATGATCTATCTACACACTCAAGAACTCTTGCTCTAATACCAATTGATCAGGGAAACACAACCCAAACCCACAAAAAACAACTACAGATACCAAAAAAAAGATGTGAAATGTAAATTAATCCACTTTCAATTATTTTCAAAAAATGAAATTACAGGTTTAAACTTACATGCTACGGCCTCACAGGCTTGATTCATTACAACAAAATTAACTCTGAAAAAAACTATTATTTAGAGGCACAATTTGCACTAATGGTGCCACCTTCTACAACCCCCACTTAATCCTTTTTATTTTACACAATAACCACCTTGTGATGTTTGAGAAAGTTCAACCTTCCCTTTTGTTTTCATGCCAAAAGTACCATCGATTGATTTATGGCCTAGGAAGAAATTTTAATGAAATTCATCTTTTAGAGGGGAAACTTTGTGATGCCATAAATCTTGATTTGGGTGTCTGATTTTCTATTATTGCATATCATTGGAAATATCTCAAAGAGATATACAACATATGAGCCACCATAGGTCTGTTCATCCACTTTTTGAGCTGTTTCGAGGCCTCTAAAGTTATATATTTGAATTTGAAGTTGCATTGGAGAAATTTCTCAAGATGAAAACTTTAATTTCTCCCAAATCGTTTAGGGTATTGTGGAGATTCTTTCATAGCTGGAAATATTTTTTAGCTCTGCTCCTTCGGGTAAATTTTTAGGTCCATACGATCCTATTTAGGCCGACTTACTAAAAATAGTATGTGGCCATTCTTTTCTATTTTTGAATTTTGATTGTCTTATACCCATTAAGTGCCATCATGGGACTCAAAACAACTAAAGAAAATAAAGATTTTTTTTTTGGGTGATACAAGATTTCCCTACATCGCTAGATGCTCATCCATCAGATACCCAGGGTAATTTGAAAAGTGACTCTATGACTTCTCAGGAGTTAGAGGGAAGAAAATACAGTTAACCTTAGCCTTAGAAAACCATGATGAGTCTTCAACAAGCCTTCCTTTCCATTTAACTAGATATTCTTCATACATGCTTGTTCCTTGTACTTCTGCCCACACGGCTATCCAAGATTTCTTCTATCTCCTTTTCTAAAGTAGTTGATGGAATATTCCACTGTGCTTCTATTATTTCTTCATCAATACCTCCTTCATGGTATTCTATTAAATCTGAAATGTTAAACATAGGTGAAATATGAATTTCATCAAGCAAATCTACCTCATATGCATTCCCAGAATCATCCTTCTTCAGGATCTTGCATGGTAAAAAATTCTTCATCTTTAAATTCTTGTATGTACCAACTGGAAACCTCTCCTTTCACAAATGAATCATGAATTCATCTCCTACTTGGAACTCCTTATACCTCCTTTTATGATCTTCCTTAGCCTTATATCATGATTTCATCTTATTGATATGTTTATTTACCTCTTGATGTAAATTCTTTAGGTGCTCAACAAAATATTTAGCCTCAACACTAATCTTCTCCTTGTTATCCATCTTCATTAGTTTAGATGTAGTTCTTAGACTACTCCCATACACAATTTCGAATGATTATTTTCTAGTGCTCCTATTGATAGAATTATTGTAAGAAAATTTTGCCTATGGTATAATCAAATCCCATCCCTTTGGCTTATCTTTGAATAAGCATATTAATAGGTTACCCAAACTCCTATTCACCACCTTTGTTTTTCCATCAATCTATGGATGGTGTGCAGAACTGAACTTCAAATCTATCTTCAGCTTCTTCCAAAATGTTCTCTAGAAATAACCAACAAATTTGGTATCTCTGTCTGAAACTATACTCTTTGGTAGACCATGTGGTCTCACCACCTCTCTAAAAAACAACTTTGCAATATGAACATCTCTAGTCTTATGACACGAAATGAAATGTGCCATCTTTGAAAATCTATGTACCAACACAAATATGGAATCATGCCCTCTCTATGTCCCTGGCAAGCCAAGAACAAAATTAACACTAATATCCTCCCATTGCCTCGCAAGTACAGGTAATGGCTGATACAATTCAATATTCTAACTTGTTCCTTTTTCTATCTAACATACTCTGCAACTTTTTACAAAATTCTTCACATCTTGTTTTAACTATGGAAAATAATAATTCTCACTAACAAGAGCAAGTCTTATCTTGACCAAAATGTCCACCTAATCCTCCACTATGCTTCTCCTTGATTAGATTCTCTCATATAACTCCTTGGAATGCACAATTGGCTTCCTCTAAACAACATCCCATCTTGGATTAAGAAATCCAACCATCTTTTCCTATCCAATGTAACTGGTTCCAAACAAGCCTTCCAAGCTTCTGCAAAGTCTAGATCTTCAAGATATAAACTCTTGAGTTCATGGAACCCAACAACCTCTATATTCATCTCTATCAACAAAATTTTCCTTCTACTTAAGGCATCTGCAACTCTATTTGACCTTCCACTCATGTGCTTCAAAATGAAAGTACAACTCTTCAAAAAATCAACCCATTTTAAGTGCCTTTGATTTAAATTTCCTTGACTATTGAGATACTATAAATCCTAGTGATTAGTATATAAAAAAAATTATTTTGGAAACAAATAGTGTCTCCATTTATTCAAAGTTTGAACTATAGCATAAAACTCTTGATCATAGATATAATATTTCTTCTTAGCATCATTCAACTTCTCACTAAAATAGGCAATTGGCTTACCTTCTTGACTCAAAAACAACTCCTATGGTAGTGCCACTAGCATCACAATCTACCTGAAAGACCTTATTAAAATTTGGAAGTGTGAAAATAGGTTGCTCTATAACTTTCTTCTTCAACATATCAAAACTCGTGGTTGCTCTTGTATTCCACTTAAACTCTTTTCTATCCCCTCTCATTGCTTTAGTTAGAGGTGCACAAATACTACTGAAATTCTTAATAAACTTTTTGTAAAAGCTTGCTAGACCATGAAATGATCTTACCTCTGTAACACTCCTCGGGGTAGGCCATTAAATGATAGCTCTCACCTTCTCTGGATCCATTGTAATACCCTCTGTTGAGACAAAAAATCCTAGATACACCAACTCCCTCTTCACAAAACTACATTTCTTCAAATTAATCAAGTTCTCCTCCCTTAGCTTCTCAAAAACTCTTTGGCTATGCATCAAGTGCTCCTCCAATGTATTCCTAAAAATCAAAATATCATCTAAATAAAAATAAAAAAATTTCCTAAAAATTCTTTCAATACCTCATTCATAAGTGTCATAAATGTGCTCGGTTCATTGGTTACCCCAAAAGGAATGACTAACCACTTGTGCAAACCCTCCTTGGCTTTAAAGGTTGTATTCCATTCATCTCCTTCTCTAATATGGATCTAGTGATATCTTTTCTTCAGATCTATCTTCGTGAAGTACTCAACTCCATTGAAACAATCCATAATTTCATCCATTCTCGGTAAGGGAAATCTATACTTGATGGTGATATTGTTGATGCCTCTAGAATTTGTACACATCCACCATTCCCCATCCTTCTTTGGTGCTAGTATTGTAGGTACTGTACATGGACTCAAACTCTCTCTAACCAACCCCTTCGGCAACAACTTTTGCACTTTTCTGTTTAACTCTTCACTCTCTATTGGAGTCATACGATGAGCTTCCTTATTCGACAAACTGGCTCTAGGAATAGGGTCCATCTAATGACTAATATTTATTACTGGAGGAAAAAATTTAGGTATATTATCAAAAATAATATCCTAAAACTCATTCAAAAAATTTGAAACCTCTACATGTACCTCATTAGTATCTTCTTTATCAAATCTAGGGATCAATGCAGAGCACATATGCTCATGCTTCATTCCTTCTAGGAACTTTCTTCCATCAACTAGAAAAATTCTTGCATTACTACATACCTTTTCTAATGCCTCTTTCAAGGTCTTCAACTTAGGATGAACTCCATCCCTTTTCAAAGAATAGGTGATGGAATGTCCATCATGTACTGCTCGCCGATCAAACTGCCATGGTCTTCCTAACAACATATGAAAAACATCCATATGCATAATATCACATAATACCTCATCATGGTAATTTCCAATCTTGAACCTTAGTAGAAATTGTTCATTTACTAAAGCTTTATGGTCCTACAACCAAGTAATCCGATATGGATTAAGATTCCTTCTCTCCAACTGCAACTTACTAACCATCTGTTCTGAAATGAAGTATTTAGTACTACCTCCATCAATAATAACATTGAAAAATTTACCTTCACACTTACATCTATTGCAAAAAAAATTCTTCCTTTGAGTTGGCTCTTTCTCCTCATTCAACAAGGATCTTCTACTAACAAGAACCTCTCCCCTTTATACATCCTCAGAATGTGAAGACTCAACATCTTCATCTAATGTGCAACTCGTGCATTACCCTAAGGTCTTCTATTTGTCCTTCCTTGATGTTGACGACACTCATATGCCCTATTTCCTTCTTCTCCACACTGGAAATAGGTTCCATGAAAGCCTCCTCTCCCTGGTCCTCATCCAGATGTTCTTCTTCCTCTTTGGTCTCCATTATTTTGATCACAAAGATGCTAGGTGTTATCTCCTTTCTAGTTCTATCTGCTATTGGATCCTTCACCCTTCTTTTGATCTTCATTTCGACCTCCATATGACCATCCACTAGTCTTTCCACCACAAGCTCGACCTCTTTGCTTGCTTTCAAACCTTATGTTCAAATTTTCTTCTACCTTCAAAGAAAACTGATATGGATCTTCAATGGTGGACATTCTTACCAGACTCAATTCTTCTTGAATGCTCAACTTCAACCCATTTATGTAATGGAAAACTTTCTCCTTGTTGGCCTTAGAATGACTTGTTCTGATCAAGACTTGGTAAAATTCTTTTGTATACTCCTTAACAGATTTTACTTCTTGTTTCAACCCTTGCATATTCTTCAATAAATCTAACTCATAGTCCCTAGGAATGAACCATCTCTTCAATTTTTCTACCATTCGATCCCATCTTCTTATTTTCTCTTTTCCTCTTCTATTTCTTTCCAATTGGACTTATTTCCACTATATGCTTGCATGTCGTTTCAATTTGGAATTTGCAAATTTGACCCTATCTAGGTCTTCTATTTCCTCATACTCAAAATACTCTTCCATGTCATTGATCCAATCGATTAGCTCCTTTGGATTTAGGTTTCTAGAAAAATTAGAAACTTCTATCTTCAACCTCTTTCCAATCTTGAAAATGGCCCAAATTAGTCAAACTTCTCCAAGATCCATTACATTCTATGCTTCCTTTTTGAATGGATCCTCATCTTTAGCCTCATCCTCACTTTCATCTCTTCTTCTGACATTAGCTCCTCTATGCAACTCCTTCTGCAACACTTGAACTTGTCTCTAGAGGGCTCTAAAACCCTCTTTTGTTACCCCAACATTTCTTCCACCACGGTCTCTTCATGGAGGAATGTTTTCTCATAGACCCACAACCACAAGTCCTGGTGTAAACTTCCTCACACTCGATTATCTTTCTAAATGCTCAAGAACTCCTTCTCTTATACCACTTGATGAGGGAAACATAGCCCAAACTCACAAAACACAACAATAGATACCAAGAGAAAAGATGCGAAACAAAAAATAACACACTTTCAATTATTTTTAGAAAATAAAATTATAGATTCAAACTTACATGCTACAACTTCATGGGCTTGATTCATTACAACAAAATCAACTATAAAAAAACTATAATTTAGAGCCACAGTCTCCACTAATGGAGCCACCTTCTACAACCCCCACTTAACCCTTTTTATTTTACCCAATAACTACCCTAGGATGTTTTGGAAAGTTCAACTTTCCCTTTTGTTTTGGCGCCAAAAGTCCCGCCATTTGATTTTTGGCCTAGGAAGAAATTTTAATGAAATTCACTTTTTAGAGGGGCAGCTTTGTGAGGCCATAACTTTGGATCCAGGTGTCTGATTTACTATTATTGCATAACATTGGAAAGCTCTCAAAGAGATCAACATCATGTTACCCACCTTAGGTCAGTTTGTCCACTTTTCAAGCTATTTTAGGGCCTATGAAGTTTTATATTTGAATTTGAAGCTGCATTGGATAAATTTCTCAAGACAAAAACTTTAATTTCTCCCAAATTGTTTAGGGTATTAAGGTGATTCTTTCTTGACCGAAAATATTTTTTAGCTCTTCTTCTTCGGTTAAATTTTTAGGTCCATATGAGCCCATTTAGGCTAACCTACTAAAAATAGTAAGTGACCATTTTTCACTATTTTTGACTTCTGACTATCTTATACCCCTTAAGTGCCATCATGGGACTGAAAACAACTAAATAAAATAAAGAAAATAATTTTTTTTGGGTGATGTAGGGTTTCCTTACAAAATTGTGTGATCCTACATCATGTTCACGCATGTTTGCATTACTATTTCTCATGTTTACATTCTACTAATGCATGATAAAGGTTTAATGGTTGTTAAAGATTTATGGAATAATGCAAATTTGAATATTAATGAGGGTTTTGATGCTTTAATGTATAAATAATTCATCCCCCCTCTCAATTGACTTGTGCATTCAATAGGTCATACTTAGGTTGGTCAACAATACTAACCTCATCCTCCTCATCAATGTGATTAGATCTACCTTAAATTATATTTTTTGGTATTTTTGATGTAGGATATGGGAACTCGTGATATTGGATTGGGTTGGGATGGATGAGTGCAGGCTAGAATAAATTAGATTGGATGGAGGATATATTAGATGGTTGGACTTGGTAGAGGATTGAATTGAAGAATAAATTTTGTGATTGATTTTGGATGATGGATTAGAAATGGATTAAGGATTATAAGAATAGGGCTTAAGGATGAAGATGAAGGATGATATTGGATTTGGATAAAGGGATATATTGGAGAGATTTGGAGTGAATAGATGGATGAAGAATTAGTTTGGCTAAGGAATTTTCTTGGAGATATTTGAATGGATGAGAAACATGATGTTGGAGGGATTTAAACTATTTGGATAGATAATGGATTAGATTAGGAGGATAAATGTGTTTGGATGATTTATGTAGATAAGGGGTTAAATAAATGTATTTGGATGAAGATATTAGGAGATTAGTTGGATTTGGATGAAAGTTTTGTTTTCTTGACAAGGGTGTATATTTGGAAGCACTAAAAATTGAAAATGTGGATATGATAATTTTTTATTATGTATGCACTAGATTTACACAAGTAGACACACCAATGAATTTTTCAAGCCTATACTATTTAAGTGTGAGTGTTATTACCAATGGAATTACAATGGTCACTTCTATCTCCACTCAGTTATAATAGAAACATTTGTCTCATTGATACCATCTACCACATGAATGGATAGAAAGGGAATGAAAGGTCATCTACCATCTTACAACCCTTACATTGGAGGAACAACCTTTCCCAAAATAAAATATGTCTCACCACATGGAAGCACATGTGAGCACTCCCCCCAATAGTGGTACACCATAAGGAATAATGACTGAAAGGTCTTAAACTAGGATGAACAAGGTTTCTGGGGAGTTCTTTAAATACCTTAAGGGTACATGAGGCCAAACTCATAGATTAAAGGGAAAATTTCCAAACAAATAAGAGAATAGGGTAATCCACTCTCCTATTAAAAATTGAGGTGTTTATGTAGCTTAATACTTTGTAAAACTTTATGATTGCTGATCTAAATATGTATTCTTTGTTACATATTCTTTGTGGGTGATTAATCTAATTAATTCATTTTATCATTATAGAATGAAGTTAGAAGGTTTTAGAAGAATTAGATAGGATATTAGAAGATACACAAGATATACCGTGGAGAAACCCTTTTAGGAAAAAAAATACACCAAGAATCAATGCATTATTTAATCTTAGAATAAGGTTACAATAATTCCAATCCTTGCTTGAGATGTTTCTTTTCCTTAAAAAATTATTCTTCAAAACCTACAATAAAAACTGATTCAAACTCTCTTCAACTTGCTTGAGATAAATAGGAAATAATCAACCTTGTAAACTCCAAAGAGTTACAATTACAAAGCTCAAAGCTTATCACCAAAACCCTACACCTATCTCTTGCAAGTAGAGTTCTACTATGAAGAACAATGTAAAATCAACTCCTTCATCCATTTGTGCTTCCCAAACTAAAGTAATAACTCAATCTTTATTCTGAAGATATCTTCAAAGATTATCCTCAAAGTAGGCACCCAAGAATGGGCCCACTTAACACAACCTTCTGAAATATCTTATCATTCAAAAGTGTTAACTCCACGAAGCCAACTTGGGCACCCAAGGTGGTTCCAAGTCATTCTCTATTACTTTAAACATATCTCTCCACCATTCATGCAAGAATTATCATCCCCTTTTAACTAAAATTAGTCACCTATTATTTGTTATGCAACTCACGTCATTAGTCATGCATTCCAAGTTAATTGAAGTCAACTAGCATTCAATTGAAACTAAATACATACAATTGAGGATAACTGAACCATAACTAAGCTAAACTAAATTGAACTTCATGTATGTAAACATCAATTCCTAACTTCTAAGATCTTTACATGCATTACAGAAGTGTTATCTTTTTCTCCAAACAATTAACTTAACTCAAGGTGGGTTCCACCTTCCATGTGGGCATCCCATGTGCTCCTATTATTTAGGAACTCATCTTGGATTCCCTCACATGCTCCTATCATTTAGAATTAATTACAAATGTCAATTAATATGATTATTTCATTCAAAATTAATCTCTTTCTAATCCTAGTGTTTGAGAACACTTTCCAAGGACTTAGGAGATACATGAAATAAATAATGTTTAGGATTAAAATTAAATGGAATCCTATTTCCAACATTCTACCACCTAACATTATACATTGCAATTATTCTAAACAAAGAAAAAATATTATAAATCAAGTACATGACTCAAAGCCAATGGCCTTTCTGCACAAAACTAATCAATCCAATGCCAACTTCAAATGCAACTTGCATAATCATGAAGCTCCAAGAAAATGATTAAAACCAAGAGAACTTATCTGTAGGATCTGGTTTCATAAGATAATCTACAACATTAATTAAAGTGTCAACTTTCTCAATTAATACCTTCCCACTCTCAACCATTTCTCGCACAAAGTGATACTTAACATCAACATGCTTAGTCTGAGCATGATACATAGGATTTTTGGAAAAACATGTAGCACTTTGACTATCACATTCAAGTTTAACTTGCAATTAAAACCAATACCTTTCCCAAGTCTTTGTATCCAAACTTCCTCTTTGGAGGCATGTGAAACCACGGAGTGTGTTGAACTCACGTTCAACCAAGGTGTAGGCTTCTCTATCTTTACTATTGAAAATAAATTTTCTTACAAGTAACCATTCCAACATATATCTCTTACCATAAGAGAAATCAAGCCTCTCCTATTTCTCCAAGTATCCATGAGGACATGTAACCAGCCAATCCATGCCAAACTCCAAATGCAACATAACACTGTCATGAAGTAATCAAGTAAATGATTAATGTACCCAATACATAAGAGAACTACAAAAAATCAATGTCAAAGCTACAATCTTGAACATAAACATGAAATCCATGATTTAACCATCTCCTCCTAGGAGATCACATGTGCCATAACATGCATCCTGGTCTCAAGTGAACATGTAATATTCCAAACTCTAATCTAGAATCGAGAGTAAACCATGACATAATAACAACCACTCTAAACCAAGAAAAAACCATATCCCCAATCACATGAAGATAACCTTACCAATGATGCATCCACGTCACTACCAACAACTCCCATTGAACCATGGCACCAAGTTACACATGGCATCATGACTACCATCCTCTCCATGAATATCACTCTGAAACATGAAGCAAAGAGTTATCAAAAATAGTATTAGCTAAAATAACCAATGCATCATTACTGACATTCAAGGATTCCTCTGTAGAAGAATCAAAACTCTCTTTCTTGTTCTTACAATCCTTCTTCACATGTCCTAGTTTCCCACAATTCCAACAAATTACCTTACTCTTACCAGGGGTTTTAGACCATCCGTTGGACTTACCCTTTCCTTCCTTGTCTCCCTTAGGTTCCTTTTTCTCAAGCCTACCTTTTACAAACAAGGCATCTTGGATTCCCTCTTTAGACTTTCTCCTCATCTCCTCTCATAGGAGAGTAGGAATTATATTTTCCATCTTAGGATCTGCACCACTATTGGCCTTCTTATCAAGCTTAGCCCAATCCTCATTTGACATTGTTGTAGGTGACTTTGTCTCATTACCAACAACTAACCACTGATCTCTCTCTTCAAGGAGATCCTCCATTTTTAATTTCCACATCTCATAATTAGATCCATTGAACCTTTCAATATCTAAATGAGAATTCATTGTAACAAACTTATTTTTCAAAATCAGCAATAAAAAAAATAGTAAAAACTCCCACTACAACCAAAAAAACCTTCAATCTTTTAAGAGAAAGGCATCCCAATACTCTACCCAACCTCAACTTTGATACCAAATGTTGAAAATTGAGGTGCTTATGTAGCTTAATACTTTGTAAAACTTTATGATTTCTGATCTAAATATGTATTCTTTGTTATAGATTCATTTTGGGTGATTAATCTGATTAATTCATTTTATCATTGTAGAATGAAGACAGGAGGTTGTAGAAGAATTAGACAGGATATTAGAAGATACACAACATATACCATGGAGAAACCCTTTCGGGAAAAAACTCCACCAATAATCAATGTATTATTTACTCTCATAATAAGATTACAATAATTTTAATCCTTGCTTGAGATGCTTCTTTGCCTTCAACAAATCTTCTTGACAACCTACAATAAAAATTGATACAAAGTCTCTTCAACTTTCTTAAGATAAATAGGCAATAATAAATCTTGTAAATTCCAAAGAATTACAATTATGAAGCTCAAAGCTTATCACCAAAAACCTATGCCTATCTCTTGCAAGTAGAGTTCTACTATGAAGAAAAATGTCAAATCAACTCCTTCATCCATTTGGGCATCACAAAATGAAGTCATAACTCAACTTTTATTCCAAAGATATCTTCAAAGCTTATCCTCAAAGTAGGCGCCCAAGAATGGGCCCACTTACCTCAGCCTTCTGAAATATCTTATCATGCAAAAGTGTTAACTCCAATAAGCCAACTTGGGTGCCCAAGGTGGGTCCAAGTCATTCTCTATTAACTGAAACATATCTCTCCACCATTCATGCAAGAATGATCATCCCTTGTTAATTGAAAGTAGTCACCTATTATTTGTCATGAAACTCAAGTCATTATTCATGTATTCCAAGTTAATTGAAGTCAACTAGCATTCAATTGAAAATAACTACATGCAATTGAGGATAACTAAACATAACTAAATTGAAATGATTTGAAATGAACTGAACTAAAATTCATGCATGAAAACATCAATTCCTAACTTCTAGTATCTTTACATGCATTACAAAAGTGTTATCTTTTTCTCCAAACAGTTAACTTAACTCAAGGTGGGTTCCACCTTCCATGTGGATGCCCCATGTGCTCCTATTATTTAGGAAATCATCTTGGATACCCTCACATGCTCCTATCATTTAGAATTAATTACAAATGTCAATTTTTTTTGGTTCATAAATATAAAGATTCCATTAATAAGAAAGAATGTTTTGTTACATTTATTATTTTTCAGCATTGAAATTCAGCCCAACCAACCCCTATAAAATCAACATCCTCACTAGCAAAGCACCTAATGACATTGCCTTAGACCACCCAAATCACAAGGAACAAGTTGTTGCACCATAAAACTACTCGCATCCCATCCAATTCAAAAGCCATCTGAATCAACCTGGCTCCACTTCCATACCCCTAATGTAGGTCTTTGTTTCACCATTAGCTCCTTCGTTCTCCAGATGATCTGCTAGTGAATTGGCTTCCCAGTAAGTATGGGTAATCGTTGTCTCCTCAAAGGCTTCTAGTAGTTTGCTTGCTTCTTCAATCAAGGGTTGCAGCCTCCAATTTTCCATCCTACCTAACTTGAGTGCATGTATTATTACCATAGAATCACCTTCAACCTCCAATTTTTTAATCTGCATTCTTCTCCCAAGCTGCAGTCCACTAATGAGAGCTCGTAGCTCAACCATAGTGTTGGTGCCAATAAGAAGAGAAACAAACCTTTCTCCCACTACTGACCCCGATTCATCTCTGATACAACAACCAGCACCAGATATACCCAGTTTCCCTTGGGACGCCCTGTCAAAATTCAACTTGTACCATCCTTGCTTTGGTGGCCTCCATTCAGCTTCTTTACGTTTTCTACTTTCACCATCTATCCTCATCGCACCCGATTTTGATATGTTCAAACCATACCATACCTTTCTCATTTGAGCATCCCACATGGTGAATTCACAGTCCTTTTTTAGTGACACTCTGCCATTAACCACCTCAACAATAGCTGCCTCCAACCGATTTAGGAAGGTAGGAAAATCTCTTTTACAATCAAAGAAGACACGCCTATTCCTCTCCTTCCATAAATCCCAGACCACCATAGAAGGACTCACCACCCATAAGTCATGATATAATGATGCTTTCTTTAAAATCAGCCAAGAATTAAAGAGAGACAAAACATCATTCAGGAGAGCTCCAATCCATCCCAACCTTGCACAAATCTAATGCCAGCATGCTTGCAAAAATGGGAAACTTACCATTAGATGATCTACATCTTCCTCTGTGTGCTTGCAAAGGGAGCACCAGGATGGGCCTGCATAACAAAATATTTTGAATTTTTTTGTAGTTAGAATTATTCTCTGAAGAGTTTCCCAGAAAAAAGTACCAGCCTTAGGTAAGCACACACTATTCCAACAAAGGTGGAGGGGAAGGTCAGAATGAATCTCTATTTGACATTGTATCTAATAGCCTTCACTTGCTTTGTATTTCCCTATGCCAGAGCCTGCCCATACCAACCTATCCTCCCCCGAATGGACAGAGATTATTCTCCTTGCTAGCTCCTTTCTTAAAGCATCCTCATCCTCGATTGAGATAAGGTTCTATCCTAGATCTTTCCATGCGAACACCAACCTCCCATCCACCATCTTCTCTTCCATGTAGTCTCTAACTGATCTGCCCCACACCCTTTGCATAATTTTTTTGGCACGAGGAAGGCCCAGGAGATCATCAATACTTGGAAATCCACCCCAGGAGTCTTCCCAAAAGAGAGTTGTTCGGCCATCCCAAATATCCCAAGATAAAGAGTCCTGGATAAGAGGTAGACAAGCTCTCATAAAATTCCAAATACTTGATCCCATTGGGAGATTCTTAGCCACCAAAATGCTGCTTGGGTTATTGTTGCACATATATTTCTTTTGAAAAATTTTCATCCTTCGTTCCTTGTTATGTGAATACATCCCCCAGATCAGCTTTACCCCTAGAGCCTTGTTCTGTTTGTATAGATCTAATAGTCCGACCCCGCCATGCTCTTTGGACTTACAAATCTTGTTCTAGGAAATTAGCAAGAATTTCTTCCCATCAGTTGACCCCTGCCAGAAGAAGCGCCTCATGCTTTGATTGAACATTTTTTCCTTACTCGCTGGGAGAGACAAACATGACATTAGATAAATAGGGAAGGCAGAGATAACGACCTTGAGCATCACAATTCTTCTTGCCCATGATAACCACTTAACATTCCAAGCTGATAATCTACTCTCTATTTTATCCACCATGGGGTCCCATAGTGATCCATTTCTTACACCCTGAGCCAAAGGAAGGCCCAAATACTTCATTGGTAGTTGCCCAACTTTAAAGTTTAAAATTTCTGCTATTTGCTGAGTAGTTTCAGGAGGGGTGTTTAGGAAAAAAACTTCAGATTTTTCCTCACTAATTTTTTGACTAGAAGCATCCCCTTAATCCTTTAAAATCTTTTTTAAAGCTATTGCTTCTCTTCTACTTTCCTCACCTAGACATAGTGTGTCATCAACAAATTGCTGATGGGTGACATTAGGAAGTCCACATGTCACCTGGATACCTTTTAACTATCCATTTGCAGCCGTCCTCCCTAAAGCACGACCTAGAGCTTTAGCCATTAGAATGGACAAGAAAGGGGATAGGGGGTCCCCCTGTTGCAAACCTCGGGAGGCATCAAAGAATCCCGTCAGTTCCCTATTTATCAAAATAGAATATCTCAGCGTCAAAATACAAGAGAAAATCCAATCCACCCATCGTTTGTCAAAGCTAAAGGCTTCAAGAACCTTACACAAAAAATTCCAATCCACCCTATCATACGCCTTTTTTATGTTTAATTTCACCAACATGCCTTGGTGCTTGTTTTTTTGGAGTGAATGAATGACCTCCTGTGCTATGATGATCCCATCAAAAATTGATCCCCCTGGGATGAAACTAGACTGCTCCTTAGAAATCAAACATGAAAGGAGAGCCTTCAGCTGACTCACCATTGCTTTAGACATGATTTTATAGATAGTATTGCATAACGCAATCGACCTAAATTCATCCATTGAAGAAGGTTTTTCTTTCTTAGGCACCAACATGAGGAAAGTGCTTTTAATATTTCTTAGAAACCACCCAGACGATCTAGCTTACTCTACTGCTTTAGCCACCTCAATTCCAATTAACTCCCAACATGTTTAAAAGAAACAAGTAGGATATCCATCTAGCCTCAGAGACTTACCCAAATGAAGTTGGAAGGCTGCACATTTGATCTCTTCTACTAAGAAAGGTTTTAATAGTAAATGGTTTTGTTCCTGCATTACTAAAGAAGGGATACTTGCCAGGAGCCTTCACTGAGACCAGAGATCCAATGCTTCCTCATTGTTGAGTAAACTACAAAAGAAAGCTACAAATTCCTTAACAATCAAATCTTCATCTTTTTTCACCTCACCATTTGCCAGTTTCAAGCTATTAATCCTGTTCACCTCTCTTCTTACTCTTACTAAATTGTGGAAAAAATTAGAATTACGGTCTCCTTCTTTGATCCAGGTGTTTCTAGACTTTTGGCACTAGAACAAATCCTCCCTAGCCAGAGATTTTTCCATGCCTTCAATAGTTCCTTTTCTTTGACATAGAGCTCCTCATTCATTCCTTGTTTAGAGACATTTTTATTGACTTCCTCCAACATCTTTTCCAACTGTAGCTTTTCCTCAAAGATATTTCTGAAGCACTCCCTATTCCAATGTTTTATTTGTTGTTTGAGAAGCTTTAACTTGCACACAACTTTATATAGTTTATTACCTTTTGGATGCATTCCTTCCCACCAATATTTGAATTTCTCCAAAAAAAAATGATCCCTAAACCACATCTTCTCAAAGCAAAAGGGACATCGACTAACACGCTTCTCATCATTTATCGCCAATTTTATTGGAAAATGGTCAAAACCAGAGAAAGGAATGATGCTTTCATTCAACGCAAAGGGGAATTTAGTTAAATCACCCTTAAAGTGAAATATGCCCAATTTCTTTGAGATACAATTGGGTCCTAACCTCCTGTTTGTCCAAGTAAATGATCCATTCGCCAACTGAATGTCCAACAAATAGTTCCTGTTGACAAAATCCTCAAAATCCAACTGTGATTGTTGTTTCTTTATTATACTCCCACTTTTATCTTCTAAGTGAAGGATGGCATTAAAGTCTCCTCCTAGGATGTAGAATTTCTCTCAATCCGCCTCCATAAACACCTCTATCTCCTTCCAAAATCTTCACTTTTGGGAGCAATTTGCTGGCCCATACACATTTATTAATGTGAATTCCAAGCTCATTTTTAGACATCTAATCTTACTTTCCAACCAAGCCCTACTCATTGCAACTTCTTCTGCATACATTTCTTGTGGACACCATAAGGAGATTAATCCTCTAAAGTCCCCCCTTTCCTCCACCATCAAAAATCTCCAAGACTTGTAGCATCTTTTCATACCATCCAACCAACCTTCCCCAGTTTAGATTCTTGAATTCGTGCTATATCTATTGTTTTATCCTCTAGTAGGCGCCACAAGAGGCACTTTTTGTTAGGGGCATTTAATTCCCTAACATTCCAGCTTATGGATTTCATTGGATCCCAGGAAGGACAGATCCCTTCCTTGACCTCAAATGCATCATTTTTTTTTTTCCCACCACTTCTCCTCCCTGTGATCTTTTCTCCTCGTTAGTTTTCCTTCCAACCTGTTTCTTATCTCTGCAGTCTAGAGTACCTTTTGCACACTCTTCCAGTTGAACACCAAGTCTTATTTTTACAAAACTAATTTTCTTATTAGATTCATTACTTGGTATTATTTCCTGTTCTCCTATTTCCTTACTCTAATCAGGTATTTGTTTTACAAGATGCATCTCACCTACATCTTATTCCTCTGTCTGTGAAATTGTTGCCTCGATTTGCAATAATTTATCATCCTCTTCATCTGGTTTCCATTGTTCATCTATGGATGATATTATTTGTAATTCTTCATCTGCCTTTTCCATACCTCCTCCCCAATCTCTTCCATTCCTTCTTCAATTTCTAGTGGCTGACTCTTCTCAATTTCCCCAGATAATTCCCCTAGTTCATTACCAATGTCCATAATTGTCTCCCATTCTTGCCTAATTAATTCCTGACACTCAATCCTTTCTATCCTCCCATCTGCCTTTGTTGTTTTATTAAGCCCAAGAATGTCATCCTGCTGCCCTACCATTCCTGCAAGATTCACCATGTTCATCTTATCCCCAATTACATCTAGACTTTAAGCAACCCTTCTTGAATCATTCGGATTCAAGGTATATCCATCCTTTTGCCTTATAGGTGATAGATGTTCCATAATTTTAGGACTATCCTCCAAATTCAAGATGCCTTTACCTTTTGGGTCATCCAAGGAACCACTATTATGTTCTCCTCTCTTCCAAGCCTTCCAGACTCTTGCCTAGCTTTGTGTTAAATTCCAACCTACTGACAAAATAAAACATTTTCCATTATGCACTAATTCAATTTCCTCCCACATTGTAGACCAAGGTGATAGCTCAATGCACACCTTCATTGTTCCTTCGCTTCACTCTCGTATTTCCTTCTCATCAATGCCAACCACCACACCTAGGGATTCATTGATGCATGCAATCACTTCTTTATTCCACATTTCTAAAGGTAAATTATCTGTTAGTGTAGTTAATTAATTAATTAATTATTACACAAGCATAAGTTAACTTAGGTCATGCATCATTTAGTCCTAGGTTAGTTTTTAATAAATCATTTAATAAATAGGGTAATATTCCCTTCCATGTTTGTAGGGATAAGATTCCTTCTAGAAGATGAGTTGTCCTTCTAGAACTTATCTCAACATTTAATAATTTCATAGATAGGGTTCACATGTTGTCACATGTTGTTAGATCATGACACATGGCAACATCTCTTGCATCTTAGGTTTTCCTTCTTGCCTATATATTCAAGAATTTTGTACAATTGAAATCAATCTCATATCATATCAATCATATCATCAATATAGAATCTCTATTATGCATGCCTAGTTGCAACACTTTCTATGTGGTTGATTATCTTTCTTAGAAAGGGTCCTTCATTGAACATTTTGGAGCTTCAGGGACTGTGCATCCATAATCTCAACATGGTATCAGAGCTTGTCTAGTGAAACATCAACCCTTGATCAAGAAAGTTGGTGTGCGAGATTCTTGTAGGCTTGCAGGTTTCCATTGAAGGCTACTTGAACCCACCTGGAAACCAAGCTGATTTATGAAGTAGATTGAGTTAGATACAAGCTCACCATTGTCTTCAGAAGGCCTTGAAACCCTAGGATCACCTGCCCATTCATCAAAATCGGATACATCAACCCAAGAGCCATAAGAGGTATTTGGGTTTGCAAAATCAATTGGTACGATCCATACAAAATTTCAATAAAAAATCATCCCGGTAAGTTGTCCTCTGAGGAAAATATTTTTTAGCAGTAGGCACTTTAAAAAAAATAAAATTGGGCTATTATATCTCTTATATTGTTTGGCAAAAAAATTATGCTATACGGGCATTTTTATATAGTTTGTAAAAAAAAATTGGAGAGTGACTTGCAAATATTTTATATGGTCGACATCTAATATTATTGCAAAAAAAATTATATTTTGGGTTTGATTTTATTAATCGACATACATAATTTGTAAATCATTGATTTTTTAATTGCATTATATGCAATATTAAAAAAATCCACTCAAATTTCTTTTGTCAGCCCTAAAAATTTCCATCTGCAGACTTTTTGTATTTGTCGGCCACTTTAATCATTTTTTGCAGGAGAGGTATGCTTGTCGGTACCAGTTTGTTGGTACCTGTAGCTTTTCCATCAGTGTGTTTTTCATCACCGACATAGATCTTCATTCCTGACCATCGCTTGTAGGGTTCTTCGATGCTAATCGTTGGTCTTGCCGGCCTTGCATCACCGTCACCGACATATTCTCTTCTGAACGAAGTTTGTTTTCCCGGCTGCCGATCGAGCACCTGCACCGATTGGCCTGTTCACTCTCATCATCGATATACTACCAACTGATCCCGTCAGTAGTTCATGCTACCGTCATTGACCAAGGGGTGCACTATATCAAGCGGCACCAACATTCAAGCTCCGCTCAGCCTAAGAACTCTGCCCCACTGCCGCCAGTGGAGGAGCCCACTTTTTTTCCAATGTATCTAGTGAGGTCATATCAACGACCAAGACCTAGCACCCGGGTGCTTTTATTTGCACCTTATTAGCCTACACAGTGCCTCCTATAGGCCTTTTTTTCTTTTTATCACAACTTTCACCCACGGTGTCAAAAATCTGCAAATGAGATACTGTCAGAAAGAGAATTCCATCTACTTTCCAGTGGTGAAATTAATTCTATGAAATTTTTCTTGCAAAAAATTATATATTCAACTAAAGTCAATCCTCCACTTTGGACCCAATGGCCAATATCTTTGCATCAGATTGTCAAAACCTGGAAATTCCAGCAGCATTCGGGAGATATTTTAGTGCTTTTTTTCATCAGTCCACTCACTTTCTTTGGTTTTAGCTCCAGGTATATTGGTTTTTTTCAATTTGGTGCATTTTCCTAATTCCTGGGACATCCTGACACTTGAAAAAGAATTTATTAATATTAGAGGCATATTTTCAGTTGCATATCTCTTTGGAAGCTTCTATTTTCTATTGAAGGTCATTTGTCTTTGTGTTTGTGGAGAAAGTTCATTATGGGGCTTGCATATACTCCTTCTTTGGTTATGTTGCACAAGGGTAATTGTAAAAAATGGCGAGATGGGATCAACCACCATCTCCAATCACTTAATCTATTGCCTCATTTGTATGGTATAGTTCCGCATCCAAGTGAAGGTATTCATGAACTTTCTTGGAGTTGCAACAAATAAATTGCTTTGGAGATCATTGAGATGCAAGTTGATTGTGATGTTTTGAATACTTTTGATCATTGTGATTGTCCTCACATCCTTTGGGCTTAGATTTGGTAGATCTATGGAGATTTAGACACTCCACTATTTCCTGATGGTCATGATTCAAAATGTCATTCTTCAGATCAGGTACCCCACGATGGTATTGTTGTGCAAGAAGTTGATTGTCTTGCATCTTCTGAAGATGTTGACAAGGTTCTTTCAGGTGCTTCTTCTTCATCAGAGACTATTGGTATCCCTTTACATTTAGTGATTCCTTATCCAGATTCATTGATTGAGGCTTCCACTATCATCATCCATCAGGACACATTCAATTTTCCAGACTTGGAATCACAGGATGGCTTCATTTCAGGTATCATTGACTTGGCTACTTCTACAGGTTTGGAGGAAATTATTGAGGGGATATCACTCCTCTATTTAGATCACACTTTGGAGAGTTTTCTTGAGTATCCACATTCCTTTGTCTCGACCTTGATTGGGGATCCTGAGACTATCTTGGAGGCACTTGGTTTCTCTTTAGAGATTTCATATCCAAGAATTCTTCCCTATCATTCCATTTAGGATTTGAGGTATCTTTAGCATCTACCATTGGACTGACTTCAACCTTTTGTCAATGGTTTTGAGGACACTTCATTCAGGGGGGGCTATCAAGTCTCCATCACACCATTTTCTTTTAATCTAGTTCAACATCAGTTTCCACATCATCCTGGTTTGTCACCCCCTTCATTGATTGTGGCATCTTCATCTTTAGGCAAGGAGACATTTGAGCAGAGTTCAAAGACATCATCATCCATATTCATCCTTCCTTACTTCACTTCCTATCTAGAATGGGAAGTATCTCTGCACTTGCATTTGGTTTTTTTTCTTCCGAAAGGGAGACGAGTTGTTTGTTGACATTGGATCCTGTTCTATCTTCAGACACTTACCATTTTTGCAGGTGATATCATCTTTTAGGGGGGCTATATAGTATCTCTCTATTGTATCCATGTGACAAATGGTGTAATTGGGGGGTATTTGGGAGTCCTCCATCCTTCCCATCCTATCTCACATTTTTTTTCTTTTTCATCTCCTTTTTGGAGAGGGGTTTTCTTCCCACTGGGTTTTCCCCTTTTCTCCAATTGTGGGAGATTTTCTACATCTTTTCATGTACATGGGTACCTAACAAGGCCTTGTTGCCAAGACCCATCATCTTGATCATCTTTCATAATCATTGCATTTCCTCCCTAAGATGAACTTATGGGGGGTGTTAGTGTAATTAATTAATTAATTATTACACTAGCATAAGTTAACTTAGGTCATGCATCATTTAGTCCTACGTTAGTTTTTAATAAATCATTTAATAAATAGGGTAATATTCCCTTCCATGTTTGTAGGGATAAGATTCCTTCTAGAAGATGAGTTGTCCTTCTAGAAATTATCTCAACATTTAATAATTTCCTAGATAGGGTTCACATGTTGTTAGATCATGACACATGGCAACATCTCTTGCATCTTAGGTTTTCCTTCTTGCCTATATATTCAGGCATTTTGTACATTTGTAATCAATCTCATATCATATCAATCATATCATCAATATAGAATCTCTATTATCCATGCCTAGTTGCAACACTTTATGTGTTGTTGATTATCTTTCCTGGAAAGGGTCCTTCATTGAAAATTTTGGAGCTTTAGGGACTTTGCATCCATAATCTCAACATTATCCAGGCTAACCCATACCACCATTTTCTCTGGAAGGTGGAGCCATGGATCAAAATGTGCTTCCCACCTTGTATAATAAAAACCATTCCCTTCCATTGTCGCATACTTCCTTTCCAAGATTTTTTCTTTGATCTATGTTGTAGCGCATGGAATCAGTAAGAAACTGTTTGGCAAGAAGAAAATGTCGACCTCCCCATTCCAAGATTCCTCCCACCACTTCTTCATCTATGTTTTCTTACACCCATCTCCCCACCATTTAGCATTGATTTCCCATCCTCCAGTTCAAGTATTTCTGCTTCTATAAGGGAAGTATGAATCTCCAACCTTAGTCTTAAAGCACTAGGTTTTTGGAGGCTTTTTTTCCTATGTCTTTGACTCCTTAGACCCCCTACTGCCAACACCTAGTGTTTCCTTTGGAGTGTCCTTGGGGCCCAAAGCCATTTGTTTCAAATATGTTTTTACGCACATTTTTGGTCTCCAAGTGGCCGCATCTGATCTTCTTCCTCTTAGATTTTGATGTCGTGCTTGCCAAGGATTCCCTTGATACCAATCTCTTCCATTTTTCCCTCACCTCCCATTCCTTTGATAGATCCCTGTACTTGATCTTGACGGTGGATTAGGGCTTCTTTCCTTAGCCCAATGATTTCAAAAAAATTTAGATATCCAAGGGGGTTCTCTTCGATGGAAAGGCCTTTTGCTTCTTCGCCAAGCTTTCCCTGCCTCCACTTTTTGCTTAAGGTTTTCTGGGTTTTTGGACTCCTTTGAATTCCCTTCCTTTTTCCATTCCTGACCCCATTGTTGTTCTAAGGACGTTGCTCCATTACTCTATCACTGAGCGATGGCCACTCCTCCTTTGCATCCATAGCCTAGGATGTTGTTGCGAACCTCCTCGATTTGTCACTTGCCGCCTCTTCACTCCATGGTGTATCATGCCATGTTCGAGGTGGGAGACCTCTGTCTGATAGTTCCATTGATTGATTTTGGTAGAATGGATGATAAAAATCCACCCACTTCCCATTTGTGAAGACCCATTGGGTTGTATGCTCCTGCGCCATCGGCTGAGTTGTATCTGGCAACACCTTGATCACTTCGTCCCCCCATCCCTCATGTGCTTCGCCTGCTTGACTCCAAGCCCTTTCACCTTCCTTCACCTCCTCACTAATATTCACCTCCGCATTCACATTTTCTCCAGTCTATGCCATGAATCTCTTTAATTACAAATGTCAATTAATATGATTATTTCATTCAAAATTAATCTCTTTCTAATCCTAGTGTTTGAGAACACTTTCCAAGGACTTAGGAGATACATGAAATAAATAATGTTTAGGATTGCAATTAAATGGAATCCTATTTCCAACATCTCCACCTTCACTTCTCCAAGGTATAATGTTATTGGAGGCTTAACCCATATTGACAAGATTCAAATTCCAAGAGGGGTGTAGTTTGATTCACCTCTCACTCTTTATATTCTTCTAGAACATGAGAGTTGAGGTCATCCCATAGGGAGATAAAATCCCTAGGTAGGCCCCTTAGAATGAGTGATCCAATTTTTTTAATTACCCAAGATCACATGAAGTGCAAGGGAGAGCATGCACACATTGGGTTCCTTGGGATAACAATGAAAATAAAAGAAAAGAGAATACATTTTTTTTTTATCCTTGAGATTAAAAAAAGGTACAAGAGGAGAGCATACATACCACTAACCCCAAGACATGAAAAAAAAGTTCTTTAACCTTAAGAAAATAAGTGTACAACTAAGACTAGTCAACTAATAATACCTTGCACACACATATTTAGTAGTTTGAAAGATAGTCTTGGAAAAAGGATTTTTATGCAATAATTTTTTTAATAAATGATAATAAAACCATTACAAGTATTAAAAGGTAATTGTATGATGCAACAAAATAGATGCATACAAAAGATATACTCATCACAAGATTGCATTTTTTTCACATAGTCAAACTAGATCCAATTATTTCATAACATTTTTGGCCCCACAAATAAAAATAAAAAGAAAAAATCCCTACTAAAATTTTGATAACTTTCCAAAAATGTAAAAATATCCAATTTTATGTTGATTTGCACCCTAAAAAGAAAATTTATGAAAAATCAATAGTCAACATAAATATGATTATTTTCCAATTTTTTTATTTTAAAAATGAAAATTCAAAGAATAAACCACTACTAAATTTTCATTAATTTGTAACATGAAAATATGATTTATGAAAAATCATAAAATTGTTATAATTCACCAATATTTGATGATATAAATTAGATCTTTATGCTATAGCATTTGTAGATAATCTAAAAAATTTGGTCAAATAGACTTTTTTTAAACATTTGAAATATATGATAAAATATTTTAAAACTAGGGTTTTTTCTTCATCTTTCCCTAAATCTTGACTCCCTACAAAATTTAGCCTCAATTTTTTTTGTACAAAAGAATAAAAATCAAACAAGATTGGGTCAACAAAAACTTCAAAAATAAGGAGTAAATAGGGATGGGATTCCACTAGGTGCACCAAAATGAAGACAAGAAAATATTAAAGGTAAACAACATAAATATTCAAATGCAATATTTGAACTTTTTACCTTGTTTATTCCTTTCTCCTTAGATTAGTTGAATTAGAGTGCACCCCAACTCTAGTTTAATTTTTTGATGTATGGAATGTGGTTTCCTATAAAACTAACAACATGATAATAGGATTAATGTCATAAGAGATCAAATGGATAGAATAAGGATATGATTAAGATTAGATAGAAAATGGAGTAGCATAAAGCTATGGAAGTAAATAGAAAGTGTAACAACATAATAGTAACATAAGATTGGATGCAGAAATGGGAGAAGAGGCCTCTCATCTATAAAATTTATATAATAGAAATCAAGGGTCTAAATGGATCAATTGATGGATATCTAAGATTGATTGAGGATTAGGTTTTGGATCAAAGTTGTAGTCATGTGACAAGTATCCCATGAGATGTAAGGGCTAGGATTAAGAGGTGCAATGGATTGAGGGATAAAGTGTAATTAAATAATGGAGAAAATTATGGTGGGTATTAATTATACTAAATCAATTAATTTATTGGGGATTAATTAATTGATTTTGTTGAATGATTTTGGGATAAGGCTAAACCTAACTAAATATCAATTTATTTAATTTAAGGTGATAAATAAGGGTAATGGATAAATTAAATAAATAAATAAATAAAGATTATTTATCTAGTTAATGGATTAAGATAGGCTAAAATTAATAGTGGTTAGATGTAAGCTAATTTAGATGTCTATAGATTCTCTTTGACCATCCACCACATGGAAATTTCTAGGTGACATTGTATTTTTTGAGAAAATTATGTGTTAAGCTTGAATTGGGTTTTTAAAAAATTACTTTGACATCTGATCATTCTAGGGTGTTGGTGTGGCATAGAGTAGGGGAACATGTTGATCCAAATCAACACATGAATTATCCACTCATCATTTCTCCTTCTTCACTCAATTTTCTTGCATCCATTTTTTGAACACCCAAAATACTAAGAGGGGGGAGGTGAATTAGCATTCCCTGAAATTCATTAACTTAAAAGTGCATTCAAGGTATCTCATTGAACTTGTAGAAATGGAAAGGAATAATTAAAGAATGAATCACAAAAATCAACACAAGAACACTAGATTTACATGGAAAACCCTTGTAAGGGAAAAACCATAATGAGGATTAGCTCCCAATTTATCATAACTAGTTACAACATATTATAGGAGGATTACTACCTAAAGGAATCACTTCCTAGAGGAATCAATGTCTAGAAAATAGGAGGGCTCACTACCCAAGGAAGATCACTTCTTCCTAAATTACAAAATATATATAAAAAGTGGTTCAATACCAAATTTTGAACTGCTAACAATGCATCTACAATATGCCAAAGAAATAATTCTATTTAGGCTCAGTAAACTAGCTTTACACACTTCATCCTTCACAACTATCACACTTCAATCTTGTAACAATTTCGCTCTCATTCATACATCTTATTCTACACACTGAATTGACCTTCTATATATATGTATGTATTCCAAAAATACTCATATCGTCAATTAGTTTGACCTAATTAGATGAAACATGTGACACCATAACCTATCGACTCAAAAATAAATTATACATACCTTGTGGAAGAAACCAAAATATGTTATTTATTAGAATAGGTCAACATGACCTATAATCACTCCTATGAATCTAATTCATACACAATTCAATACCGCATAACCCCAAAACCCTTAGGTCATCACCGCATAACAAAACTGGTGAAGAAACAGCTGAATGAACCAACTATTCATTCACAACTTGACACATAGACCACCAAACTACTTGAAACTCAAAGTGCACACACATTTGACACCTTCAAACACTTCCTCAAATATATAAAGCATAATGGAATTGTAACTCTTCCTCTACTAAGCCCAATACTCTGTCATCAATATCTTCAGCTGCAAAAGGCATACAACTCTAAAAATTTGAATGTAGAATCCTCCAAAATATACCATCATCATATCAAAATTGCATGACAAGTTATTATAGTGTGGAGCAATGTAGACTAGTAAATTGATGCTCTATTACGTCACAATCTCAATCAAACACTTGGCCAACTTTCCAAAAACACTTGGTCTTATCTAGACTATATACATACTAATAAACCATCACTTACACAATGGGTTGCCATAAATGAAAACACCATACATCATCATGCTCATGTTGCCAAAAATCTCCCCCCTTTACCATTGATGGAAACACACTTCTCCAAAACACCCCCCCTTTGACATCAATGGAAAAAGGAACCAAAAAGATACTTCTCTTCTTCACTCCCTCTTAGTAATATATTTATATGAAAGAAACTCCTCCTATCTATGTTATCCATCACCAAAAATGACAAAAAATATATTGCAACACCATATACTAACTCATTATATGTACATTGACATCAAAGATTGATTATACTATTAAAAAATATACACCTTAACTATGATATGTTTCCTTTAATTTTACAAGTTGGTGTGCCTCCTAATCCTTCTTAGTTGTCCTTCTTGGCAAAGGAAAGCATGAAGCTTTGGTTATCAAATTGTACATGGAGGTATTCTCCTTCTTTCTAAGAACTGGGCATTGATGTCTTTTGTACAATCTTCTCTACATTAGCCAAAAATCTAGTCAAAGATGTAAACCTTATACTTACCATATCCCAGAGCTAACTATACTACATTATAATTTTCTATTTTTTCTCCTAGGGTAAAAATAAATGATTGCTCCAGTAGCTTAATATCCATCATTCATCAGATCACATACACTAGAGGATTGAGTAATTTGAGACTCAATTGAGTCCATATAATCTTTTATGGTCTTTGTAGATACAAGCCACTTCAAAAAAAATGAAACAATTATTTGGATTCATCCAAACACTTTTGAGCTTCCTTAAATTCGTCCTGAAACTTGGCATGTGTAGTAACACATTTCTCTAAGGCATAAATTAGCCTCATATCATTCAAATTCCTTGCTACTTCCTTCTTAGTATTCCCTTCCAATCCAATAGAGTACTCCTTAAAAGAGTCTAAAAACTTCAATTGTTGAATACTTGACAAAGAAGTATTAATGGATACTCTAGGAAGGCCTTCTTGCAACACCTTGACCACTTCATCAATCAACTTTGTACTCTTTTGGTGAGTTTGAATAATCTCCTTTCAATGCATGAAATAAACCACCAAGCTATAACTTATGTAGAGGGGAAATCTTCTCCAAGCCCACTTGACCTTGTTTCATGGGAATTTGCAGTAGTTGTGCATAAACCACTAGTTGAAACTACAATTACATGTCCAAAAGATCTTTCAATGAATCTCTAGAGGGTCCAGAGGATTCAACACTTGTTTTAGTACTTTCATTTGCATGAGTATCACTCTTCTCTTTCTCTCCATTACTAGAGCACTCTTCAACAATATTCTCAACTTTTAGAGGCAAAGTTTGTTCCTTTTGAACTTCAGTCCTCTCTGAGACTCCTTGCTCAACTTATTTTTTTTATCATTAGTTATATCCACATCCAAATGAGTGTTATCTATCAACATATCTTCTTTCCCATGTTTCTCATATTTCTCTATGATAGGCTCATTGATTTTTAGGAGAGGTGTATATTACTTCATTTGATCTCCAATCTACGGAGGAGTGGTTTACTTATCTAAGGGCACAAATTTCTTTATTTTTGCAAGAATTTTGGTTGTTATATCCCTTGTGTTCCTCTCCATCTTATTGATTTCTTTCAAGTCCTTCCCCATTAGTGTATCTACCTCGTGTTTGGTCTTGAATTCTTTTTCTTGAAATTGAGAAAATCTTATTCTTTCTTTAGGAGTAAGAGTTACTCTAGTTTTCTCCAAGGATTGTTTTCATATATTTTCTTCTTCCACCACATCTTCTTGTCTATTAGAACTAGGTGAATTTACAAGACTCGTCGAGAGTTGGTCATGAATATCACCTAGATTCACATCAAAGGTTACCATATACATTTCTATTTCTTTTCCAATTTTATCTTTTCTAGAAGGATTTGACTCTTCATATAGTATAGAAGTGTTGTTTCCTTTATTGCACCACGCTCTACAATCAAACTGAATAATGCATCAAACTTCATAGGAATATGCTCTTGGTCTAGAGAGGTATTCTCTTTCTATTTTCCTCTTTTTGTGCTGATCTCTTATTGAGAGACCTTTGACTTCAATTTTCAAACCAATTTATGTTCTTCCTCTTCCTCTTCCTCTTCTTCTGCTTCACAACTAATATTCTTTTCTCTTATTGCCTTTTCTTTCCTTCTTCTCTTAAGAGACTTTTCTTGTATAAAGGTGTTGGACATATCTTTCTTTATAGAACCATTTGTGCACTTTGTTCTAAGAGGCTTTGTAATAGTAGGTGGTGTGAACAATGAGGTATTTCTTGACCTTCTTTATTTTTGTGGAGTCTTTAGAGGAGAAAAGGTGCCTTCGGATTTCTTTGTAGGGTCCTTAGGGGTATCAAACTCTCTCTCCAAATGATCCTTCATCTTTTCAAATTTTTCTGAATGTCCTTTTCTAGGTTCTCTTTACTTTATTTCTCTTTACAAATACTAAACCTTTCTATTGTTGTATCCCTAGTTTTTCTCAAAAAAATCTCTACAAGACCAGTGCATTCAGAATCATCGACCTCATAAGGCAGCTCTGAAACCCAAATGGTTTTGGGTTCAATTGCTTCCATGTAGCAATAATCTTTGTTAACCATAAATGTTAAATCATTCTTGTATTTTTCCATAAATTTACTTGGAATAATTTCTCTTTCTTGCATCTAGGATTAAAAAGGTTTAAAGAATCCCCACAACATATAATAACTATACTCTTTCCTCAAATGATCTCTAATTTGAGTGGCTATAGGAATATTATCTATTCATACAATATTCTTCACTCCATGTAACTCATTGAGAAAGTAAAACATCAAACAAATGATAATAGTACCATATTGAAAATGGTATTTTGACTCCTTTTTTCTATAGGAGATCACAAAGATCAAAATATTTTCCTTCTTTAACCATTTGATAGATCATGTATTGTAGTGGTCGAGACATAATTCTCTTTATTTATAAAAAATATCTTGTAGCCAATAATCATTGAAGAATACTTGACTATTATATATTCAATGCCATTCACTATTAGGGAATGCTTGTCAAACTTTGCTCTGGTCAGCTTCATTACAACTTTATTCTTTACAACCTTCAATGTTAAAATAGGTTATGTGGAGCATAAGTTGATAACAACCCAAATTTCCTCCTTGTTTATCACATGTGACATGTTCAACCACATGAAGTTGTCATGAATTCTACTTAGAACATACTTCACCCATTCGTTATTATAGAAAAAATTAGGAATTTTTTTCCATACATTCAACTTCTCCATTAGGATTAAATACTCTACTTTTAGCTTGAAATCATCTCTAGTTAGTATATTTTCCCTAAAATCCAACATTTTTGAGTGATCATATTCATACAACTTTGAATGAGTATAAATCCACACATCCTTTGTGTGCAACACGTTTGATGGAACCCTAGAGAATTCCCCTTCTTTATCTGTCTCCATAGAATTTTATGGATGCTTCTTAAATTTAGGTCTTAGCCTCTCAAACACATCAATAACTTGTGGAGTAAACATTTTTAAAATTTATTGAGCTAGGGTTTACAAGAAACTGAAATACCTTATGAAATTCACTGATAGAGTTTCATTCAACACTTTGAAATCACTTCAACTCTCATTTGCATTGCTCTCCTCTTGAAATGCTTGAACAAAAATAAATTTTAAATATGCATAATGAAGTATAAACACCTTTCTAGTGACATAAAATGTGCAATAAATGCAATAGTGAAAAGTTAGGTAAAATTCTATCAAGCCTTAACTATATCATCACAGACACATTTAAACATTCTGCAAATCTTTGCATTCAAAGATTTCTCACCAAATATTTCACCAACAAATCAAGCATATCAATCTATACATGTACCATTATATTGAAGAAATTAGCATCACATATTTGGTAGGGGGTTAAGAAATTTTTCTATTAAAACTCCTCCTGAGCCATTGCTCCCTGTCTAGTTTCTGGAGGAAACATCAGCACCATAGTTTGGTATAGACTCATTCTTCACATAATTCTCTTATTTTTTTTCTAGATCTTGCTCATCTCCTGCTTTAACTCAACCAAATCAATCTTCTTTTGTGGAACAGAGGGTTTCACATTATTTCCTCTACAAAACTTAGCTATGTGTCTAGGTTCATTGCATTTATAACATGTGACACTTTGTTGCAAAGAAAACTTACTTCTTTCCATTTTTGATATGTATTTAGAAGCCTTATGCCCAAACCCATTGCATGTGTAAGAACTGAGGACTGATTGAGACATCATACCATTATTATAACCATTCATAATCTATCTCATGTATTGACTAGCCTTATAACCAAATTTATTACATGCATAGCACTGGTCATAAAATTATTGAAAATTTTGATTCATCCAACTTCTACATTATACAACTCTATGTCCAAATTTATTGCAATAATAAAACAACCATAAAAAGATGTGTACCTTTTTTCTATTAGTTTTATTATAGGAGGTCTTTTGAAATTTTTATTCTACTTCTAGACATGTTTGACATTACTCTTCTTATCTCTAGTCTTCCTTGTTCATCATTGTAAGATGGGTAAAAATCAAGCAACCTAGATTCTAGTGACAACCACAACACTTCTAAGCTAATAACCCAATCTAAACAAGAGAAAAAAAACAAGCATGAGGAAAATGAAAGAATTCAAGTAAAAGAACTCCCCATATTTGAAATTGAATAACTTCTCTTGTCTCTCCTAAATCCACCTTTGCAAATATTCCCTTAGATCAAGCTAATATGTGCAAATACCTACAAACAGTGAGCATAAAAGTTGGAGATAAGTGGTTAAATTGAAAATGGATGAGGAAGGCTTCTTTTATGGAAAACCATTCAAATGGATGGTCAAGATTAAGATTCTAGAAAGATTCCAAGATTGATAGATGAGAGGAAATGGAACACAAAGGAGTGGAGGTTACAAAATGAAGGGCCAAGATTGAAAAGAGACTGGAGTCAACTGACAACTGAGATTAAAAAATGAGATAGTGGAGGAAGAAAATGGAGGAATTAAAAATTGAAATAAATTAATTCATGAGAAGGAATCTCTGGGATAGTGGGGCATAAATAATCCATTTGAATTATTTATTTGAGGAAAAAGGAAAGAGAGTATTTAATTAAAATGATTTATGCAAGCATTTTAATTAAATAGGAGGAAATGGAAAAATGTCATTAAATAATTAATTCAGATTAATTATTTAATAAAGGAGAAGTGTTGGGAGATAATTAAATAATTTTGACAACTATTTAACCATAGAAGAAGAATTAAAAGATTAATGAATAAGTAAATAATTAATAATAATTATTTAACTATAGATGAATGATAATAGGCAAATAATTAAATAAATGATAATTTATTCAATTATTGAAGAAAGAGATGTTAGTGACACAATTAGATTTATTTAATTGATCAAGGTAGAATAAAGGTTGAGAGATGATTTAATTAAATAATTAAAAAATATTTAATTAATGGAGGAATGTGATCAAGGGTAATTAAATAATTAAAATTATTTAATTATGCGGGGACAAAGACAAAGAAAAATGACGCTCGTAGACTAAGAAATTTTTTAGAGTCTACATTTTCCCCCTCTTTGACATAATGCAGTTCATCGTGTTGTTTCAAAGAAATTTAGTGAAAAGATGCTCTAGTGAAAGTATGGTAGAGGTATGCCCCCTCTAGAAAATTTTACAATTTTTTAAAATTTCCAAAATATTTGGAAAATTGTCCCGATAAGATAATTTGATCACCAGGAGTTCAATGGTGAAGATGGAATTGATTTTCAAGGTCATTAAGGGGGTAAAATATAGGTTCAAAGTTGTCCAAGAATGAACCCAGTATACAAGCCAAGAGCAAACCCTAATTTTCAAGATACAAATAAGAGCTTGATTTAGAAAATAAGTCATTTATACATTCCAAATTTAGAAATCTTAGGAGTGCTAGGTGAGAAAAGTTTTAGAGATGTCTCTAGTTCTAGACGTTGCACATAGAGGCTACCACATCCACACATTTCACCATCGTAAGGGAGTGCCCACCCTGGTAATTTCTACAAACCAACTGTTGTGCAGTTTTGCACACACGCCCCACTTAGAGCAGGGACCCTCTTTTCATGATGTCTTTTGACCTTTCATTTTACTCGATTTGTCTTTTCGAGGTCTTGAGATGTTGGTCTTGCTGACTTTGGTCTTGCCTTGAGGTTTGAATTGGTTAAACTTGGGTTTTAATGAAAATTTGGGTTTTGACCTGGGTCCGGGATTTTCCGGCTCAGTCGGATTTTCCTAGGTCCTGGTCCTCTATCTGGTTACGAGTGAAATTTCTGAAGTCCTGGTTTCTGCTTGAACCCGGGATTTTCCAGCTTGGGCGGATTTTCCCGAACTTTGTTAAAGTCCCAAACTTCGTTAAATCCCGGTTTCTGCCATATCCGCGGAATTCGTGCTCACTCGGATTATCCGTTTGGCTTGGTTTTTTCCGAAATTTCGTTTTGGGCTCGGGTTTTCAAATTTCCTTGATATGTCTTGTTGCGCATTAATGTTTGAGGTACGTCTTCTCTGGTGCTGGTGTGGATGGATTTAAGGCCTTTTGGGCATCATTTTGATTTCATTATTCACTTGCTATTTGCTTTGGAGTTTGAAATTCTTCATTTGAAGCTTTGATTGTTGAATCAGAGCCGCTAGTGTGTGGGTTGCTTGAGCGCTGGTTGAGTTTTTCGTTGTTAGGGCACACTATTTTGTAGTCACTTCTTCGAGTTCGAGCTTAATCCAGACTCGTCCATGGTAAGTCATTGTTGGCCCCTCCTCTTGTTTGCACTTAGATTGATTCTTTCGAGTTGGTTGGTAGTCATTTCGGGTCGGCCTTTGCTTGTTTTATGATTTTGTATTTATCGACCTAGGGTTTGACCTACCTCTTCACAAGATTTTGTCATCCACACTATGCATGCTTTTGTTTACCAATTGAATGTCGGGTGTATCGGCGTGTTTGGGTGTTCTGGGTAGGATTTTTCCTTCTAGACGCATGATTTGCTGTATTTTGTGGAGGTTAGGGTTTCGGTGCATTTGCCTGAATTTGCTAGGTTCGATGGATTTACCACGATTTGCATATCTTGTGCCTAGCTTAAACCTGCTCATACCTTGAGAAATCTCGGTGCGCTTTAGATTGATCATTTCAAGGATAGTGTTTGAAATTTAGGGCATCATTATTTTGCCATGAGGATCGGTCATTTGTGGGTTTGGGGGATCCAAATTCATGTGCATTCGAAGTTTTGCTTATTGGGATGGATTTTGAGACCATTGGAATCCAAATAGGGAAGTTTGCATGATCATCGGATTAATGGTTCGCGCGTTGACGATCATCGGGTTTCCGAGGTGTCCATGGAATTTCTGTGCACCCGGATTTTCCCGGTTTCTGCCAAATCCGCGAAGTATGATAAATCCCAAAATTTCAAGCGGTCCGCAGAAATCCGACCTGTTCGGATTTTTTCGGTTTCCTGCCTGGTTCCATTTCCTTTCGATTTTCAATGTTAGGGGTAATGAAGTAAATGCTAAATGGTGATTTCTTGTTGCTAATAAATGAATTTTATGATAATCACACAACTCTTTTGTTCATATTAACGATTTTTTTGGTGAATGATGCCTTAGCCGTAGGAGTCTATTTGGGTCGGATTTCTCCAAATTCTGCCCCAACTGGATTTTCCCGGTTTACCTCATTTTCCTGAATTGCTTCATTTTTTTGGATTTTCAAGATTAACGATTTGCGATGGATACTATTTGTTTTATGTGGTTTCATGCTTACCTTTGATTAAAATATAAATGATAGTTGAATATTCATGAGGCTCTTTTGTGAATGCAGGCTGAATCAAGCAAGGCTGCTGCAGGAAAGTCCAAGAGTGATACTGAGGGGTCCTCAGTTATAGAGGCAGAGAGATTGAGATTAGATACAAAGAGACAAGTGCCTGATAGCAGAATAGCTTCTTTGTGGTCTTAGGTCTCTGACACCAATGTAGGGGCATGGAGATATGAGTAATTCAAGGCGAGAATAGCTCAGAAGGATGTATCAGCCCTGACTAAGGGAATGATGAGGCCTGGATTGGTCCATGTGGCAGGATTCCCTCTTGCAATCCAGTGTTATGAGTTGATACTAGAATGTGCATGACAATATTACTTTGACACACAGAGGGTCGTTAGCACTGAAGGGAGAGTCTTGGCAAATTTCAATCCAGTTTCTATCATCCAGGCATTCGATATGCCCGATTTGTAATGTGTAAGAATTGCACCTTGGACATTAGGATTTTAGAAGGGCAAATGATGCATTCACAATGCATATTACTAGGTTGCTCCAAAATGTAGAGCATGTATGAATATCTGATGGAGCTAAGGAGCTAATAAAGAAATATGGAGCTTGGTTCATACAGTTTCCCACCTTCTCCTACATCATAATTGACGGATGTCAAATTGCTCCATATCGGTTTCCTAGATATCCCATTGATCACATTGTGCTATTGGAGGTTACAAGACAGATATGTGAGTTTGATGCAATTGTTAAAAAGGCAAAGCATAAAACAAGGTTTGGTGGAGATTTCCCTCTCAAAATTGGCATAAGTGAGGTTTGTCCCTCAATTCAATCAGCTCATGCATCAGAGGATGAATTGGCTGCTTATGGTTTCTCTTTCCACTCTAAAAGAACAAACTTCAATATCACCGGAGAAGCGCAGAAGAAGGCCACCAAATAATACCATCACAAGGATGACCTAGAGGATTACTGGGCAAATATCAAGGATGATTTTGAGGAAAGAAAGAAAAGGTACTCTATGCTTCCAGTTGATGTGATTAGGTTGTACAATGTCAAGTTGATCCCTGACCAGTTGGAAGATGACAAGAATCTGGTGCAAGATCATGCATATGAGTCTGTCAAGGACAGATCAATTGGGGAGATAAATTGGGCTGAAGATGAGGTAACTGAGTTGGAAGACCTGATGGCCCCTGTCATGAAGTTTACCAAGTCATGGTTGAATCACAAAGTTTGGGAACTAGAAAGTGAGAAGGTACCCTGTACCTTCAATTTAATGGGAAATCTGAATGCTCTGTCCACCTCAAAAGAATCCGGGGAAGATGATCCCAAAGGGAAAACAAAAGGGAGCTCACCCTTCAAAATTAAAATTAGAGGCCCAAAGGAAAGTGAGTCGGAGTAGAAAAGGAAGCCAAAGGGGAAGAAAAGAAGCAGAACCTGGAGAATTGATAAGTCTGTAGGGGAAGAGGAACTTGAGAAGGCAGAAAAAGAAGATATTCCTCCAAAGCCTAAAAGGGAAAGGACAACCAGAACTTCAAAGAAGAGGGATGAAGAAACTTCCAAAGATGAGACTCTGGTTGTTGATGTGGAGAGTTTAGGAGAAAAAAATAAGGTTTATTCAAGGAAGTCAAGGACATCATCTCCTAAGGAGACCTTACAAAAAATAGATCATCTTTCAATGGCATCCACTATGGAACAACCAAAGGATACTTCCCCTTCGCCAAGTGTACCTGAGCGGGTGACCCCTAAAGAGCATGAGACTAGTGGAGAGGCTAAACCATTCAAGGAAGGAGAACTCTTTGGTGCAACAGCTGAACTTGAGGTTGAAGATGTAGAAAGGAACTCTTCCCCACTAGTGCAATATGAGGATTCTCTGGAAAGCAGTAAAGGTAACGGATCACCTGAGAAGGAGGATGCCCCTGTTAGAACCCCATCACCTTTGCAAGAAGAAGATCCTAAATTGGGTAACCAAGGTGGTCAGTCCCCTGAGAAAGGAAGAGATGAAATAGTAGAACAACGTGAGGAGGTAAAGACAGATGAAATTCGAATGGATCATGTTGTCCCAGATTGGTTGGAAAAGGAGATTACAAGAAAGAAATAGGTTATTGTTGAGGACACCCCCCTCGATTGGGATGAGATGCTGGCCAAGATTGGTAAAGGTAAGAAGAAGAAGGTGGCCAAAGTAGTTTCAAATATTGAAAGAGATGAAGTAAATAATAGGGTTATCCATATTGCCACCCCTGCTGCTGATAAGAGCAAAGATGAGATCACTGGAAAAGATTATAATGTGCAGACCATTAATCTTTGACCAGCTTCTGTAGAGCAAGATATTGAAGAGTATGAAGGGTCTAGTGCAGTAATAATTGGAAGATTAAGGAAAGAAACACAGTCCAAACATGAGCTTAAAAGGGAGAATGAGAGGCTTAAGAAGTGTCTAGAGGACTTAATGAAGCCTTTGCAATCTCTTCACCCATCTTCTTCTGTTCCTGCTGGTTTCTTGCCTAAGAAAACTATTTTTGAAATTGAAAGGATGAAGGCTTCTACCCAAACTACAATGGATTGGTTGAAGGATTTCCAAGCGAAAGGAGATGATGCAATAAAGGAAATCCTTTCAACTGGAAAGGATGCAATAAGAGCCAAGGACTTGTTAGAACATGTTCTATCTCAAGACAAGGAGGATATCGACCTTCTATTGCAGAAATCTAAAGTGATTATGGAGTATGGTAAAGATCAGTTTGTTGCAGGTGGAATCCTTCCTTCATCCAGACATAATGAGCCTTGGGAATGGTTCGAGGCTTTGCAAATTTGGCAAAATGCCATCAGGAAGATCCACAAACGAAAGAAGCAGATAGATGGTGATCTGACTGGAGTCTACGATGGATGTATTGCATTCTTTGAGATAGTGACTGGCAAGAGGAAGATTGCTCCTAAGTATCTAAGCCTAGAACAATTAAGGGAATGGTGGCATGATGTCTATGCCCCTGATTCTAAAAGTGTTATAACAGGGCACCAATTGGATGATGCGGCAACTTACTTGGCTATGATGGACAAGTACCAGGTGCATAAAGGTGATTGGAATAAAATTGTTAAATAGTCAAAAGAAGAGATTAGTTTCATTGAATGTTGGCTCAAGATTCTACCCTTGCCACCTATTGCTGAGCTGGATAGAGTATTTTTAAGGGTTCATGGATCATTGGATCAGAATAAGGATAAGGGAGGTAGTAGTTAATGCCCATTTTGAGATTTGTGCTTCCCTATTATTGTAGGGCATGTGTTTGGGCCGACCTTGATGATGTATTGACATTTAATGTGTGCCTTATTTTGAAACTCTTGAGGCCGACTTGTTTTTGCTAATTTATTTTGTAAATGTTTGGCTGGGCCGACATGTTTTAAGGATTCTCTATAAAGGGCATTCCTGCCTCATTGTAAGACGAGTTAGGGAGAGAGACAGTTGGTATAAAGAAGAGCTAGAAAGAGTTAGAGCATTTTGTAATAGAAGTAATAGTTAGTTTCTTGAAGCAAACATTGTAACAGAACAGTGGAATTGTTGCAACATTGTGGTGATCTAATACAATTGAAGGCATTGTGGTTTTCCTGGTGAAATATTTTGTGTTAGTTTATCTTACATGGTTCCTGTTGTTTCATCTTTCAAATTGCTTAAAGATCTAGGATTTAGTGTTTAGAATTGGATTAGTTTAGTGAATGATGTTCATGATTTCATATTTGGAATTTTTGTAGCAATCTCTGGTCTATACTCCTAGTAACTATCTAATTGTAGTAGGCTAGTGAAGTCAACCTAGACCCTTAGTTCGATTGTGGATGAATATCTATGATTTGAAAATTTATATACCTTAGAAGATTGCACCGTTCTTGTGATATTGCATTGTGGGTTGAGCAAGAATTGGTTATTTGTGATTGGTCCATTCTAGATATCTGTCGTTTGCATTGTCCATCCTAAGAATAGTTTAGATCTCATCCTATCTTTGCACCCTTATCTTTTGCTGTTTCTTTATCATTTGGTTAGATTTAGGATTTAAGATCATTATATTGCAAGATCTAATAGATTGGAAAGATGCAGTCTACTTGTAGTAAGGTCTGATTGTGATTACCAGCATTTCACATATTATCTAAGTTGTTTATGCATTGTCATGACCTGACACCCGAGAGACCTTGGGGTGATTTTCAATAATTTATTGTTGAAGATTACCTTTCAAGAGAGATAGGATATTGTATTCTGTCTGAGTTGTTGCTGTGCAGAAAACACCATCAACACCCACCTTGAAATTTTTTTATTTTCATCCATTTAGTTAGGGAAAAAAATTAGCAGGAAATTGTGTCATTTTTTGTGATGCTATTTTTTGTGCAAACAACATAGATGATGTGGTTTTCCACAATCGTCACGTCATCACGTAATTACTTACATATATAGGGGGTAATTTTTGCACAATGAAATTGAAATAGTGTGACACAACTGATATTTAAAGATGCAAGCATGAAAATAATGATGCATGTGAAAATAAGTGACGCAATTAAAGAGGGGTTTACCGAAATTGACCCTAGTGATGCATTAGCTTAGGCATTTGATGAAATTATAGTTGTAAGCCATTGAGAATTTGTGCAACACATTTGACAAAACAACGATGCAATTGTTTGATGAAAAAATTGCCCCAATTTAGGATAAAATGACTTACACAACTTAGGTCTGATAGGTCAAACAAAGACTTTAGATTGACTTGATGGATTTTACGGTGATTTCAGGTTGTACTACCCCTATTTACATGCGAGAGTCACGATTGGATTTATTTCGACTGTGAGACTAGTTGGATGATGTTGAGAGGCAGGCACTATTAGATCTCAGACTGTTCTATGTTACCTATATGCTCGTTATTAGGGAAAATAGGGGCATGTTGACAGTGTTAGCAGAGCGGTGGCACTCAGAGACTTGCAATTTCCATCTGTCGACTAGGGAGGAGACAGTTACCCTAGAGGATGTGGATAGGATCTTGCGGTTGTTGATTCATGGTGAGTGGGTTTGATATAGCCCCATTCGAGGATTGCAATCCCTGTATGATTATTATGACTATGATGATGATTAAAAGCTTGGGATTTAAGGTTATGAGATCATATGGGAGACCTTAGCAAAGAGATATGACTGGTATGACTGTGTCTTATGCACATTGATTGTAGGGGTGATGATTCTAGATCATAGGGGACATGGGTTTCTAGTGGTTTGGGGAGAGATGCTAGCAAGGATGGTCCAGGATGAGACGATATACGCATGGGGAACTATCCTGTTAGAGATGTTCTATTTCCAACTCTATGAAATTGCATATAGAGGGTGATAGATCCTAAGCTATAGGACCACTTTGCTAATGATATGGGCATGGGAGCACATAGCAATATTCTAACCACCAGTGGTATGACAGTTGGGAGTTGGTGCTCGACATGTATATTTATATCAAGGATAAATCACTCAAAAACATGTGCGGAAATAGGTTACTGGAGACACGGCCTGGATACATTGGTTAGCATTTTCTGGAGATCATAAAAATATTGTGATTTGTGGGTAGGGGAGGATGATCATTTTCCATGGTGCTGACAGTCCAAGTACCTTATTGGATACACAATACAATATCAACACATTATTGAGATGTATTTTCCAGAGCGGTTCAGGTAGTAGTTTGGAGAGAGACAAGGTATCCCTATAGGCACAACAGAGTTTGCACGGTTGTTGTGAGAGGTGCACCCATGGGGAAAGTAGATACTAGTGACCACGACCGATTAGGAGATTGATGCCCTACAAACGATACAGTGGGGATGTAGAGGGTGGGATGCACATGCAAGGATGACTCCCGAGTATGATGCATGGTGGTAGACATATAGGCCATCACCATATATAGATCTGGAGCATCCAAAGCCTGTAGAGCGTAGAGGCAGGGGTCTGAGAGGCCAGTGAGGAGACATGGGATGGAGGGGTCGTGGGAGAGGAGTGTTGGATATTTATGATATGTGGTTGTCATTGATGTCAACACTATTGGAATTAATGTCTTTAAGGATGTATATGTCAAGGATATTGAGAAAATTGTAATAAAATAAGTTATAGGTTGTCGGTGACACAGTGAAGTTCAGTATGGTGGCTAGCTTAGTATATTGATGATAAGTGGTTGTGGATTAAAGGGTTTTTTGTCAAGTTAATCTAGTTTATGCACATGAAGTTTTAGAGGTTCACATGAACATTTGATTGAGTTATGAGTATCAGTGTTCTGATAGTTGTTTTGTTGCTTTAGTTGGTGTTCCTGAAAGAAGATGATGTGATTCTAGTAATTTGAGTTGTTGCAGATGCTTCTATGGTGATTCATGATGCTTGTGGATGTTTCTAGATTGTGCTCTATCTATGTTGTTGGTCCACATTGATTGTTGTGCTCACGATTGGTGATTTTCTTTTGTGAGTTCATGTTTTTCTCGATCATGGCCAACAGGGTGATTGTAGCATGTCGTGGATCTTCGAGGCACATTTTTTTAAGGTGTTTCATATTTGAGGATGTCATTTTGGGTCCTTACTATGTTTTTCCTGAAATTGTTTGGTTCGCATTGAAAAATTATTTATTGTTTTGGGCTGACATTTTGTAGACATTTTATATTTTGTTGGCCCGACATGTAGTTGATGTTATCCTTAGTTGCAGATATATATGCTCAAATGGTGAGCAAAGTATGTCATGTGCTAAGTGTGAATAATGTTCTATTATTTCAAAGGAAAAAGTAAAGTGTGAAGAGTGAGCAGATGAAAGTGTTTATGTGCTTAACTGGAACTGTAATTAGGCATTAGAAGATGCTATTTTCTCAGTTCAAAATCTTCCAGATGTAATCTGAATGTGGCTATTAGACAGTGAGTCTTCCTTTGGGAAGTAAGAATTTTTGTATTTGAGTAGTGAGCTCTAGGAAGTGTGCCTGAATGCATGTGCATTCCCCATTTATAATACTTTTAATAGAGTATAATCTTATGGATTAAACTCCACCATGGTTTTTCCCCTAACAGGGTTTCCACGTAAAAAATCTTGGTGTTATGTGTGTTTTTTATGTGGTGATGGTTTATGCTTTCATGTTTATTTATCAAATCTGAGAATAAGTTTAATAATTATAATTTCTCTAACAACTGATTCACCCCCCCTCTTAGTTTTATGCCCTTTTATTTACAAGGAGATAGAGGAGGAGGAGGTGACAGAGGATATGGTTGGGGAGGTTGAGGAGGAGACTGACACTAGAGGAGGGATGGAGGATGATGAGCGGTGGGACATTTGTCATTGATTTGAGAGGAGGATCAACTAGAGGTGAGGGAAATAGTGGAGATGGCGGTGGAGGAGGGAGAGAAACATGCAAAGATGCCAACTCTAGAGGTGGAACACCAAGAGACAATGGAGGTTGAGGAGCATGCAGAGGAGAGACATGGGGAGCATGTAGAGGAGGTAAAGAGAGTCCTAGAAGATATGATTATTATGGTGATGGGTGAGGAGGAGGGGCCAGAGGAGATTAGGGTCAATGCAAATGAGGGAAGTGTAGAGTAGAGGGTAGCTACCCCACAGGCTTAGGTACAAGCCCTAGAGGCTGAGCTAAGGATAGTTATAGTAGAGAGAGACAACCTTAAGGTTGAGAGGGACACTCTCTAGATAGAGAGGGATCCAGCTATCATTAGCCAACACCAAATTGATTAGAGGATGATAGAGTTTATGGTGACATGTAGTGGGTATGTAGTTGATATTACACAGGATTATGCTAGGGCTAGCAGGGCGATGTGGTATTGCAAGGACCTATATGAGAGGGTGGTTCCACCAGAGAGGAGAGGGTTGAAATTCTCATAGATTAAGAGTGGTTCATAGGGCAGGAAACACAACAAGACCCACAATAGGAACTCCCACTATAGATCAGAGAGTGGGGAGACATCAGCCCCCAGACAGTCTACTCCTTATGATAGACCATCTACTTTAGAGTACAGGTCTTTAGACACACCTCGACTAGAGGACAGGGATGCGCCAGGGTCAGGAGAGTAGGGGAGCTCAAACTAGAGCATCTTTTGACATGATGTATACTGACACTGTATTTTGATTATTGATCCTACAAGCTCCATTTTGATAGACATGACACATCTTGACATTATACTATGACACATATTTTAAGCCATATATGATATGATTTTTAGTGGTGGTTTATGATATTCAGTTTTATGTGATGATGCTTTATGTTTATGATTATCTTATGCTATGTATGCATTCTATATGATCATTTGATGGTTTAATAGGATGGGTGATTATGTGTTTATGATTATGTTATGAATGTTCATGCTTGTATGATATGTATGGATTATGAATGTAGTATGTATGACCTAACTTAATGATGCAATGTGATATGTAAATGTAATTAATGTTGATGCAATGAGATGCCTATGTGATGATTGAAAATACAAAATGTGATGTATAATATGATATGCCAAAAGTGTTATTAATGTGATGTAATGTGATGCGATGGATGGAAATGAACTATGATCAGAATGTAATATCATGATTGGTTATTTGTTGATGCAATGAAATGCTATATAAATGATTTCTATGTTTTTGTATGTTCTCATGAAAATGTATGTGGCTTAATATGATAATGATGTCTATGATGATAATGTTTGCTATGATGCTACCTAACATGATGGTGTATGCAGGATATTTTGTGTGTCACAGTACTCTATCAAGATGTAGATGAAAGAAAAGTTAGCGTAGAATGGATGAATACTAGCACGAAAAAAAGGAAAGGAAGATGGAATGTTAGATGGAAAATGACAAAGGATAGACTTTCATGCTTTATATTTGTCATCATCAGGTGGAAAAATTATTGCAAATGGAGCATAAACACCATGGTATGACATAGACCAAGGTGTGCAAGGTGACCATTTGTGAGAGACAAGCAGTCAAAAGAAAAAGCCAAAATAAAAGGAGTGTTTCGGCTCATACTAATGACTCAATTATCCTAGTCTTTTTTCCAAGACAAACCATAAACAACAAGCAAAGAAAAGAGGTCATGATTCATCATCATCCCTTTGAATATTTTTTGACATCCTTGAGGTAACTAGTAACATGACCCAAAGGCCAATAAAAAAGACAAGAAAAACTCAGATCAACAAAGTGTTTTCCAAAGAGATAGTGTTTTCCAATAGTACTGATAAGATTGATTGATTAGGCTGACCAAGATTGAGATGACCAAATGATTGATTTCTTGACTAAATTTGATTGATTGGTTGAAAAAGGTTGATTAATTGGTTTGATTGATTAGGCCTAACTTTAGGAAAGACACATCCTGATTAAAACAAGATTAGTTGACCAAGATGACAAGATTGGATTGACCAAGTGACAAATTTGAATTGATTTGATAAAGTTTGATTAATATGATTGATTGATGTGATGATGCCTAGTTTTAGGAAAGACATATCCTATTTAAGGAAAGGAAACACCTGATAAAGTTGACTATTTGACCACTTTGATAACACCTAATTGCAGGAAAGACTTATCCTACTTAAGGAAAATGATAAGATTGGTCAATGACAATGTCTAATCCCAAAGACACATCCTGATAGAAGACAAGTGATAAGGCCAAACAAGAAAAATGACATAATTCCCCATTCCAATAAAAGAATAATGACTTGATAATGACCAATGATAAGGGAATTGATTGATTAATTGAAGATCAAAGATTTTTTGGATATGTTTTTGTGTTAATTTGTGATTTGGGTTGAATGATGATTGCTTGTGGATGAAGAACAAAACTAGACTTGAAAAACCCTAAAGGACTAACCTACTACCTCAGGGGCTCATCGATTCATGCCTTTGCCTATGTTATACACACAGAGACCTCATAGTTTATCTTGAGACAAACCAAAAGTGAGATGACTCAACAAAATCCTAAGGAAAAAACTAATGTGTTGGGGGTCATTGAAGATGATCCTTGCCTATGTAGCAAATGCATAGAGACAACGTAATTTGACCCTACTAGCACAAATTGACCCAAACTTAGACCGTGACTTTGTTTTGGAGTTTTTTGATGTTTTTAGATTTTGATGTTTTGTGATTTTTTTGGATTTTGAATGTTTTATGGTTTTTTTTGGATTTTGAAGGTTTTAAAAGGCTGATACCATGTGTTATTTCCCATGAAGACATAAGTCAAGGAATTTCCCCTAGTCAGGCATAGGATCAACTTATTATGTGAAAGGGGAAGCCATGAATGAACACAGAGGATGGTCATGAAGGCAAAGGGTACTAAATCTTGGTGGTTCTTAGGCCATGAGAAGGATGATAAAGATTTATTATGGATGAAGGATATGTAAGAATGGGTGAGGGATGGAAGACTAAGTAGAGTGATGGTAGACAGACGAGCGTAGATTGACTACATATGGTGCCTATTTACCAGGTTTTCACCATGGTACTTAACCAAAGTGCCAAAAAAGTGGTTTTCACTTTTGGATGAATTATTTCTCTTTACTATTTTTTTGATTTTTTCCATTTTTTGATTTTTTTGTTGTCACCAAGATGCCTGTTTTCCAAGTTTTCATCAGGGTGACTATTTTTTTTGTATTTTTTTTTACTTTTCGAGGGGATACTCTAAGAATTAGGTGTAATACTTGTGAAGGTGCATACTATTGATAGGATTAGGTAATGGTTCACCTTTGGGAGTAGATAGTTGATAAGCACTAGATCCATATGTTGTTGTGATAATGTAAGGGCCCAACCAGTTAGGTTCAAAATTTTTGGGCTTTTCTCAAATTGTTTGATTCTTTAGATTCTCTTTCAGGACTAAGTCACCAATGTCAAAGCTTCTAGGTCAAACATTCTTATTGCAGCTGCATCAAAGGCAATTCTGATATGCTTGCAAAATTTTCAAAGTATTGTGTCTCTTTTCATCTAATAACTCTAGGTCATGTAGATTAGATACACGATATTCTTCTTGATCAATCAATCCTGGCATAGATTCTCTTAAGGATGGTAACTCGACCTCAATAGGAAGTATGGCCTCAGATCCAAAGACAAGGGAATATGGTGTGGATCCTATAGGGGTGTGAAAACTGGTGTGGTAGGCCCATAAGGTAGGGTTGAGTTGGAGATTCCAGTCATGACTAGCATCATTGATAGTCTTCTTTAAGATTTTAAGGATAGTCTTATTGGATGCCTCAGCTTGACCATTACCTTGGTGGTAATATGGGATAGAAAAATGGTGTTGGATATGAAATTTCTCATAAATTTTATGAACATCTTGATTTTTAAATGGGTGACCATTGTCTATAATGATGGAATGTGGGATACCATAGTAGCATATAATGTAATTCGGGATAAATTTGGCTATTTTATTTCCAGTAATGTAGGTCATCAAGATGGCTTCGATCCACATGGTAAAGTATTTAGTAGCAACAAGGATAAACTTATGTCCATTTGCAAAAGTGGGATTGATCTTTCCTACAAGGTTAAGTCCCCATTGAGAGAATGGCCATGGTGATATGAGCGGCTACAATTATTGAGTTGGTGCATGTATAAGATCTCCATGAATCTGACATTGGTGACATCTCTTCACAAAGTGATAGGCATCACATTCCATTGTAGGCCAATAATATCTTGTCCTCATGAGATTTTTAGCTAAGGTAGGACCAGCAGAGTGAGATTTACATATACCATGTTGAACCTCTTGTAAGGCCATTTTTAGTTCATTTGAGTTGAGACATCAGAGGAGGGTACTATCTAGGCTACAATAGCAAAAGGGTATCTCCAATGATGACATATTTGAAGGCTTGTCGGATAAAGGTTTTATGTTGGTTGGGGGACAAGTTGGGAGGGATGATTTGGTCATGTAGATAGTTGTAAATATATTTATACCAAGGAGATTCAAGACCAATAAGTTCACACATGAGTTCGATTTCAGGGACATTGAATGCAGGGACCAACAATTTTTCTACCAAGAAATTATATTGCAAGGAATTGCTAGGAATTTCCATGAGAGATCCAATGGTTTCCATTGCATTGAAGCTGACTTGTTCTAGATTCTTGGTATTTGTTCAAAGGTAATAGCATCAAAGTATAGTCTAAAACTATCAATCATGTGCTTGTAGGGCATCAATTTCTCATCCTTGGTATCATAATCATCAATAACTTGCTTGATCACTAACTGAGAATCACCATAGACTTGAAGATCCTTGATTTTCCATTTTATTGCCATTTAGAGTCTTGTCAATAATGCTTCATAGTCAACTATGTTATTAGTGCACGAAAAATGCTATTCAAAATGATTTAGGAAAGGAATCCCCTTGGGGTGTCATGAATAAAATGCCAGCTCCTGAATGATGACTTGTGTAGGACCCATTGAAGTACAATTTCCATGTTGTTGGTTTTTCTATGACAAAAAATGATTCATTTCGAAAGTTGGATATAAAAGGATGGTCTGCCTTTATTGGTGCATCTATGAGTTGATCAACTATTACTTGTCCTTTTATTGCTTTTTTTTTCAACATACTCAATGTCATACTCACTTAGGATCATAATCTACTTAGCTAATATTCCTATCAAAGATGCTTTGTTGAGAAGATACTTTAGAGGATCAATTTTGGCTATCAGTTTTATCTAATGGTTCAACATGTAATGTATCAATTTTTGAGCTACAAATACAAATACCAGACATGCTTGTTCAATAGGGATGCAATTTAACTCATATCCAACCAAGGTATGACTAATGTAGTAAATTGCTCTTTCTTTGCCATCATTATCATTTTGTGCTAACAATTCCCTCAGTGCTGATGTAGTTGCTATCACATACAATATCAAATGTCTTCCATCATTCAAAGGCATAAGAATTGGTGGATTCAATAGATTATTCTTGATCTAATTGAATGATTCTTAGCATTTATCTATCCAATTAAAGGGAAGTTCTTTTCATAATAGATGTTAAAATGGATGGATCCTCTCTACTAGCTAAGCAATGAACCTACTGTTGATGGAGTTTTTTGCACAGCAACAACTCATACAGAATGCAATATTCTATCTCTCTTGAAAGGTAATTTTCAACAACAAGTTACTAAAGATCACCCCAAGGTCTCTCGGGTATCAGTTCTTGACAATGCATAAACAACTCAAATAATATGTGAAAATGCTGGTAATCACAATCAGACCTTACTACAAGCAAACTATATCTTTCCAACTTATCAAATCTTGCAATATTATGATCTTAAATCCTAAATATAACTGAATAATAAAGAAACAACAAAACATGAGAGTGTAAGAGATGTAATGAAATCTAAACTATTTCTAAGATAAACAATGCAAATGATAAATTCCTGGAATGGACCAATCTCAAATAACCAATTCCTGCTTAACCCACAATGTAATATCACAAGAAAGGTGCAATCTTCTAAGGCATACAGATTTTCAAATCATAGACATTCATCTACAATCGAACTAAGCACAAATAGATGTATGGTCCAGGTTGACTTCACTAGCCTACTACAATCAGATAGTTACTAGGAGTATAGACCAGAGATTACTACAAACATTCCAAGCATGAAACCATAAACATTATTCACCAAACTAGTCTAGTTCTAAATTTAACATCAAATCTTCTATTCTCAAGAAATTTTGAAAGATGGAACAACAGGAACCATGCAAGATAAACTAACACAAAGAATTCACCAGAGAAACCACAATTCCTTCAATTGTATTAGATCAGCAAAATGTAGCAACAATTCCACTATTCTGTGTTATAGCATTTGCTTCAAAGAACTAACTACTATCTCTACTACAAAATGCTCTAGCTCTTTCTTAATCTAGCTTGTCTCTATTATCTGTCTAACTAACTCCTTACAAATGAGGCAGGAATGCCATTTATAGAGAATCCTCAAACATGTCGGCCCAGTCAAACATTTACAAAATAAAATAGCCAAAACAAGTCAGCCTCAGGAATTTCAAAATAAGGCACACATTAAATGTCGATACATCATCAAGGTCGGCCAAAACACATTCCCTAATGCATCTCAGATCAACACATGCCCTATAATAATAGGGAAGCACAAATCTTCAAGCTGGCATTAATTACCGCCTCCCTTATCCTTGTTATGATCCAACAATGCATGAACCTTCAAAAACACCTTATCTAACTCAGCAACAGGTGGCAAGGGTAGGATTTTGATCCGACATTCAATTGATTCAATTTCTTCCTTTGACCGCTTAACTATTGTATCCCAGTCACCCCTATATGCTATGTACTTATCCACCACAGCCAGATAAGTAGCTGCATCATCCAATTGGTGCCCTGTCACAGAATTTTCAATATCAGGGGCATAGAAATTATGCCACCATTCCCTCAATTGTTCCAAACTCAAGTATTTAGGGGTGATATTCCTTCTACCTGTCATTATTTCAAAAAAAGCGATGCATTCATCTTAAACACTAGTTAGATTACCATCCATCTGCTTCTTTTTTTTATAGATCTTCTTGATGGATTTCTGTCAGATTTGCAAGGCTTCAAACCACTCCCAAGGCTCATTAACCCTAGATGAAGGAAGGATTCCATCAACAACCAACTAATTCTTACCATACCCCATGATTTCTTTGGTTTTCTGCAATAAAAGATCAGTATCCTCCTTATCCTGAGATAAAACATAATCCAATAAATCCTTAGCCCTTATTGCATCCTTTCCAGTTGAAAGGATCTCCTTTATTGCATCATCTCCCTTAGTCTGTACCTCCTTCAACCAATCTATTGTAGCCAAAGTAGAAGCTTTCATCTTTTCTATTTCAGAGATGGTCTCCTTTAGCAAGAAACCAGTAGTAGCAGAGGAGGATGGGTGAAAAGATTGCAAAGGCTTCATTAAATCTTCTAGACATTTCCTTAGCCTTTCATTCTCTTTATTTAATTCATGCTTTGACTGTGTTTCCTTCCTCAACCTCCCAATGATCACTACACTAGACCCTTCATATTCTTCAATATCTTGCTCCATAGAAGCGGGCCCAAGATTGATAGTTTGTACATTATAATCCTTCCCAGTGACCTCATCTCTACTTTTATCAGTAGTAGGGGTAGCAACATGGATAACCCGGTTACTAGCTTCATCTCTGTTGATCTTTGAAATCACCTTGGCTACCTTCTTCTTTCCTTTTCCAATATTAGCCAACATTTCATCCCAGTTGAGAGGAGTGTCCTCAACAATGACCTGTTTCCTCCTGATTTCTTTATCTAGCCAATCTGGAATAGCAGGATCCACCCGGATTTCATCCTTCTTAACCTCTTCAGGAGATTGACCTAATGTCTCATCCTTCTCCTTTTCAGGAGATTGATCACCTCTGTTTTCCAACTCTGGCTCTTCTTCTTGTAGGGGTGATGGAGTCTTAACAAGAACATCCTCCTTCTCAGGGGATTTGTTATCTTTGCTACTTGTAGGAGGAGAATCCTCATACTGTACTAACAGAGAGGGATGCACTTCCACACCTCCAACCTCAAGCTCAGCAGCTGCACCTTAAAGTTCTCCATCCTCAAATAGTTCTGCTTCTTCGCTGGTCTCATGCTCTCCATGAGTTGTCTGCTCAGGCATACCCAATGGAGAAGAGGTATCCTTCTGTTGTTCTGCAGTGGCTGCCATTAGAAGAGGGTCTGTTTTTGCATTGTCTCCTTGGGAGATGGAGTTCTTGACCTTCTTGAGTAAACCCTGGTTTTCTCTCCTGAACTTTCCACATCAACCACATGAGGATCTACGTTATCCTTAGAAGTTTCTTGACCTTTCTTCTTGGAAGCCCTGGTTGTCCTTGCCCTTTTTGGCTCTGGAGGAACATCTTCTTTCTCGGATTTCTCAAGTTCCCCCTCTTCAGTGGACTTACCTATTTTCACAGTACGACTCCTCTTCTTTCCCCTAGGTTTTCTTTTCTTTTCCAGCTCATCTTCCTTAGGGCCTCTAATTTTAATCTTGAAAGGTGAGCTCACCTTAGTTTTTCTAGTAGAATCATCCTCACCAGATTCTTCTGAAGTGGAATGGGCATTCAAATTTCCCATCAAATTGAAGGTACAAGGTACCTTTTCACTTTCCAATTCCCATACTTTATGCTTTAGCCAGGACTTGGTAGATTTCATAATAGGAGCCATTAATTCCTCCAGCTCAGTTATTTCCTTTTCTGACTAGTTCATTTCTCCAATGGGTCTGTCCTTGACTGATTCATATGCATGATCTTGGACTAAATTCCCGTCATCCTCCAACTGATCAGGAATCAACTTGACATTGTACATTCTGATTACATCACTTGGGAGCTGATAATACCTTTTCTTTCTCACCTAAAAATCATCCTTGCTATTCACCCAGTAGTCCTCTAGATCATCTTTATGGTGATATTCTTTAGTAGCTTTCTTCTGTGCTTCACCAGTAATATCAAAGCTTGCCATCTTAGAATGGAAAGAGAAACCATAAGTACTCAATTCCTCTCCTGATGCATGATTCAATTGGATTGAAGGGAAAACCTTAGCTATACCAATTTTCAAAGGAAAATCCCCACCAAACCCTGTTTTGTGCTTCTCTCTTTTAACAACAACATCAAAATCACATATCTGCCGGGTAACCTCCAAAAGTATGACATGGTCGGTAGGATATCCTTGCAATCTGTATGGAGCAGTTGGACATCCATCAATCCTAATACATGAGAAGGTAGGGAATTGTATAAACCAAGCTCCATATTTCTTGATCAGCTCCTTGGCTCCATCAGAAATTCTCACATGCTCTGCATTCTGGAGCAACCTGGTAATGTGCATAGTAAATGCATCATTTGCTCTCCTATAATTTTGATTCCCTAGGTGAAACTCAGGGTACACCTCATAGATGACATCTTGTCCGAATGTTCCTTTTGGATTCAATCCCTTGTATAGATAAAATCTGGAAAGAACATACATTACATAGGATGACATAGTGAATTTCTTTGTTTCAAGCACATCTCTCATCTACCTGTCAATTATTGCACTGATAATTCCTGTCCAATGGTAATTAATGCCTTGTTCAATCTTGTTAATGACGTGTACCATCCAATTCTCCAATACCCCAACACTCCTCAAGCCAGCTACCCTACTCAACAGTGCGATTGCATCATATATATCTTGTCTGAACTTGATCTTGTGTAACTACTTAGGTAGCTTGGAGAAATGAGATTTTGGCTTTTCAAGCCAGGAATTGATCATCTGTTGGGATTTGGTAGGCTCATCCTCATAGTAAGTTCTATCCAAGTCCATGTCTAGGGCACACACACATGGTAAGTATGGCATATCAAATGCCTGGGCAATGGAAACTAGATTAAAGTTTTCCAACACTCTTCCATTAGTGCTGAAAATCCTCTACAAATCAAAGTCATAGTGTCGATCACACTCCAATAATAGTTCATAGCATTGAGTTGCAAGAGGAAATCCGGCCACATGAGCCAATCCTGACTTCACCATTCCCTTGGTTAGGACAGATAAATATTTCTAAGCTATCCTTTCCTTGAACTCTTCATATCTCCATGCTCCTACATTGGTATCCGAGACCTCAGACCAAACCGAAGAATTCTTACTATCAGGAAATTGAATTTTCACATCCAGCCTTAACCTTTCCGCATCTGTAACCGAAGACCCCTCTGTGTCTCCCTTGGCTTTTCCTACCGCTGCTTTGCTCGATTCAGCCTGCATTCATAAAAGAGCCTCATAAGAATCCAATTATCATCCATATCTCAATCAAAGGTTAGCCTTGAAACCACATGAAATCATTAAGATCAATCATTAATCATCAATCTTGAAAATCTGGGAAAATAAAGTAATCTGGAAAAACAAAGTAATCCGAGAAAATCTAGTCGGGGCGGAATTCGGAGAAATCCGACCCAAATAGACTCCTGCTGCCAAGACATCATTCATCAAATAAATTGTTAATACAGACAAAAGAGATGCATGATTATCCTAAAATTCATCCATTTAACAACAAGAAATCATCATCCAACATTTAATTCATTACTTCAACCTCAAAAATAAAACTTAATCAGAACTAGGCAGAAAACCAGAAAAATCCAGACAGTTCAGATTTCCACGGACAGCTTGAAATTCTGGGAATTCATCATACTTCGGGGAAATGGAAGAATCTGGGAAAATTCGGGTGCACAGAAATTCCGCAGACACCTTGGAAATCCAACGACCGTTCGATGCATAGACCATTAACCGAGTAATTACACAAACCTCCTATCCGGACCCAATGAACACGAACTCAACAAGCCAAATTTTGACTGCTCATGAATTTAATTCCCAACAAAAAACTCTCAAGTGATTGATCTCTGCAATGAAATGATGATGCCCTAAGTTTGACAGCTAAACCTCTGCCATGAGAGCTAAAGCAAGCTCGAAATTCAGACACAATCCCTCAAAATGATGAAACTAGGGTGCACCAGGGTCTCAAGTGCTATGAACAAGGTCGAGCAAAATGCAAGACAAGAGGATCATGATGAATCCATCGAACTTAACAAATTTGGGAAAACATACCGTAACCCTAATCTTCGCAAAATATAGCAGATTTCATGCCTACAAGGCAAGGCCCTAATAGAAACACCTAACCACAAGGGTATACCCAACATTTGATTGATAAATGAAAGGATGCACAGTGTGGGAATTAAAACTTGTGGAAGGGTGAGCTCAAACCCTAATTTGATAAATATGCAGTCATGGAAATAAACAAGGGCTGACCCAAATAACCACCAATCAACAACTTGAAAGATTCAATCAAAGCGCAAACAAAAGGAGAAGTCAATAACGACTTACCATGGATCAACTCTGAATGAAGCTCGAGCCCAAGGAAGTCACTACAAATTAAGGTGTCCTAGCGGCAAAAATATTCAACACAAGCGCTCATGCAATCCACACGCGAACAAACCAAATCCAATGGCCAAAGCTCGAAATGAACAAACCTAAGCGCTAGAGCAAATGACAGATGAATAATGAAATCATGAAGAGCACTAAAAGCCTTTAAATCCACCCACAATCACACCAGAGAAGATGCACCTCAAGCATTAATGGCTGATAAGACATATCGAGGAAATCCAGAAACCCGAGCACAAAGCGAAATTTCAAAAAAAATCGAGCTAGACGGACAATCTGGGTGAGCACGAATTCCGTGGATAACGCACCCTTTGGGACTTTGACGCAGTCCAGGAAAATCCAGGTGACCCAGAAAATCCCGGATTCATCCAAAAACCCAGACTTCGGAAAATCTGACAATGATTAGACGATGGACCAGGACTCAGGAAAATCCGGGTGAACCAAAAAATCCCAGATCCAGGGCAAAACCCGGACTTCCATTTAAAACCAAGTTTTATCATTTCAACCTTTAAGGCAAGACCAAGGCAAGCAAGACCAACATCCCAAGACCTTAGAAGGATAAATCTAATAAAACCCAAAGGTCCTAGAGACATCCAAAATTAGAAAAGAGGGTCCCTACTCCAAGTGGGGCGTGTGTGCAAAATTGCACAACACCTACGAATTGATTGTAATATTCCTTGTAAAGTCCTAACTGACTGATGTTGGTCAGTGGGGACATGTCCCAGATAACTTTTAATTTTGTAAGATCAACCTCTATTCCTTTTTGGGAGACAATATATCCTTGAAATTTTCCTAATTAGACCCCGAAAACATATTTCTTTGGATTTAACTTGACTTCATACTTTTCAAGTCATGGGAAAATCTTGTGCAAGACTACTAGGTGACCACTTCATTCTAGAGATTTTGAGAGAATTTCATCAACATAATCCTCCATAAGCATGTTCATATAATCATGAAAAATGGTAGTCATGGCTCTTTGATATGTAGCTCAATTTTTTTAAAGTCCAAATGGCATAACATTCCAATAGAAAGTTCCCCAAGCACATGTGAATGCTATCTTTGGTTGATCTTTAGGAGCAATTCTTATTTGATTATAACTCGAGAATCCATCCATAAGTGATAGCATTTCATATCCGATAGTGATATCAACTATGATGCCAATATTTGTTAGGGGAAAATCATCTTTAGGACAAGCCTTGTTAAGATCCCTAAAATATATGCATACTCTGATTTTCCCATTTGGTTTCATGACAGGAACAAGATTTGATATCCAATCTACATAATTGATAGAGCGTATGAATTCAACATCCAAGATTTTCTTTAGTTCCACCTTGACTAGGAGTGCAATCTTTGGATGAATTTTTCTTAGCTTCTATTTATATGGTTTAACATTTGGTAACAATGGTAGGTGATGTAAAAAAATCTTAGGATCCAATCCAGGCATATCAGTATATGAGTATGCAAAATTAACTTGTCTTTCTGAAAAAAATGTTGTAAACTCAGGCTTTTCCTCAATGGTCAAAGATGATGTCAGCTTTATGATTCTAGAATTGTCTTGTGTCCCAATGTTCACTTCTTCTGTTTCCTCTATAAGAAATGGAATTCTCTCTCAGTCTATAGGGAGACTATCTAGTCCTCCATCCTCGCGCACCTTAGAGAGGTTTTCACCTTCAGCTATGTCCTTTATTTTTACTTTTTCATAGTTAGTAGGCATCTTCCAGTTTTCACTTGAAGACCTATTATTTTTATTTTTACTTTTATCATTTTCACTTTTGTGACTAGAGGAAAGGATAGCCTCACCAAATTATGCTACACAATTGAGTTATATGAAAAATACAACCTTATGATCCCCACTCGGTGTTCCTTCATGAAGTCCCATGAACTCAACAATTGCTTCATCATTCTCCAATTTATCTAAAATCAATGGTTCTTGTTGATCCCAATCTATGAGTTGGGGGTAGACAATGGGTAAGCCATCATCGATGTTGTCAAGGGTCATGGTGTAGGTAGATAAGGTAAAGATGGAAGTAGAGTAATCAAGTTCCCAGAAGGTTTCAATCCAAGCTCCCATTTGCAAGGAGATCTTTTGGGGGGAATGTGACAGGTTTTGTGAGGAGCTAGTTATAAGTGTTTGATCGAATCTTGCTTCAAGGGTAGGTTTACTAGGTTCTCTAAACATTTCATCAAGATCAAGGCCAGTAGTAGAGAACAATGAATCCCATTCATACTCATTGGAATCAACATCAAAGTTGTAAGATTCCTCAGATGTATCGATCACATTTGAAGTGTCAACTACCTCAGTCAAGGTCAACTTAGTACTTGGAGGACTTGGTTCTAGTGGAACATACCCTCACCCAACATATTTTGGTAATTTGGGAGGTAGTAAAGGTTCCAATATCCCATTTTTGTTTGAAGCAAGGCTGCTCTATCCATCATATCCTTGTTGCTTCATTAAAAGGAACCCTTTTGGATATCATTCAATCTACTTAGGTAATGTCTCCTCTTCTTTATACAACCATGTGTAAATATGGTCATCCAAAGATTCTTTAGTTAATTAACCCCATTTAGTGAAAATGGTAGGATCTTTGTGGATGATAACCTTAGGTTACACAGGATGTGGTTTTCCATAAGAATTTGGTGATTTGGGTAACTTTCCAATGCAAAATAAGCTCTTCATATTGCATTCTCTGCATCCTTTGCCTTGAATCTATATTTTTGGTGTGGATGTTGGGGTGAATGGAATGGATTATTTGATGAGGGTAGATGGATCAATGTAATGTGATGAAGTGGAAGATGAGGCTTATCGATTTATGGGAACTTGATGTTCAATGGTTCCTTTTAGGTTTGTGCAATACTGAAAGGGATCAGGGTCGCTAAGAATAGTAATTTTAGTGCCATTATGTGGGAACTTGAGGCATTGGTGGTATGTGGATGGGATATCCTTCATGGAATGAATCCATGAGAAACCAAGGATAAGGTTGTAGTGTAAATCCAAATGCAAGACATGAAACACTATGTTTTGTATTGTTGGACCAACTCTTACAAGAAGCGAAATTACTCCTTCAAACAAGCGCTCAACATCATCATAAGATTTATTGGTTTGTTATATGCAATTCTTAGAGTATCCCAATGCTTTCACCAATTTTAGTGAGAAAATGTTCAGACCTGCTCCACCGTCTACTAAGAATCGTCTGATCTTATGTTTATTAATGCATACTTCCAGGTGTAGGGAATCATTATGATCATACTTTTGTGTAGAAAATTTTGGATATTGTGGTTGTGTTGCTGATATGTGGTTGTCATTGATTTCAACACTATTAGAATTAATTCATTAGAATCTTTATATATTGAGGATATTGAGAAAATTGTAATGAGATGAGTTATAGGTTGTCAATGGTGAAGTGAAGTTTAGTATTTTGGTAAGTTTTGTACATTGATGATCAAAGGTCATGGACTAAAGGGTTTGTTGCTGGTTGTATCCAGTTTATCCATGTCAAGTTTCAGAGATCTGCATGAAGATTTACATTCTGATAGTTTTTATGTTGCTTCAATTTGTGTTCCTAATTGAAGATGATGTGATTTTAGTTAGTTCAGTTTCTGTAGATGCTTCTTTGCTAATTTGTGATGTTTGTGGATGCTTCTATATCATTCTCTATCTCTTTTTCATGTCCACATTGATCGTTGTGCTCGTGGTTGGTGATTCTCTCTTGTGTGTTCATGTTTTTCTTGTTCCTGGATGACATGGTGGCTGTAGCATGTTGTGGATCTTCAAGGAGTAATTAATTGAAGTTTTTTCATGTTGGAGATGTTGATTTGGGTCTTCAATAAGTTGTGGCCAGCCTTGGTTGATTCACATTAACAATCTTTAGTATTTTGGGATGACAATTTATATTCATTTTATTGTTTTATTGAAGTTGACATGTATGGATGAAATTTCTTGTTGTAGATATATAAGAGTGATTTCTTATTCAAATTGTGGTGTGCTTCTGTGTGTATATGTGTGAATATTGATCTAAATAATTCTAAGGAAAGTGTAAAGAAGTGTTCATGTACTTAACCAGAACTGTGATCAGGCATTAGCAGGTGCTATTCTATTAGTTCAAATCCCTACGGATGTAATCTGATTCTTTCTGTAAGACAATGTGTCTTCCTTTAGGTGGTTAGCCCTATATTAATTGAGTAGTGAGCTCTAGGTAGTGTGCCTGAATGCAAGTGCATTCCCCATATTTTCATTTCTTATACTTTTAACAGGGTATAATCTTGTGGACTGACCTCCACTATGGTTTTTCCCCTAACAGGGTTTCCACATAAAAAATCTTGGTGTTATGTGTGTTTCTGATGTGTTGATGATTTATAATTTCATGGTTATTAATTAGATCAGAGAATAATGTTAATAAGTTGAATAATTTTTAAATTTTGTGACAACTGATTCACCCCCCCTCTCAGTTGTTTGCCCTTGTGTTGCCAATAATTAGTATTAGAGTAGGTTCCTTGGTAGAAGTTTAACAGCTTGAGGTGATCCAGGATGACAACTTACAAGAAGGATAGTCTGAGATTTGATGGAACAAATTATTCTCTGTGGAAAACTCAAATGGAGTGTCATTTGAGATGCATTGGTGAACCCTTCTGGAACATTACATGTAATAGGTATGTTATTCCTCAGAATGGTCCTACTACTACTGCTGAGATTAGAGATGTTGAGTATAATATCAGGGCTAAGGAAGCATTATTGAGTTCCTTGACTGATTTTGAGATGAAAAATGTTATGGATCTAAAGACTACTTATGAGATCTGGAAAAAGTTGGAAACCTTGTATGAAGGTGATACTAATGTGAAGAATGCTAAGTTGTAGAGTCTAAAAGGAAAATATGAAAAGTTGAGAATGGGTGATGATGAGAACATTACTATTTTTATGCAAAGAGCGAATGAACTTGTGTGTGGTATCAGATGTGTTGGTGGAAAGATAGACGAATCAAAGATTGTTGCTAAAGTGCTTAGATCTTTGCCTAATTCTTACAAAGTCAAAGCTAGTGCTATTGAAGAGCTCCAAATTGTAACAAATGTAACTAGAGATATATTGGTTGGTAAGCTTATTGCTTTTGAGTTGAGTGAATTTGGTGATTCCCTTCCTAAGGTTGAATATGCATTTAAGGCTACTACTTTCGGAAGAGATAGACATAGATATGATCCAGGTGAGAGTTCATCTAGAAAGAAATTCAAGTATGAGGATGAAATCAGACAAATTGAAGAGGAAGAAAGAGAGATGGAAGCACTTATTGTCAAAAGAGTACTGAGAGGAAAAGGTAAGTATGAAGGGAAATTGCCTCTTAAATGTTTTTCTTGTAATAAGATAGGTCATTTTGCATCAAGGTGTTTGGAAAGAGCTCCTAAACCAAGACATAACAAGCCTAGATTTGAAAAGAAGTGTTACTATGTTGTTGATGAAGATGTGACAGATGATGAATCTGATAAAGGAAATAGAAGTGATGATGAATGGGTATTTATTGTTGTCAAGGAAAATAATCCTGCATCTACTGAATCTGCTAGTTGTACAAATGTGGAGAAAGCCCTAGCTGCTTGAGTTGAAGAGAAAGATGAATGGGTGATTGAAAGTGGATGTTCACATCATATGACAAGAGATAAAAGTAAGTTTGTAAGCTTGGAAAAGTATGGTGGTTGTGTTGTGAGATTTGGTGATAATATAGCTGGTGTGATCCATGACAGAGGATGCATTTCTCTTGATGGTAAGCATAATACTGATGATGTCATGTATGTGGAAGGCTTGAAGCATAATATTTTAAGTGTTGGACAAATGGTTGATAAGGGATACAATCTTCAGTTCAAAGATGGAAAGTGCAGAATACTGAGTTTTGGAAATGTAATTGCATCAGGTACAAAAACAAAAGGTAATATCTTTCAGTTGAGTTTTGCTAGTAAAAGTTGTTTGATTGCTCAAGTTGATGAAAGTTGGTTATGGAATAGGAGAATGTGTCATGTTAACTTTGATAATATTGTCAAGATAAGTTCTACTAAGGTTTTTGTTAGAGTAAAGGTTTTAACTTAATTATGTTAATTAAGTTACCTATATTCCTCTCTTAAGATTTCACTTTACTTTGCATATTGTGACATTTAATAATTATATTAATTATTAAATGTCTACTTATTAGGGTTACTTTTAGGTTTTGCATGATCTCCTTTTAAGGATTGATCTTTGCAATTATTTCAATTCAGTCAATGCAATCTCTCTTGAAGCTTGTAGAGCACACTTTATTTTTTGTCTCCATCTTTTCCTTTTTGTGATAGGTTATTTGCATGCAGGTGATCTTCAGGGTCTCTGAAATTGGTTTTCTCAACTTCTACATGGTATCAGAGCTCCAAATCTGTAGCTGCCTATTCATTTTTTTTTTTTTCAGCTTTCAGAGCACCTTTGTCTTTTGTCTTGAATGCCTTCCTTCTGTGACAGGTTATTTGCATGCAGGTGATCTTTGGGGTCTGTAATAAGACTAGTTGTGCATGTGTAGTGCCGGTCATTTGGCCGTCAAATTTAAACTCAGAGTTTTTCTGCGATGGCCGTATGACCGTCAAATTTAATGTCGTACTAGTTTTTTCCCCCTTTGGAGCTGTTTTCTTCCAGAGGCCATAACGTGGGCATACAATATCATTTTTTGGCAAACGAGATATCATCGAAAAGTTGATTCCGTCAAATTTCTAGTGGTGCGGGTCTCATCACTTCATTTTTCTAGTGGTGTATTCTATAGCCAGTTGAAGTCAAAGGAGTTGTTTTCAGTCCCGAGCTCATAACTTTTGACTAGTTTCTCCATTTTTTGTGATCTCAGCGACGTTGGAACTATATTTCAGAGCTCTTCAGTTCCATCCATACAATTTTTCCAAATTTCACTCTAGGTACATTTTATTCAATTTTTTGTGTTTTCACACTTTGGTGAATTACCTGAACATATTAGTTCTTGGGAACTTCTCGTTTGCATGGGATGCTTCGTTTTTGGATGTTCTTCATGTATTTCCATTTTTTGTCCTTTGTGGGAATTTTGAGCATATTTCGTAAGCAAACTCTTCTATGTAAATGCATTGAGATAAAGTGCCACACTATTGTACATGTATTTTGGGGATTTCGTAGATAAGGTTGTGCCATATTATGTACTTGCATTGTATTATAAAGTGCCATGGGGGGTTGTGTAGTGCCTTTTTTTTTTCCATCACACCTTTGTCCGATGAGTGTCCCTCCATGACAACAGTGGATCCATATGATTCCAACCTAATGCATGTGTGCTTTATTTTGCACACCACTTTTTTAGTTGTAGGTGCTTTCTTGTGTACTTTTAGATGTTGCTTCTTCTCCTTCATGCACTACAGGGTGTTACACAACATTTCAATGGATCTATCAGGCTCTCTCAGTCAACATTATGGGGGGGTATTATACTGTTCATGCTAATGCTTCCTTGGTTTCTCCTTGGAAGGATTCTTCCATTCTCAGTTGATCAGTTTTTTTAGACTATTGGTACTTGTGCCATTTGTATCTTCATTCTAGGTGTTTGCCCTTGTTTGCCATCTGATTCAAGTAGTGTCATTTGGGGCACTCATGCAAATTGTTGTCTTCTTGATCCTGATCATCCTATCTTTAGAGGAGGTTCTTGAGAACCATAGCAGTCATCTTTTGATAGTTGTTTGTAGCTTCTTTTGCTTCAGTGATGTTCTTCATGTCTTTCATCTCTTTTTGGAGTAGAGTTTTTCCCATGAGGTTTTCTCTATTTCTCCACTTTATAGATATTTAGTTGTATTTGGGTACCTCATCAGGCCTACTTGTCAGGACCCTTGTTTTCTTTCATGCATTGTAGTTACCTTTGCTTTCTTGCACATGTTTGTAGCTGTACTCTTACTCATCTTAAGGGGGGGTGTTAGAGTAAAGGTTTTAACTTAATTATGTTAATTAAGTTACCTTTATTCCTCTCTTAAGATTTCACTTTAGTTTGCATATTGTGACATTTAATAATTATATTAATTATTAAATGTCTACCTATTAGGTTACTTTTAGGTTTTGCATGATCTCCTTTTAAGGATTGATCTTTGTAATCTCAATTTAGTCAATGCAATCTCTCTTGAAGCTTGCAGAACACACTTGCTTTTTTGTCTCAATATTTTCCTTTATGTGACAGGTTATTTGCATGCAGGTGATCTTCGGGGTTTGTGAAGTTGGTTTTCTCAACTTCTACAGTGTTGAGAGATCTACCTAAGCTGGTGAAACCTGCTAATGCCATATGCAAGGAATGTCAGTTAGGAAAGAAAACTAGAATTTAATTTCGAAGCAAAAAACATTATTCAAATGAATTGTTGGAACCTATGCATATTGATGTATGTGGTCCCTCTAAGGTCAAAAGTTTACAAGGTTATAGGTATTTCATGTTACTCATTGATGATTATTCAAGAATGGTGTGGGTTACTTTATTAAGGGAAAAATATGAAGCACTAGAAAAGTTCAAGACCTCTAAGGCTATGGTTGAGACAGAGACATGTCTGAAGATTAAATGTTTGAGATCAGATAAAGGTGGTGAATTCACTTCTGGTGAATTTAATTCTTTTTGTGAAGAACATGGAATAAAGAGACAATTATCTACATCGTAGATCCCTCAACAAAATGGAGTTGTGGAAAGGAAGAACAAAACAATTGAAGATGCTACTAGAACTATGAAGTTGGAAGGAAATGTCCCTCATATCTACTGGAGAGAAGTTTTGAGTACTGTTGTGTACACACTCAACTAGGTACAAATCAAAGGTGATACTGGTAAGACCCCTTTTGAGCTATGGACTGGTCAAAATCCTACTGTTAAATATTTCAAGATTTTTGGAAGCAAATGTTATATCAAGAGAGATGAATACATAGGAAAGTTTGATGCTAGGAGTGATGAAAGTATCTTTATGGGTTATTCTACTAATAGCAAGGCCTACCATTGTTACAATAAAAGATTAAGGAAAATGCTTGAAATTGCAAATGTCAAGGTTGATGAAGACTTAGGTGCACCATCCAGAACCTGTGGATATGATTCTGATGATCAAAATGTTAGTACAAACAAGGGAAAGCAAGTTTAGACTACAAATCAAGTGCAAATCATTCTGGTGGATCAAGAAAATCAAGAGGAAGAATAAACTAGTGAAGTTGCCGAAGAGTGAACACAAGAGCCTGAAGTTGAAGAACAACCTAAGAAGACTCTGAGGTATGTAAGATTGAATCATTTAGAAGATCAGATTATAGGTGATAAGAACAAAGGTGTCCAGACTAGGAGAAATATTGTATAAGAATACTGCTTGATTTCAAAGACTGGGCCTACTAGTGTGAATGAAGCATGTAAAGATGAGCATTGGGTTGAAGCAATGAAAGAGGAACTAAAATAGATTGAGAAGAATGATAATTGGATTCTTGTTCCCAGACCTAAGGATAAAAATGTTATTGGAACTAAATGGGTCTTTAGAAACAAACTAAATGAACAAGGAGAAGTGGTTAGAAACAAAGTAAGAATGGTATGCAAAGGATATTCACAGATGGAAGGAATTGATTTTGAAGAGGCTTTTTCCCCTGTTTCTAGAATCGAAGCTGTAAGATTATTTCTTGCCTATGCTACTTACAAGAACTACAAGGTTTATCAGATGGATTTCAAGTCAACTTTTCTAAATGGTGAATTGGAAGAAGAGGTGTATGTTGAGCAACCTGATGGATTTTAGTTGACTAATAAGGGAGATATGGTGTGTCAGTTGAAGAAAGCATTGTATGGACTCAAGCAAACCCCTAGAGCTTGGTATGCCAGATCGAACAAGTATTTGTTGAAGCTTGGATTTAACAAAGGTACTGCTGATAGTAATCTATATTTCAAGAATGGTAATAAATATTTGATTGTTGAAGTCTTTGTTGATGATATCATTTTTGGAGGAGATGATGGTTTGTGCATGAAGTTTTCTAATGAGATGAAGATTGAATTTGAAATGTCAAAGATTGGTGAGATGAAATTATTTTTGGGATTGTAAATTACTCAGTTAGATAAAGGGATTTTTATATCTCAGTCCAAGTATGTGAAGGAATTGCTAAAGAAGTTTGGTATGGAAGATTCAAATCCAGTCGGTACACCTATGGTGACTGGATGCAAGTTGACAACAAAAGATGATTCTCCAAAAGCAAATCAGACTAGATACAGATCAATGATTGGTGGATTGTTGTATTTAACTCAAACTAGGCCTAATATCATGGATGTTGTATGTATTTTTGCAAGATTTCAAGTTGATCTGAAGGAATCTCATGTGACTACTATGAAGAGAATTTTCAGATACTTGAAGGGAACAGTTGATTTTTTCCTATGGTATCCTAAAGATAATGATCTTACTTTGAGTGCCTTTACTGATGCTGATTGGGTAGGAGATGTAAATGACAAGAAAAGTACTAGTGGTGGAGCATTTTTCTTGGGTAAGAAGCTGATTTCATGGTTAAGTAAGAAGCAAAATGCCATTTCCTTATCTACTGTAGAGACCAAATACATTGTTGCTACTAACAATTGTACTCAAGTCTTGTGGATGAAATAGATGTTGAAGGATATCAGAGTTGTGTATAATGAGCCTATTGCTATATTATGTGATAATTCAAGTGCTATTAACATTTCTAAGAATCTGGTGCTACATTCAAAGACAAAGCATATATCTATTAAGTTTCACTTTTTGAGAGAAAAGGTGAGTGAAAAGGAAGTCAGACTAGAGTATGTGCCTACTAAGGAGAAAATTGTAGACATCTTTACCAAGCCATTGCCTAAGGATACTTTTGAGTATCTCAGAGGGAAGTTAGGAGTGATTAATCTTCCTAATTAGAACTAAGGATGCATTGCATTGCATCAGTTCATGCATTTCAAAGTCATATCTTGATCTGGGTTGATGTTGTGGTGGTTGCTACTCAGGGGGAGTAGTCAGATGTTCAGATTTTCAGATATGTGGTTCAAAGCTTGTATAGAAGAGATCTTTTTCATTGATTCCAAAGGGGGAGAAGATCACATGAAAAAAAGTTGAGGAGAAAATGAGTCAGAACCTAAGGGGGAGTAAGTGTTAAGAGTTAGCTACATTGATGGTGTTTTTCACATCATGTGTTTCCATCAATGCCAAAGGGGGAGATTGTTGGATATTGTGGTTATGTTGCTGATATGTGGTTTTCATTCATGTCAACACTATTAGCATTAATTCATTAGAAGCTATATATTTTGAGGATAACGAGAAAATTGTAATGAGATGAGTTGCAGGTTGTCAGTGGTGAAGTGAGGTTCAGTATGTTGGTTAGTTCTGTACATTGATGATCAGAGGTTGTGGACTAAAGGGTTTGTTTCTGAGTGTATATAGTTTATCCACATCAAGTTTCAAATATTCAGGTGAAGATTTGATTGAGTTATGAAGATTTACATTCTAACAGTTTTTTTGTTGCTTCAGTTTGTGTTCTTGATTGAAGATGATGCAATTTCAGTTAGTTCAACTGATGTGGATGCTTCTCTAGTGATTTGTGATGTTTGTGGATGCTTCTAGATTATTCTCTATCTTTGTTGCACATCCACATTGATCATTGTGCTTGTGGTTCGCAATTTTCTCTTGCGTGTTCATGTTTTTCTTGTTCTTGGCCGACATGGTGGTTGTAGAGTGTTGTGGATATTTGAGGAGTAATTAATTGAAGTTTTTTCACATTGGAGATGTTGATTTTGGTCTTCACTAAGTTGTGGCTGACCTTGGTTGATTCTCATTAATAATCTTTAGTATTTTAGGATGAGAATTTATATTCTTTTTATTATTTTGTTGAAGCCGACATGTAGGGATGAAATTTCTTGTTGCGGATATATAAGAGCGATTTCTTATTCAAATTGTGGTGTGATTCTATGTGTATATGTGTGAATATTGATCTAAATCATTCAAAGGAAGAGTAGAGTGTGAAGAAGAGTGAAGAGGATTAAAGAAGTGTTCATGTGCTTAACTAGAACTGTGAACAGGGATCAACAAATTCTATTCTATCAGTTCAAATCCCTATGGATGTAATTCGATTCTTTTTGTAATACAATGTGTCTTCCTTTGGGTGGTTAGCCCTGTTGTAATTGAGCAGTGAGCTCTAGGGAGTGTGCCTAAATGCAAGTGCATTCCCCATATTTTCATTTCTTATACTTTTAATAGGGTATAATCTTGTGGAATGACCTCCACCATGGTTTTTCCCCTAACAATGTTTCCACATAAAAAATCTTGGTGTTATGTGTTTTTCTGATGTGTTGATGATTTATGCTTTCATGGTTATTAATCAGATCAGAGAATAATGTTAATAAGTTGAATAATTTTTAAATTCTATGACAATTGATTCACCCCCACCTCTTAGTTGTTTGCCCTTGTGTTGCCAACAGAAAAGTCTTGTTCAGAGAAGGTGACATGGTGCGGCATAGCTAGGTATACAACCATGGGCTAAAATTCATTGACATCTAGATTAGCAGGTATGGATGATTCTTGCAAGGCTTTATCAAGGAAAAATTTGTGTTGTGGTGATATGCAGAGGAGTTCTAGGATAGAAATTAGTGTGGGAGTCTTCCCTAGTTGATCTAGGAGGTTATACTAGATTTTTTGTTGCAGATTGGAAGGAGGTCTTGGAAGAGTTATCTTGGCTATACAAGTGGTGATAGTACACTCTAAACTTGGATTGTTTATGGTAATGTTGGAAATGTGATAATCAAAGGGTTTGACATTAAGGATAATAGTGCTATAATCATGTTTGATGGTAGCATAACTAGCATTATTGTTGTTCCCTGAACTGGAGGCTTTTCCTTCGTCATGATCTTGCAAGGGATTTTTGAATATGGTATGGTCAACATTTTTCTTTCTTTGTGGATTTCCTATTGAAATGACTCCTTGTTTGATGAGGTCTTGAATGACATTTTTGAGTGTCCAATATCTAGATGTTTTATGTCCTTTTTTGTGGTGGTATTCCCAATATTCATCTTCTTTCCACCAGTTGGGTTTGATCAATGAGGGTTCATAGTTTTTGAAGTCTAGTAGTTGGATGACATTGGATTGCAGGAGTTGCTTTAGGATTGATTCAATGGGTTCACCCAATTGGGTGTATGTTCTTTTGGAATAGGGAGGACCTCTGTGTTGTTGGTTATTTTGGACTATTTTCAATGTTTTACTTTGATCTTGTGTTTGGGTATTTGATGTATTTGAAGTGTTTGCTAAGGAAAGACCTTTGAGATGAATGGTAGGACCTTTATTTATCATCAATAACTCCATCATTCATGACATTCTTATTTTGGGACCAATATTTTCTTTTGTCATTATCAGGATTTGAAGTCTCTTTGTGTACTTTGACTAGTGCTTTTGCGACAATACATTTTTCAATAAGGGAACCTTTCTCAAGGATTTCATCAAAAGTTGTGCAACATTAGATTTGAAGACCTCTCATCATTTCTTTGTTAAGGTTCTCCACAAATATGGTGACTAGTTTTTTCTTAGGAATGTGACAAGGGAACTTGCTAGCTAGACTTCGCCATGTTTGGTAAAATGAGGTGACTCCCCTTCTTATTGTTTGGTAGTGCATAATGTTGCAAGGGTTATGTCACTTTCATTGTTAAAGGCAAAGTGATTAATGAATTTATCAGCCAGCTCTCCCCATGTTCTAATCCCTGAAAGAAGATGTGCAAACTAATCTAGGGTCGGCCTTGTGAGACATTGTGGGAATAGTCTCATCAAATAGGTGGGATCATATATGAATTCCATACATGACATATTAAATTCTCGTATGTGTTCTATTGGAACTCCTTTCCCTTTGTTATTAGGTAAAGTCGGTGTTGTGAAGTGAGGGGGAAAGGGTGGCATGTATAGATTTCTTTCGAATGGATAAGGGCACAATTCCTCCATGGAATAAGTTTTATTTTTGGTCCCCAATTGCATATTTTTTATTTGTTGTTGGATGGCCTATATTTGTTGCATCAATGTTTCAACAAGAGATGGTGTTGTGTTGGTTTAATTTGTTGTTATGATGTTGGTGATGAGGTCATATGTTGGATTTGAATTTGGATTAAAATTTTGTAGTATGGGACCTTGGTGTCCTTGTTGGTATTGAGGTGAAAATGTGGCATTTGTGTTGGTTTGATTTGGAGGAAAGTTGGAATTTAGATTGGTCCCAAAGGTCATGTTTTTATTTGGTATGGTGTTTTGAAATTGTGGTGTAGGTCCTTGATTTGTTCCTTGGATTTGAAATGTGGTCCTTGATTCATGTTTTGAAAAGATGGTGTAGGCCCTTGAAGTGATGGTGTAGGTCCTTGATTAATGTTTTGAAATGACAGGGTAGGTCCTTGATTAGCATTTGGTCCTTGTAATGTGGGAGTGAGCCCTTGGTTGGTGCTTTGATTTGGTATTTTTCATGGGACAATGTGGATTCTCCTAGATTTGTTTGGTGGATTTTGATTTTATGAGGGTGCACATTGGAATTGGAATGATGGATCTTGATTCATGTTTTGAGGTGTAGGTGTGGGGCCTTGGTTTGTATTGTGAAGTAAAGGTGTGGGACCTTGGTTTTTATTTTGAAGTAAAGGTGTAGGACCTTGGTTTGTGTTTTGAAAAAGAGGATTTGTGAAGGTCTTACCTATGGAATTTGATTAGCTTCCAAATGTGAAATTTTTTCATTGTGTTGTCTTGTTTCCAAGAGTGGAGATACTAGGGATATGTGTGGTAGTGGTTGCCATGTGTGTTGTTGTCCCAAGTGGCATAGTTGAATTTTTTTCTGAAGATGGCATGCCAAATGCAAATGGATTTTGAGTATCTCTTTCCGCAATTGTTGAGGAATCAAAGCCTTGAGGGAGTTTAGCACCCTTTTTGGCTAGTGCATGGAATAATCTATTAGGATCAGAAGTAACAAGATCATCAACCATGCTTAAAATCCTTGGGTCTTGGTAAGCTCTTCCAATCTCTTTAGGAGTCATTTTCTTGTTAAATTCGTCTAGACTTAGATTGTCCAATGTAGGGTCTCTTTGTGGTGTTTCTCTTTGTGGGGTAGATTGATTTGAGTTTGATCCAAAGTTGTTGTCATGATGTGGACTAGAAAAGGGGTAATTCAAGGAATCCATGTCCTTTCTTTTAGTTCGTGACCTTTTTTCAACCATGTAAAACTTGCAAGTCTAGAAGGTAATGCAAGGTGATAATGAGGCTAGATAAAACTAATGGATGCAAAGGATACCGAAGGTAGACTAATTAATGATGAAGGATAATGACAAGGAGACTAAATTATGCTAAATTAATGATCAAGGGCAGTGATGCAACTAAGGCTAAGATGAAATTAAAATATATTTTTGTGTTTTTGGAATATAAAGATGAAAAATGAAAGTGCAATGTAAGTCCAAGACTAAGGATTGATAATGAAGCTATTGTCAAATAGTATGGTGTGAAGCTAAATGATACTAAGATAATGCTAAGGATATGAAGCCTAAAATTTAAGACAAAGGATGATAACCAAGCTAATGTAGGTCCAAGATAACAAACCCAAATGTCATTGACCTTTGTGATAATCAAGATAATAGTTTTGACAAGGTGAGTCTAAACTATGACACAAGTTTGAGAGTCAAATTTGACAAAATTGACAATGAAAAAGGTTGATAAAGTGAAATATGAAGGTCAATGAAAAATTGGATAAGCAACCATGGATTTTCCAAAGGGTTAGTAATATTCCTATGTCTTAAATTTGAAAGGTAGATGCAACCTAAAGTTTAAGATTAATTTATGCAATGCAAAAGGATGATGAAAGCAACCTATGATGCAATGTAATCCTAAATGGAAATGATGGAATAGACTAATAAACTCTGCAAGTCTTTGGTTTGGATAAAAAGTTCACTATAAAAATGAATTGGACCATTTTTAAGCAAGGATTTTGTGAAATTTTGTTTATCAAGAAATTGCGTCACTGTTTTTCTTAGATGTGTCACTTTCGATTGTGGTTTTTTGATAAAAAATTATAGTTCAATTTATCAATTGTGGATCTATTTTTGCATATGCGGTACAGGTTATCAGTTGTGGTTTTCTAGTGAGTAGTTGTGACACAAAATTACTATTGTGGGCCTATTTCTAGAAATGCAGTCACATAATGTTGATTTTTCACTTATGAAGGTTTTGACCTAGCTTTTGAGTGGGTTTTTGACTAATTTTGAAGAAATTTTATTTGGAAAACACAAAATATAGTCACAAACACTTGTTTTGATCTAATTTTGAGTGTGGAAAAGTTTGATTTCAATGTGATAATGACGCTCATAGACAACATGCACAATCCTAGGGTTGGAAAAGATACCACTCACTAGGTCCCCACTTGGATTTCTCTAGCCAACCAAACAAGGAAGATAGCTAGAGACTTGGTGGAACTAGCCCCCCCTTACATGACACTCACTTCTCAAGCACACCAAGTATCAATTCCCCAAAGAGGAATTTCTACCTCTACACATGAATGGTGAAAATGTGGGGCGGCTTCAGAATGACCATTCCTATGCTAGATGTGAAAGGGATTTTGGCCACTAAAAAATTTGTTCTTAGTAAGGGAATTCATTCAAGTTGGCCATACATGTGGCAATATTAGCTCAAGATTATTTCAATTAAGAGGCCTCCCAGTCCCTTCCTAAGAAAGGATTTTGACGTGTCACATGGACACTAGGGGTGGAACTTGTTGATATGAAACATTCACACTTGTTTCTTATGACTTTTTTTATAAACACATTTCTTATATAGCAACTTGAAAGTAGCTTGGCCTTAGCTTCATTACTGTTTGGGTCATTCCCACCTTTCAGAGTGGGGTGGAAGGTCCTCTAAAAAGGTAAACAAAAGTGAGGAAGTATGTTGTTTTTGATCTCCCATATCACACGAAGCGCAAGGAGAGAGAATACATAATTCATTTGCCTCACACTCACATGGGGTTCATTTTAACTCCAAATCCAAATGTGGGGGTGGTCGTACAAGTGCCAAAGAAATGATTTTGATCCTCAAGATCGCCAAGTGGCATGAGAGGAGATCAAACACATTCAATGACAAAAATGAATTTTCATTCTAAAAATCATGGGTGATAAAATGCATTTTGTTGTTCATTTTAAATCCTTATGAATGAGAGATGCATGTTCATTTTACCCTTATGAATTTGATGCAAGTTGTAGTTGTTTGTAAGCAAAGAAAACAAAAATTAATTATCCTTAAAGTGAAAAATGAAAAGCTCAATTTATTTGTTGTTTCTAAAGAAACATTTTTTAAAATCCTTAGATCCAAATCCACACACTGAAAAGAGACAATTAGCACTCAAAAAACCATAATCTACTAAAAACCCAAAGGGAAAATTTAAAGAAAATGAAAAATAATTTTTTTATACTATCAGGCCATTGCATCATTCGGCCTTAGTTGCATCGTTGTAATGCATCATTGTAGATTAGTTGTGCCTCTATTTCAAATCCAAATCTCCCACTCATAGATGTGTCACTGTGTGTCATAAATGTGTCATTATTTTGAATTCGGATTCCCACCTATCAGTTGTGTTGTTTCCCTTATCAGTTGCATCGTTCTTCTTCAGTTGCATCACTGTGCGTCTCATTTGCATAGCTCCTTATGAAAACCTGAAAAAACAAAAGAAAAATCCATACAAATCCTACAAAAACTTGTCTTCACGTCGGGTTCACCAATGTAATATGGGTAAAAATCAAGCAACTTAGATTCTAATGACAATCACAACACTTCTAAGCTAATAACCCAATCTAAACAAGAGAAAGAAAACAAGCATGAGGAAAATGAAAGAATTAAAGTAAAAACACTCCCCATATTTGAAATTGAATGAATTCTCTTATCTCTCCGAAATCTTCCTTTGTAAATATTCCCTTAGATCAAAGCTAACATGTGCAAATACCTGCAAATATTGAGAATCAAAGTTGGAGATAAGTGGTTGTTAAATTGAAAATGGATGAAGAAGGATTATTTTATAGACAACCATTCACATGAATGATCAAGATTAATCTTCTAGAAAGATTCCAAGATTGATAGATGAGAGGACATGCAACACAGAGGAGTGAAGGTTACCAAATGAAGGGCCAAGATTGAAAAGAGACCAAAGTCAATCGATGATTGATATTCAAAAATGAGATAGTGGTAGAAGAAATGAAGGAATTAAAATTTGAAATCAATTAATTCATGAGAAGGAATCTCTGGACAAGTGGAGCATAAATAATCCATTTGAATTATTTATTTGAGGAAAAAGGAAAGGGAGCATTTAATTAAATTTCTTTATGCAAGCATTTTAATTAAATAGGAGGAAATGGACAAATGTCATTAAATAATTAATTTAGATTAATTATTTAATAAAGAAGTGTTGGGAGATAATTAAATAATTTTGACAACTATTTAACCATAGAAGAAGAATTAAAAGATTAATGAATAAGTAAATCATTAATAATTATTATTTAACTATAGACGAATGATAATAGGAAAATAATTAAATAAATGATAATTTATTTAATTATTGAAGAAAGAGATGTTAGTGACACAATTAGATTTATTTAATTGATCAAGGTATAATAAAGGCCGAGAGATGAATTAATTAAGTAATTAAAAATTATTTAACTAATGGAGAAATGTGATCAAGGGTAATTAAATAATTAAAATTATTTAATTGTGCGGAGACAGAGACCAAGAAAAATGATGCTCATAGACTAAGATATTTTTAAGTGTCTACAACCATTCTTCTTTTCAACATTGTTTGGAGTCTAATTCTCCTTTGAGCTTTCTCCTTTTTCAAACCCTAATCCTTCTTTGTCCTTAGAATATTTTTGACTAGCAAGCATATCATCAATAAGGGTGGATCTCTTCTTGAATTTTTCCTCTTGGCTATTTTCTTTCACCAAATATTTCCTCAAAGACACAATCTCTTCTTCAAGCTTTGAAAATTATAAAGACTTGTCTTTCAATTTGGAATTCAAACAGTATTTAACTCTTTTTCCTTCTTCAACCCATACTTTTAGATTAGTGATTTTCTCATTTGGTTGCTTAAGTTGCTCATTTATTTCCTTGAGTTGCTCTTTAAATTTCTTGAATCGATTCCTCAGCTTCTTGATGCACTCATTTGCTTCCTTAATATTTTATTTTAGATCTTTATTCTCACATTCTACTTTATCCAGATCATCAAGAGCAGATTTGAGTTCTCAAGTTCCATGTCCTCTTCATATTCTTGTTTAGTATACCTTTCCATTATAATTATTCCCAGAGGGATAGGATACCTCTTAGTTTCCATGTATTCAACCTCCAAGATCTACCTTAGTGATTAATATAATTGATGGAACTAGGCTCTGATACCAATTTTTGAACACCCAAAATACTAAGATTGGGGGTGAATTAGTATTCCTTGAAATTCATTAACTTAAAAGTGCATTCAAGGAATCTCACTAAACTTGAAAAAATGGAAAGGAAAAATTAAAGCATGCATCTCAATAATCAACACAAGAACACTAGATTTACATGGAAATCCCTTGGAAGGGAAAAGCCATGACAAGGATTATCTCACAATATATCATAACTGGTTACAACATATTATAGGAGGCTCACTACCTAAAGGGCTCACTGCTCGGAGGAATCAGTGTCTAGAAAATAGGAGTGCTCACTACCCAAGGAAGATCATTTCTTCTATAATTACAAAAGATATAGAAAAGAGTGGCTCAGTATTGCAAGTATGAAAGTGTTGTCATTGATGTCAACTAGTTAACTAGCTCTCAACTAGTTGTTGTTGTCATTAATGTCATGGGAAATGGTTATTGGATGTATATGTCAAGGATATTGAGAGAATTGTAAAGGAAAAAAATTGCAGGTGTTCAATTTTTTGCTCTGAGATTTGGTCCTATGTTTGTGTAGTTCAGATATGTTGATCATGGTGGTTGGAAGTTTCTATATCCATATTTTGGGTCTCTGGATCATTGTACAGTGTGAGTTATGTTCACCAATTGTGAACTATGATTTTCAATGTATCTAGTTAAGGTCCAGGAGAAATGTAATTACTCTGTATTTATTCTTGTTTGAGTTTTATGACTTGCAGTTCTAAAGATAAACTGATATGAGTGTGTTGAAGTTAATTTTGTTATCTAGAAGGATTAGATCATGCTAAGGTTGCATGTGCTTAATTGTTTGTGTTTTACACTGGTTTGGACGACCTTGTGTTTAGCACTACTTTCAAAGCTTATGGAAGCATGTTGAAGCATGTGGTTCGGTCACTCTCATTCTAACTCCACCCTAGAATGTTTTGGAATTGACCTGATTTGAATTTGTAAATGAAAATGGTGTATGGTCAACTTTGGATATGTTTCAAAGTTGAAGATGGTATAAATATAGGATGAGATATTGGTTAAAGGTGTTCAAAGAAATAGAGCAAGATAGATGCAAGATAGATGTGAATCAATGTGTATGTAATGCAAGTTGTGTAGATTAGTGCAAAGTCTAATTACGAAGTTTCTAGATGTAGTGAGGTGAAGGTGTACTCTATCATTCATGCATTTCTGTAAGGTGTTTGAGTGAGTTGTGTTGGAAATATCTATTACACTGAGTTTGTATTTTCTCTGTAACAAATTTCTTTTATCTTCTTTTTATCTGTCTAGCAGTGAGCCCTTTGAATGGTTAACCCTATTTGGGCAATGAGTCCTAATCTGGATAGTGAGTCCTATTTTGGAAGTGAGCCTTCTTTGGAAATGAGCCTTTGTATTCGGTTTTGATATTCCCTATATTGTGAGCTAATACTCACCATGGTTTTTACCTTATTGGGTTTTTTATGTAAATCTAGATAGTGTTACCGTGTATGTGTGATTTTTTTCAGTTTCTTCTTGTGCATTAAATGATTAATAATATTATTAGTATAAAGGATTTGTGATTGATTTAATTTTTGGTAAAAATTATAGAAGATTAATTTTGATGCAACTTATTCACCCCCCTCTCAATTTTCTTGTTTAATAATTGGTATCAAAGCTTGGTTCCTTGGAGAAGAGCTTAACTACTTAAGGAAGGTCTAGGATGGTGACAAGATAATTTTGAGTATCTCTAAGAGAAGTTAAGGGTTATTGCCCCTCCTTTCTTGAACTAGATGCATATGGAGATGCATCAGTCTCGTGGATCTATGCATCTATCTTTCTTCTAGACTGATGTTTTGGTGGCTACCTCTTAGGGGGAGTAGGTAGTATCATGTCATGTGTTTTCATTAAAAGAGTATTTTATTCTTAACGTCAAATGAGAAATGAATGTAAAATATCTTTTTCCTTTGCCATTGATGTCAAAGGGTGAGAAAATATATGTAGAGAGAAAGATGTGGAGATGTGAAAAAGATTATCTACTAAGGGGAGAAACAAAAAGTAAAATCATGGAAAGTGTGTTCAGAGCTGTTGTGTTGTCCTTGATGGTTTTTCACATCATGTGTTGCCATCAATGACAAAGGGGGAGATTGTTGCAAGTATGAAAGTGTTGTCATTGATGTCAACTAGTTAACTAGTTCTCAACTAGTTGATATTTTCATTAATATGCCGAAGAAATAGTTCCATTTAGGGTCAATAAAATGACTTTACACACTTCACACTCGTCAGAATCGCTCTCACTTACACATCTTATTCCACACACTGAATTGACCTTCTATATATATTTATATATTCCACAAACACTCATATCATCAATTAAGTTGGGCTAATTAGATGAAATTTGTGACACCATAATTGTTGGAATAATAAGAAGATTATCATTGATATGCTTACCGACAACATGAGCATGGAATATAAGTATAAGTCGTACTGCAATCATTTTAGTGTTTTCATTGATGTCCATATTGTACTTTGGTATGAATATCATAATGTATACCACTTTTTATAGCTTGAGAATGTTTGAAAATTATTATCATGTGCAATTTTTCAAGAAGGTTTGATTTGTTGAAGATAGTTGAAGTGAGAAATTAACTAAGTGTCAAAGTAGGTAATTCGTTGTACAAGACATCCTATATTTTGGTTTGCTTTTTTGTTGTTGTGTACAATCTCACTCTATGATTTTTAGTTTTTTTTTTTAGATGTTAGAAGAGTCAATCTAGAATTTCATAGTGTTTTTTTTTTTGATGTTGAAGATAGGAATGATAGAAGTTTCAGTCTAGAAGTTACAATGTTACCAGTACAATATGTATGTTTTGGAGGATCTGCATCTCTCCATGGATTGGTATTTGGATTTGTGGACTTGTGGAGATGTTGAAAGGTATTAGTAGAGTGTGAATTCCAAGTGGCATGAAGTTTGGAGGTCAGTGTGTCATTTTTTTGATGTACAGTTGGAAAATTTCTATGTTAGGTCATTATTATTTTTGACCTAATAAGTCTTGTGTATTGTGGAGTTTTAGTAAGTTCTGGTCTATTGTGTGGGAGCTATTATAGGTCCATTCTGACCTATTTTTCTTTTTTTATAAGTTTTTAATCTTGGTGTGAAGCATGTGTGTGTATGTTGAGCTGACAAGGTATATTCTGTATAATATATCTATTTAGGTTGACCTAATTAATGATGCAAGTGCTTAATGGTAAAGAGAATATATATATATATATATATATATATATATATATAAGATATTTTTTAGTGTTTTAAAGATAGTGATATATGTGTTATATAATTGTTGATGCAAATTGTGTGAGTATAAGGTGAATGTAGAGAAGAGCAGAGTGTTAGTGCAAATTAGTATGAAGTGTGTGATGTTAGTATATTGAGATTCAATGGAATTGTATCTAAGCATGTTGTAGATGCATTTATAAAAATTCAAATCTTGCTTGTGTGCCACCACTCTCTTCTATCCTTTATTCTTTCAATGGGCAGTCGGTCCACTTGGACAATGAGTCCACCTATAGTGAGCACTTAAGTAATATCTTATAATCGATTATAATATATTATGAGCTAATCCTCACTATGGTTTTTCTCATTTTGGGTATTCCACATAAAAATCTGGTGTTCATGTGTTATGTGATGTTGATGGTTGTTTTCATGCTTTCCTTTCCTACTGCAAATTGAACATGCTAAGTGAAATAAATTTTTGAATATCTAAGTGGTTTCAAAGAATACTGATTCACCCCCCTCTCAATACTCCAGGTGTTCAATAATTGGTATCAAAGCTTGGTTGCTTGGAAGAGCTTAACTACTTGGGGAATTTCTTGGATGTTGAACACATGGTTGTTAGAATATTTCCTACTCCTCTAGAAGAGATTCCTATAGTTGGATTGATAGAAGAAGATTGAATGGTTTACATGAATGGAGAACTCAAAATAGCTCTTGAAGTTCTGGAAAGAACTAAAGGTGAAAATAGAGACCTAAAATAAAATGTTAAAGAAGTGGATGAATGCATTAGAAAGTTGAGAGAGAAATTAAATAAATTTAAAGAAATACATAAGGAGGTTAGTAAGAATTTGAATCAAGCCAATGAAATAATTACCAGTCTAAAAGTAGAAGTTGAAGAATGTGATAGGACTTTAAAAAATTTATTGGTTCCATGAGTTACATTTCAATTTTTTTTGGTTTTTTCTAGTTGTTCCATGCTAGGGTTTCAAATTCCATTACATTAGGGTTCACCTATAGGGCTAAAAATTTCCTAAAACTCTAAGGGTGCTAAGCCTTAACCTTTTCTTTTATTCACTCATTGATCTAATATAGCCTATTATTGATTCATCAAGTTATCACTTAAGTCATTGGCATCATCTATCAACCATTATCGTAGCTTTACTGCTCATAACCTATTCAAAATATTTTCCTAAGTATTAAAGTCATGTGGGCTATGAAATATTTACTCATTGTATTAAATCACTTTAATCCTAGGTCTAACATGTATCAAGTCCTAATTTTTGAGTTATGAACTTAAAGTACATGCATAAAATGCCTTAAGGAGCACTTAGTGTGGCCCCACACATAACAGGTATTCATTAGTCATTGGCTCCCTGCCATCTCGCATGATTAAAATATTCACAGAAAAGTCAATGCAAGATAGTAGGAGAGTGCCACATGTCTAGTCTTCACGATGGACCCTGTAGTCTTTTAAAAAGAAATAATGGTGGGTCTTTAATCTAGGGGCTAAAATGGAGCCATGTGGAAACAATCTAGACCATTCTATGATGGGTTCATTGCAATTCTCATCATTTAAATTCTCAATATAAGGCAGTGTCCATGGCTATATGCAAAAGCAAATGGAAAAAACTTGCTTAGCAGTCTATTCTACAATCAAATTTACAGAAATCAAACCTATTCTGTAGTACATTTGTATAAAAGGAAAGTTGCATAAAAATAAACTAATATAAGGTACACTTGCATGAAAGGAAATTTAAATGAAAGGAAACTAATATAAGACAAACTTTCATGAATTGAAAATGATAAACTACTTCACACTTTGATAGAAATGAAAAAATTGTTTGAATTCAAATTTACTCTAAAAATTCTGGAAATACATTGCTTGAAATGAAACTAGAAACTATCCTATTTCCTCAGGCCAAAACAAGCACTTCTAATCCCCCCTTGATTCTTTGATTACAATGCATTTATAAAATTAAAAGATGAGCCTCATAGTTGTGCAACAGCTTGCTAGAAAATAAGAACATGTGTGGAGAAAGAAAGGATAAGTCTTCACTCCGTTTGGCTGAGTCAATCTCTTTTGGTCGTCCAAAACAATAATCCCTACTTTTCAGCCCTTTAAATTGCTCCAAAAAGGTGTTAGAGTGTTGAAAAATCCTTCCTTTGATCTCTTCTATCATTAAAACTCTTAAATATGCTCCTATATGCTCTCAACTGCTCATAAATTGGGTTGAACTACTCCCTAAATATTTGCAACTGCCCTTATATTCTCTCAACTTCTGTCGTCACTCCAATTTTCTTTAATGCTTACAACTGTTGTCCCTTAACTGTTCAACCTCTTCATAAATTCTATCATACTTAGTTCCAAAAATTTTGGAGCATAGATGCAAACAAATGAACAAATTTTGGAAATTCCAAAGCATGGAATCAAAGTTCTAGAGCATCATATTGGTGAATTTTTCTCTCAAACCATGAACTAGGTTTTCATGAAATTTAATAGGTTTTTTTGCCTTCTTGTTTCTAAATTTTTATCCAAAAATCTCAAGAACCTAGATCATAATTTTCAAGATATGATGAAATCTTTAACTGTTACAATTGAAAATCTCTTACTTTCCTTATCATGCTTAGTCTTGATAAACTTCATAATTAAACAAAATATATGTTTTTATTTAGCTAATAGATGAGACTTATTTTTATCTCATCATCTCCCCCACACCTAAAATGTTGTAGGTCCGTTTGCAACTTATAATGAGCCTTCAAATTCATTTTTTAGTAGTTGCTCCAGTAGCTCCCAACATCTCCTGATTTTATCTTAATTTTCCATGCAACCATCATGGATGAGTTGTAGTTCACTTTCTCCATGTTGCATGCAAATAATTTCTTCAACTTTTGAGAGCTACAACTTGATCTTTTACATTAAATAGAAATTCAAAAAATTTCATCATTATTTTTGCTTCCATACTATTGAAGTTCTAATGCTAAAACTAGATCCCAAAGTTTCAATAACCAATCATCCATAATGCCAAAATATTTGTAGCATATTTTGAGAGCAACAAATTTTATATAGAAGTGTGTTTACAACCTTTGAGAAGATGAAATAGATTGTGTAGAGCACTTATTTGTAGAAAATGAAAACCTACCCTACTCTAGTTAATGATGTAGAGAGGTTATACAAAACCATCAACTGGTTGTGAAAAATATTTCCCCCTTCTCAAAATATTTTTCCATGCATTAAAATTTTTGAGAGAAGAGAATGAAAAGAAGATGAATTTTTTTTTGAAACTCAATGCTTCACCTTCCTTTGAAGTGGAAACCTTCTCCATGATTTTTTATTCTAGCAAATACATGGGCTGATTGGAGAGATCTTGCAATCCTTCCTTCTGATCTCTTGCATGTATGACTAGAAACAATGCCTTGTTCTTCAAATTTCTAATTGGGTAGCCCTCCTTAGAATTTGAAGGTCTCTAATTAAGTCTATTTTTTGCAAGCTTTTTTAATGAAGATAAGATCTCTTTATTGTATTCTACATATCTTGTAAGCAATAATACATCAAAATTTTCCTTAAAGAAATATCCTTTGCTAGGAATTGGAGTGATGGTCCTCCAACTAAGGATATCTTGAAATAGATAGGGGGTTTCTATTTAGAGCTGGTATTTTGGGGGGTTTTGAGAGAAATATTCCTTGAGGAACTTCTAAATCTAAGAGTTCGCCAAACTAGTTTTCTTGATTCCTTAATGACACCTATCCTCGACAATGACGCAAAAAATGATGTGTTTGTTGCAATCCTCATCATTTAACTTATCAATCTAAAGCGGTTTCCATGGCTATATGCAAAAGAGAATAGAGAAAACCCACTTAATAGTTTATTTTACAATCAAACTTGTAGAAATCAAACATATTCTGGAACATACTTGCATAAAAGGAAAGTTGTATGAAAGGAAACTAATATAAGACACAGTTGCATGAAATGAAACTAATATAAGACACACTTACATGAATTGAAAATGCTAAACTACTTCACACTTTGTTGGAAATGAAAAACTTGCTTAAATTTAAATTTACTCTAATTTTTTTGGAAATACATTGCTTGAAATGAAATTAGAAACTATCATATTTCCTTATGCCAAAACAAGCCCTTCTAATCCCCCCTCGATTCTTTGATTACAATGCATTTATAAAATTAAAAAATGAGCCTCATAACTATGCAACAACTTGCTAGAAAATAGGAACATGTGTGGAGAAAGAAATTACAAGTCTTCACTCCATTTTGATAAGTCAATCTCTTTTGGTCATCGAAAAAGGTGTTAGAGTGTTGAAGAAGTTTTTCCTTTGATCTCTTCTATCATTAAAACTCTTAAATCTACTCCTATATGCTTTCAACTACTCATAAATTGGGTTGAACAACTCCCTAGATATTTGCAACTGCCCCTATATTCTCTCAACTTCTATCCAAGTCACTCCAATTTTCTTTAATGCATGCAACTGTTGTCCTTTAACTACTCAACCTCTTCATAAATGCTATCATACTTTATTCCAAAAATTTTAGAGCATAGAAGCAAATGAATGAACAAATTCTAAAAATTTTGGAGCATGGAAGCAAAGTTCTAAAGTATCAGGTTGGTGAAATTTTCTCTCAAACCATAAACTGGGTTTTTGTGAAATTTAATAGGTTTTTTTACCTTCTTGTCTTCAAATTTCTATCCAAAAATATCAAGAACCCAAATCATAATTTTCAAGATATGATGAAATATTTGACTGCTACAACTGAAAATCTCTTACTTTCCTCATCATGTTTTGTCTTAATAAACTTCATAATTAAGTGTTACCTAATGTCATTACTTGCTCAATTAGGCTGAGCTTTTTGTTTAGAAACCAAGAGAGGTATATTTTTCATTAATCTTTCCTATATTACATTCAATTGTATAAACAAAAAAACAGAAGATTACAAGATTATAGTAACAGATAATTGCATTTATAGAAGTGCATGTAACATAGAAAAGATTTACACAAATCTTTCTGAAAGGTAATCTTTATTGATTCAAAAGTGCATATTTATCTTACACAAACTATGAGACTTAACTTATTCAATGAAAATGAAGGAAAGCATATATATGAATAAGTAAACGAATGTAAATGTGCATATAAGGAGAGAGACTAGTCATTGCCTGAGAATGACTAGTTTAGGGTGTGTTGTCTTGCACTATTGTTGTGCTGAGCTGCTTGTGTCCCTCCTAGCTCCTTATTGCTCCTAATTATTGCATTTGGCAATAACAATGATATTAAAACAATACTCTAAGCAATGAAAGATCTCAATCCTTACATGAACAAACACCTATGCATGTATAAACTGATATCCATGTGCATTAAATAAGCAATGCATACCTTGGATGTCCTAGAAAACAATGAAGTCATCAAACACATCCAAAATATGCATTTATTTTTCTAACTTGTTTGCTTCATGTGTAGATACAGGAAAATTAATGTTGTTGATTTGTTTCATCAAGTTACAACATGTGGGTTAAAACATGGCTCCCACAAGGATTGAGCCTGACATGTTGAATTATCAAATAATGAGTTCTTTCGAGCTTATTTAAAAGGGAAATGCATTATTAAGAGTCATAATATCAACATGATCATGAAATGATAGTGAACATGCATACATATTAAGTTCACATATTCTAGGTGTGTAACTTGAAACAAATAATATTAAACACCTGATCATAGAACCATTTTTGCCAAAATGTTGTTCAAAACAACAATGTTTGATTTTGAAGCTAAGACCAATGCTAAAAGGCAATATGATAGTGGGTTTTGTATCAAGAATTGACAACATCAAAGCATAGATTTAAAGCGACTGTTGGTATAAATGACAGTCATTTTTAAGAAGACTCTAAGATAGGACAGTCTCTTGATGACTGAACAATAAGGCATACCCATTCCATGACAAGGATCTAGGGGCAACATTTAGAATGATGTATGATAGTCTTTAAAAAGAGGCAGCAATGGATCAAGGGCATTAGTAACTTTGTCAGTGGTTGCCAAGCAATAGAGTAGAAATTCTTCATTTGTAAAAGAAATAAAGTATGCTAGTGTGTCCTCAAGTTACTAACAACCACATTGCACTTGAGTTTGAACTACAAGATGGCAATGAAAGAGATGCTCTAAAAAAAAATTTCTACAGTTGATCATGGACCTTCATAAAATCACACAAAGCATGTGAAATATTTTCAAATGTTTTAAACAATGGGATTCATGTGAGGTAATCATATGAAATTGTAGCTATGGTAGGTCAAGAGCTCAAAAGAATATGCGATAGTCCAATAGAAAAGGGACAACCATAATTATAATGACTTGTGAAGATAAATAAAGTGATAATTTTGATAGTGAAACAATCCATATATTTAATAACAAAGAGAATTGCACTAAAGCAACATGAAGCTTGTAGTTTGATTGTGTAATGGCATCGATCCATTTTTTTTGCAAACCATTTTTCTTCACAGGGCAACATTCTTTCTATGAACAATTGATTGAGATAGCTCTTGTTTCAATATTTTACCTCTTAGGAAATCTCATTTGTATTATTATCTTGCATTTTTTTTATCACAATAAAATGATTATGATGGCCACGAAGCTTGCAGAGGAGGGTGTGGTCGTGACCATAAAGAGAAATCATGAAATCATGAATTACACAACAGGAATCTACAGAAAAATGCCACAAAATCAAGGGGCACGAATATGGTGAGGCTACAACATGGGTAAAGATGAATAGAAGACAAGTTAAATTCATCATTCTTGAGCACATAGAACTTGAATGAGAATTTTTTCTGTAAAAGTGAAATATATAAAAAAAGACTGAAAGTGGTTTCTTAGTCGTGACCCAGAGAACTAGAATCATTTTTCTCTTTAGAAAACAACAAAATTGAAGGTTAAGGCATAAAAGCTATAGGAAAATGACACATATATTCATCATGTTTTCTCAAACAAAACTTGAATAGGATTTATTTTACAGATACAAAAATAAAATAAACTTTTAAATATGCAGAAGGCTTACCATTTTCGGTTGGGCCTGTTTTTCTTCATAGAATCCGCAAGTTTCATCATGAAAATCATTCACATTAGCTTTAGAAACCCCAATCATGGTGGCATCCTCAGAAGCACAAGGAGGTTATGAATAAAGTAAAATGCAAATGAATGTCTAAACTTACATTTTAGGGTTTGAAACCCTAGAAAGGTTTGATGGATTCAAAAGGCATTTTTTCCTTTAGCTTTTTGAAAAAAGCTTTATTTGCATATGTCCAAGTTGTGGTATATCTTCTATGCCTTGTGATTATTTTAAATAATATTTTGAATATTTCATATGACTTAGTCAATTAAGCCTTGTATTTGGATTTATCATAATGTCTTTATTTTTTCATTTTAAATCAATATTGTAAAACTTTATTTAAAGTGATGAAGATATAAATCACTTTAATAAATTTTATTCATTGATGCAAAATAAAGATGCTAGATTGGTTCTCAAGGAAGAGTTAAATGAAGCAATAATGCTTTGCAAGCATTTAGGGAGGTTAAAGATCAGTTGGAAAACATGTGCCAAAGTTTGAGGAGCTATTTTGACTCATTTAATTGCTTTTTGAAGCAAATAGGAGCTTTTTGTGGACAATTTGAAGAGTTGTCATGTTGGAAAAAGTCAAGCTTGAATTTTTCATCTATTTGGAGCTCTTTTAGATGAGATCTAGTGGCTAGTTTTTAGGCTTTTTGAAGGCTTATGAAAATGAAGATTCTAGAGCCTTTTTTGGTGGAACTACTTGGAGCTGATTGTTATAGTCTCATTTAGGAATCATTTTTGAGTTAGTTCTTGATATATACTTTTCTGACTTATGACTTTTACAGCCTTTTGGAGAATACAACATACTTTGTAACTCATTTTTTGGATATGGAATATAATACAAACCTTAGATATCATTGACCTTGAGGTTTTTCCTATTAGTTCTTTGCATTATTGTGTGTATTTAGTTGATTGATCAAGTTATTAGTGAAATATTATTCATTCCCTAATAATTTTGTCTTATATTTTAACACCTTTATGCAAGAGTATGTTAATGCAGGTTATAGATTGTGTCGAGCACTATAAATAGCTTCTAACTGTGAAATCATCTTTCCTCCTAGGAGTTTAAACATTGTGACCCTTCTGTGAAGCACTTATGCAGGAGCATGCAACAGTTAATTGTGCAATGTATAATTTTGTCATTGTGGTTAAGTGTTTGAGTTTTTCAGAATTTCATAGTCCTGTTCAATTTGGCATATCACTTCACTTTTAATGTTCAATTTTTTGTTTCATGCATTTCCTTCTCCCTTTTCCTTTACAAAATTTGAAGTTTTAAGTGACACCATAGGAAGCCATCCTCGTCCAAAGATTCACTCCAATCTTTAGGTCACCCACAGCCTAGGAGTGTTTCCATGTTTTCTCTGGAATGCTAAGTCCTGCAGCTTAACTTGTTGAATCATGCAGCTTAGATAGGGTGTAATTTCAGTAGATAACATTAAGAAAAATACATGTTTTTATTTGGCTAATAGATGAGACATTTTTTTTTCTCATCATTCCCCGCCATCTCATGGGGTGGACTTTAGGAGATTTGGGCTCATTGTAGGATGACAGGAGGTTGTTGTGTGGCATCATCCTAACCATCCAAGTGACTATTGGGTGAGTAAAATATTTTATTAAAATATTAAGGTAGAAAATGGAGGGTTAAATGGTATAAATTTGGGTACATGTGGCCTCTGTTCAAAAAGTGATGTTGGAGATTTTTTAATCATGACCGTTTAGATTTCAAAGGTTTACACACATGGAAAATTTTTCCTAAGTATGGATGCAAGCTTAGAGGGTTAAAAGGTGCATAGGTCAGGACACATGGAGAAATTTGATAGCTCTCCCCACTATCCTACAATCTTTGATCTACTTCCCAGAAGATGCATGCAGGATTGCAGGGAAGTGACACGTTAGCCTTCCTGATGCTTTCCAAGGGAGGTAGGGCCCATGATGATGGAGCAAGATATTTTCCATATTGTTGATTCTAATTGGCTCTATGTGGTAGTAAAATTAAGTCAAGTTTTTCAAACTTGATTGACTCCATTTGATCCATCCAATGATCCAAGTCATCACAAAATTAACAACTAAGATTTAAAGTTATAGAATTGAATGGATCGAGTTGTTCTGGTCTGAGTGAGCAAGCAGTAATGGTAGACATGACACTTTCCTTTCAAAATAAAGATCTTTTTCACCATAAAAACATGAATTAAAGCATAATTCATATTTACTAAAGCATAATTCAGATTTACCAAAGCATTTCTAAGCATCTAGAGATCAATTGTATCATTTTTTTGAATTTCTTGTGCTGCAGAGCTAGGGTTTTCAATGTTCGCATACCAATAAGTGAAAATTTCATTTTCTGTGCCTAATTTCTAGCAAGTTTGTGTGCATTTTCTTGCTCAATGTTTTAAAAGTGTTTGCTAGATTTCTTTTAAGGTTTGACATTCATCAATTTTTGCTGAATTGGTTTGAATTTTCCTTAGTTTTCATGCGTCTTTTTGAGAAAACCTAAACCACTTTACAAGAAACCCTAGGTTGCATTACAAAAAAAACTAGTTGCATAACCTATTACTCAATTGATAAAATGGTACCCCAAAATCCTAGACTTCTAGCTCTACCCCAAAAAGAGGCCTCCATGAAGACTTATTTTCCCAATTTCTTGTCTCTACAAATGATAAGAATGTGGGTAAGCTTATATTTCAAGGTCAGGGAGTAGATAAAGGAATTTTTGACAAGCGTCATGTTGTTAGAGATGTAGAGGTAATTTTTTTTAGGGTGGGAGCTCTTCAAGTATTGGTTTGGAAAAAAAATTCTAGTATTCTGAGTTGTAATGGTTGGATCTTGGATATGGGGAAACCAACAGTTCCTAATTTCTACCTAGATGTTGAACTTTTGAAGGCCATAGTTATAAACTATGATCCTAATATTATGGTTGTGAGATCACTGGCTGGTGTTGTGATGATCGATTTGACTCAAGAGGAGATAATTGATGTTTTTAAGTTAAAACTTGATGCTAATAAACCAATCAACTTGGAATCACTGAAGAAAGAATATGAAAATCACAAGAGCATATATAGGGTGACAATCTTTCCCATGTTTATGGTGAAAGGAAAAGGGGGAATTAAAATGAAACTCATATCTGTTGATAAAGAACCTTTCCCAATAAATATTTTTGATTTCTACTTTGTTAGGACATATCACACTTTGTGTCAAATCATAGAGTTTGACCCTCCCCAAAGGATGCATGTAGTTTTCATGTATATGGTTGCTTATATTTTGAATCCTATGGCTAATAAAGAGTATGATTTTGCTACTTACTTGTCTGAGTCCATTCTTAAGGCACTAGTAGCCATCAAGAATGGTGAAATTGGGGTGAGATGTTTGTGGTATTCTTTGTTGTGTCATATGTTTTTGGATAGAGGAATTAATGAGTTTAGTTGGGATACATAACTAGATTTAAAGCATTAAAATGGTGAATGCTTGCCTATAAAATGTTGGACTCATCATCTATACATGCACTACCAGACTTCAAGTTTTGTTACTTTCACAAATTTGTTTGTTGATACGCTGAAAGGGTTTCTGGTGAGGGATCTACCAAGGATCCCTAAGGGTTTACATGAATTTTTGAGGCCAAAGGAAAGGAGACCCAATTTTGGCATAGACCACAACTGGGGGGATGCAATTACTTATGAATGTACTACACTTCTTAGAGTATATGGAAAAAATGTGACCCCACATGTATTTCCAAGAATTGTGCCACTGAGAATTGGTTTTTTGGAGGTCATGTGGTAGTTGGGAAAAGTTGAAGACACAAATCTAATAGGCCAAAATAAGTGAATTCTTTTCCCTAACTATATTGTGTTTTTAGATTTTTTTATGATCAAGGATGGGTGGAAGAATATCTTTCCAAAGATTACACCATTGAATATGAAGAATTGTAGAGCCAAAAATGATGATCCAAAAGGTTTCATAGTAGAAATAAAAGTAAAGATTAGAGGGGGAAGATTCTAGCATAATTTTAACTTCCCTGATAATATCATCAAGAATGTTTTTTATTTTCAAAAGGAAGAAGATAGAAAGGTAAAATGTCTAGCCTTTGAAAAACTAGGAAAAGAAAAGAAGGAAAATGATCCCCAGTTCAAAGGTACTTTCATGGAAATTGAGGATGAGATGCTAAGAATTGAAACCCTTATGTAGAATTTTGACAAGATTGTGGGAAATATTAAGGAGGAAATTGAGGAGCATGATAAGAGGAAAGCCCGCATGGTTGAAGATAGGCCATCCTACCAGCCACCAAAGGTAAATTATTTCTTTTCAAGAAAAAAGGGGATTATGAGGAAAGAGAAAATAAAGGATACTCTTACTCAATCAGAGAATTATAGACCTCAATCCCTTGTACAATAAGCACCACCATCTCCACCTCTGGTATCATCTTCACGACAAGTTATGATTTGGATTCACCCCCTAGGGAGCCATATCTAAAGAAGAAGAGGGTTAAGGATACAATATTGGTTGAATATCCAATGGATTCAAATGATGAGGTTATTGTGATTTGTGATGATATAATGTAGAACATGCCATCACCTACAAGGGAGATAGAGTAAGTGGCTCTAAAAGGTAGGGTTACAAAAGCATTGTTAATTGGATTGGATAATGCAAATGATTTTAGAGAGAAAACCTACACTGAGTTCATGATCGATTATTCATTTTCAAGAAAGATGCATTCAATGAATATGTGTGGAGGACTAGGAGAGATGCATTTGAAAAATAAATAAAGATGAAATGGCTAAGACCCCTAAACTACCTAGAGCAGTTATATTTGAAAGGGTGGTAGTGGAAATGAAGGCCCATAAATGAACCTTGAGGAGGGAAGGAAGCTTGTATGAGAAAGTGGTGTACTTCTCTTACTAGAATGTTACCTAGCATCAACCATTTCCTTTGACACCATAAGAAGGAAGAGTTTGCAAGTATAAGCTACCGATAAGGAGGTTGTATGTGCATTACATGGGTCAACATTTAATACACAATAGGATACATTAGCCATTTGGGCACTAGCCCCTAATACAAAGAAGCTTGAAGTTGTAGAACTGGTAGGGGACTATAGGGGAGGCCTCATAATTAAGAGAGTTTCAGATACACTAGCTGTGGAGGTAGCCACAATTGTAGTTAATGTGGCACATTTTACCAAGGAAACTATGGAGTTAGTGCAAGAAAAAATTGATGCTAAAACAAATAAGTATAATGATTTTTTGATTTCCTATAACAAGTGTAAACAAAGGTTAGTAGAGTTGGAATTGGAGAATGAAATGTTGAAGAATCAATAGCTAATGCTATCAGCTCAAGTAACTGTTCCATCTTCTTCTTCTCCACCACCTCCTCCACCATCCATGAAAATTTTTGTATATAATGAGAATACACCAATTGTAGAGCTCACCCCAAGTACATAAACTACACCTCCTCCTAGGACAAGAGTGAGTAGAAGAGAAATTATTCAGTAGTTGAGGGTGTATGAAGAATTGTTTGCATTGTATGATGAAAATAATATTATTATTTTTTGTAATGTTCTTGAGAATTTTTTAGGAAAAACAATAAAAAGAGTGAAAAATGTTCACTCAAACTATTCTTTAATGTTTAATTCAATAAGGATGTTTGTGTTGGAAATACAATGGCAAAAAAATGAGAGGGGGGGTGAATCAATTGTCACAGAAATTCAAAAAAAAATCAACTTATTAACCTTATTCTCAAATATGATAATTAACCATGAAAGCATGAATCAACAACACATCAGAAACACACATAACACCAATATTTTTTATGTGGAAACCTTGTTAGGGGAAAAACCATGGCGAAGGTCAGTCCACAAGATTATACCTTGTTAAAAGTACAATGAAAATGAAATATGGGGAATGCACTTGCATTCAGGCACACTACCTAGAGCTCACTACTCAATTACAAGGAAGACACACTATCTTAAAAATAGATTCGGATTATAGCCATCTGCAAGGATTTTAATTGATAAAATAGCATCTGCTAACACCTGATCATAGTTCTGGTTAAGCACATGAATAACTCTTCACTCTTCTTCACTTTTCTTCACACTCTGATCTACCTTCGAATGATATTTACACATACACGCACACTTGGCATCCACTAGCTTACATTCACACTTCAATTCGAATAAAAAATTTCTCTTATATATCCACAACATGAAATTTCATTGCTACAAGTCGGCCACAAAGAAATAATAAAATGAATATAAACTGTCGGCCCAAATCAATAGTTAATATTTAAAGTGAATGAACCAAATTTTGTCATAACTTAGTGAGGACCTACATAAAAATTTCCAACATGAAAACACTTCAATTAATTACTCCTAAAAGATCCACAACACGCTTCAACACTATGTCAGCTAGGAACAAGAAAGATATGAACACGCAAGAGAAAATTGCCAACCATGATCACAACGATCAATGCGAACATGCAACAAAGATAGAGAATGATCTAAAAAAATCCATAAGCAACATTAATCACTAGAGAAGCATCTGCAACAATTGAACTAACTGAAATAGTATCATCCTTAATCAGGAACATTGACTTAAGAAACATAAAAAATGTCTAAATGAAAATCTTCATAACTCGATCAAATCTTCATGCGGATCTCTGAAACTTGGCATGGATAAACTAGATACACTCAGAAACAAACCATTTAGTCCACAACCTATGATCCCCAATGTACAAAACATACCACCATACTGAACTTCATGTCACCACTGACAACCTGCAACTCATTTCTTTACAATTTTCTGAATATCCTCGACATATATAGCTTCAAATGCATTAATGCTAATAGTGTTGACATCAATGACAACCACATATCAGCAACACAATCATAGCATCCAACAGTTTTAGGGAGATAGATTAATAGCTATCCCATTAATGTAGCTATGGGTACCTAGGCTTAGTGTATTGAAGAACATGGTTGTCGGATCAACTCATGAGCCTAATAATCCATTACAATTTGTCCCCATGTAAAAAATAGTGAAAGGAATTGTTGATTGCCAGGGGTTAGTGGACAGAATTGATGAGAGAATCAAGGAATTGCTCCAACAATTTGATGAGAATGATCTTGGCATCTTGCTAGACATTCTAGATAGAAATGGAGCAGAGACAAAATATGAACAGTGGAGAGCTCAAATGGATATTGTTATCGTTGTAGGAGTTGCATTGATTTGTGAGGGAGAAGATGTCAAAATAGATATGTTGAAGAATAGCATGGATAAATTGTCCATCACTAGTGCATTTTTGGAGGAATTTGATAAAGATGAAAATTAGGTAATGAAGAAGTATGGCCCATATAGAACTAAATTGGATAAATTCATGTATTGGCTATCTGAAGAGGGTTATGAGGTTTGTGACCAGAAATAAGAGGATTATGAGGCTTGTGGCCATAAATATAATTAAATACCTAACTTGTAGTCTATTTTGCTGACATGGACATATTTTTTATTTTTTGCACAATCAACAGTTTAAAGGGTTTTCAACATCAACAACAAAGGAGTTTTGTCTTCTTGCACAAGGTTTTTTCTTTTATTTTCCAGCTCATATTTCCCAGGTCCACATTGTGAAGAATGAATAAAAGGAGTGGAAAATAACTATTATCTGCATCAAAGGAAATTTTGGAGGGACAATTGGTTACCAAGAGTAAATATAACCATTTTTGTCCTCAGAATATTCCATCCATGGGTTTGAAAATGTGATCATATTTTGAAATGTAAATGAATGTCAAGTGAAAAAATGACATGTGTAATGACTTGAAGCTTGTTGCTTTGTTATTTTATAAAAAGGAATTCAAGGTCATTTGCATGGGATGATTGGTCTCCCAAAGAATTTTGTAAAACATAGTATAGAGAATAGAAGTCAAGTTTTGTCTTAGGTTTTTGAGTCTTATTTTTTGTATTTGCATATGTTCTATGACAATACTGGCATTTGAATATAAGAATTGTTATAATTTTGAGTTAGTTGTCTCCTATTGTACTCTTTTCATGAATTATCAAAGAAAATGATCAAGGGTCTTTCGTTTGATCTCCATTATTATTTTAGTGGATGTATGCTTTTATCAATGTTCTAATTCAAATAATTGGTTAAATTACTTTGATAGAAGTATAGGTTTATGCATTCATGTGCATGGATTTGTTAAGAAGATTTGTTTTAGGATATTTAGTAGGATGTTGTAATGCAATATTGTGAAGCTCTATAATGTTAGGATTAAAATGTTGTTATACATCATGATTTGCACTAAATTTGACTCCATACCCTAGGTTGAGGTGCTAGTCTAGAATCTATGTCTAAGGTTACAAGTTATTGGATCTTTCACACTCTTAAAGAACAAATACAAATTTTCATTTCAATTGAAGTTTATTTCATGGAATTTTCACATGATTCCATATTCTCTTGCGTTAGAATGCTAAATGATGAATAGGATTAACCGAATATTTGAAGTCTTTCATCTATCAAGAAAAATATAAGAGAATGTATCTTTTATTTAAAATGTATGAGGTAATTGGCACAAGAGTATCTTAATTGCATTGTATGGGATCACACTTCGAGGTTTTGTAGAGCCCAAAGTGTAGAGGGAAATTTATTACAACTTTCACCTATTCATCGACCAATCCCTCAACGTAGCTAACCATTGGAAATGCAAAATCCATAGGTTATCTATGAGATCATATTGGTACTTGAAAAATACCAAAAAAATGCCTAAATGCTAAGATGAAAAAAAAATCTAAAGAATTCTCAAAAATTGAAGAAGTTGTGACCTTAAGATTAGATTTGGAAAAAGCACAGTCACAAAGAAAAATTCAAGATGAGTTCTACAAAGCTTGATGAAATAATTGAAAACCAAAAAGGATCTAACAAAAAAGAAGGAATAGGGTTTGAGAAAGTTGAAAGCTCAAAGATAGATCAAATTCCAAATTAGGCTAAAAAGAAGACTGAAGAAAAGAAAAGAAATGGAAAACAGGTTTGAAATCAAAGGATACCACCTATCAGACAACTAAATGCACAAAGGTACCCATGTTTTAATGAGTTCTATTATTCTTGCAAAAAAAATGGACATAAGTGTTGGAAACACAAGGGAAAACAACTGAGAGTGGGTGTGAATCAGTTGTCACTGAATTTCAAACTTATTAAAATTATTAATCCTTATTCTCAGATTTGATCAATACCAATGAAAGCATGAATCAACAACACATCAAAAACAAACATAACACCAAGATTTTTTACGTAGAAACCCTGTTAGGGGAAAAAATGTGGTGGAGGTCAATCCACAAGATTATACACTATTAAAAGTATAAGAAGAATAAATGGGGAATGCACATGAATTTAGGCACACTGCCTAGAGCTCACTACTCAATTACAAAGGAAGACACACTATCTTACAGAAATATTTGGATTACAACCATCTGGATTTTGAACTGATAAAATGGCATCTTCTAATGCCTGATTATAGTTTTGGTTAAGCACATGAACACGTCTTCACATTTCTTCACACTTTACTCTGCCTTCGAATGATTTGAACAATATTCACACACACACACACACAAAAGAACACCCTTGCACACTTCAATTCGAATAAACAATCAATCTTATATATCCCCAACATGAAATTTCATTCACTACAAGTCGGCCACAAAGAAATATTAAAATGAATACAAACTTTCAGCCCAAAACCAAGGCTGGCCACAACATAGTGAAGACCCAAATCAACATTTCCAACACAAAAACACTTCAATTAATTTCTCCTCGAAGATCCACAACATGCTTCAACACCTTGTCGTCCAAGAACAAGAAAAACATGAACACGCAAGAGAAAATATTAGATCACAAGCACAACGACCAATGTAGATGTGCAACAAAGATAGAACATGATCTATAAACATCCACAAACATTAAGAAACATCAAAGAAGCATCTGCAACAACTGAACTAACTAGAATCACATAATCTTTAATCAGAAATACCAATGAAGCAAAAGAAGAAGTGTCAGAATTCAAATCCTCATAACTCAATCAAATATTCACACAAATTTCTGAAACTCAACATAGATAAACTAGATACACTCAACAAAAAATACTTTAGTCCACAACCTCTGATCAACAACCTATGAAACTCACCAACAGATAGAACATCACTTCACCACTGACAACCTGCAACTCATTTATTACAATTTTCTCAATATCCTTGACATATACAACTTCAAATGCACTAATGCTAATAGTGTTGAAATCAATGACAACCACATATCAACAACACAACCACAACATCCAACAATCTCTCCCTTTTGAATTGATGGCAACACATAATGTTAAAAAAACCATCAATGCAACTATCTCTTAACACTTACTCCCCCTTAGCTTCTGACTCTTTTTCTCCTCAACTCTTTCACATGGTATTCTCCATATAAGGCTCTTTTCCCCAGATAATCACTATTTTTTCACATTAATCTTCTCCCTCTTTGACATCAATGGCAAATATCTCTAAGCTCTAAACCACATATATGAATTTTTGAACCATCTAACTACTCCCCCTGAGTAGCAGCCACCACAACATCAATCTAAAACAAGATATGATTATGAAATGCACAAACTAATGCAATGCAATGCATCCTTCGTTCTAATTAGGAGGGGTAATCACCCCTAACTTCCCTCTGAGATACTCAAAAGTATCCTTAGGCAATGGCTTTGTAAAGATATTTGCAATCTACTTCTTAGTAGGAACATACTCCAATTTGACTTCCTTTTCACTTACCTTTTCTCTCAAAAAGTGAAACTTGATAGATATATGCTTGGTTTTTGAATGCAATACCAGATTCTTAGGAATATTAATGGTACTTGAATTATCACAGAATATAACAATAGGCTCATTATACACAACTTTGATATCTTTCAACATCTGCTTCATCCACAATACTTGAGTACAATTGTGAGCACCAATAATGTATTTGGCCTCTCCAGTAGATAAAGAAATGACATTCTAATTTTTACTTAACCATGAGATTAGCTTCTAACCCAAGAAAAATGCACCACCACTAGTACTTTTTATGTCATCCACATCTCCTACCCAATCAACATTAGTAAAGGCACTCAAGGTAAGATCATCATCTTTAGCATACCATAGACCAAAATCAACTGTTCCCTTCAAGTATCTAAAAATTCTCTTCACAATAGTCACATGAGATTCTTTAGGATCGGCTTGGAATCTATCAACAATACATACAAAATTCATGATATCAGGTCTAGTTTGAGTCAAATAAAGTAATCCACCAATCATTGATCTATATCTGGTTTGATTTTCCTTCGGAGAATCATCTACTATTGTCAACTTGCATCCAGTCACCATAGGTGTACCAATTGGCTTTGAATCTTCCATACCAAACTTCTTCAAAAATTCCTTCACATACTTGGCTTGAGATATAAAAATCCCTTTATCTAACCGAGTAATTTGCAATCCCAAAAATAATTTCATCTCACCAATCATTGACATTTCAACTCACTCTTCATCTAATTAGAAAACTTTATGCACAAACCATCATCTCCTCCAAAAATGATATCGTCAACAAAAACTTCCACAATCAAATATTTATCATCATTTTTGAAATACAAATTACTATTAGCAGTACCTTTGTTAAATCCAAGCTTCAACAAATATTTTTCCAATATGGCATACCATGCTCTAGGGGCTTGCTTAAGTCCATACAGTGCTTTCTTCAACCAAAAAAACCATATCTCCCTTATTAGTCAACTGAAATCCATCAGGTTGCTCAATATACACCTCTTCTTCCAATTCACCATTTAGAAAAGAAGACTTGACATCCATCTGATAAACCTTTTGATCTTTGTAAGTAGCATAAGCAAGAAATAGTCTCACAGCTTCAATTCTAGCAATAGGGGAAAAAGTTTCTTCAAAATCAATTCCTTCCATCTATGAATATCCTTTGCATATCAGTCTTGCTTTGTTTCTAACCACTTCACCTTGCTCATTCAATTTTTTTCTAAAGACCCATTCAGTTCCAATTACATTTTTATCCTTAGGTCTAGGAACAAGAATCCATGTATCATTTTTCTCAATTTTTTTTTAGCTCTTCTTTCATTACTTCAATGCAATTTTCATCTTTGCATACTTCATTCACACTAGTAGGATCATTCTTTGAAATCAAGCAATATTCTTCTACAATTTTTCACCTAGTCTGAACACCTTTACTATTATCACCAATAATTTGATCTTCTGAATGATTCAATCTTACATACCTTAGAGTCTTCTTAGAATGTTCTTGAACTTTAGGCTCTTGTGTTCTCTCTTCTGCAACTTCACTAGTTTCTTCTTCCTCTTGATCTTCTTGATTCACTAGAATGATTTGCACTTTATTTGAAGTATGACCTTTGTTTGTACTATCATTCTGATCATTATAATCATATCCACAGGTTCTAGATGGTCTAGCAATGTCTTCAACAACCTTAATATTTGCACTTTCAACCATTTTCTTTAATCTCTTATTGTAACGCTAGTAGGCCTTGCTTTTAGTAGAATAACCCAAAAATATTCCTTCATCACTCATAGCATCAAAATTTCCTATATCTTCATCTCTTCTGATATAGCATCTACTCCAAAAGATTTTGAAATATCTAATAGTAGGCTTATCACCAGTCCATAGCTCAAAAGGGGTCTTACCAGTATCACCCTTGATTTGTACCTAGTTGAGGATATACACAGTAGTACTCACAACTTCTCTCCAATAGATATGAGGGACAATTACTTCCATCATCATGGTTCTAGAAACATCTTGAATTTTTTTGTTCTTCCTTTCCACAACTCCATTTTGCTAAGGGGTCCGTGGTGCAGATAATTGTCTCTTTATTCCATGTTCTTCACAATAAGAATTAAACTCACTAGAAGTGAATTCACCACCTCTATCTGATCTCAAACATTTAATCTTCAGACTAGTCTTTGTCTCAACCATAGCCTTAAAGATCTTGAACTTTTCCAACACTTCAGATTTCTCCCTTAATAAATTAGCCCACATCATTCTTGAATAATCATCAATAAGCAACATGAAATACCTATAACCTTGCAAACTTCTGATTTTAGAAGGATCACACAAATCAGTATGCACAAGCTCCAACAATTCATTCAAACAATGTTGTTTGCTTTGAAATGAAACTCTAGTTTGCTTTCCCATCTAACATTCCTTGCAAATGGAATTAGTAGGTTTTACCAACTTAGGTAGATCTCTCACAACCTTATTAGAACTTATCTTGACAATGTTATCAAAGTTAATGTTGGAATTGTTGCCTCAATCTCATAGGCTGGAACCTCTGGAAGAGAAAATTCGGTGTGACATTTCTTTGGTCTGGCCGACTAGCAGTTTGGGAACCTTGTAAAATATTCTGGTCGATGTGACCTTGCAGAAGTATTTCCAAAAACTTTCACTTTGGAGTTTGTCGCTGTGACATAAAGCAGTCATTGTAACTTCTCACCACATGGAGATCTCTGGCCGATAGGCCATTCAATCGAGCGTCGGGGGGACTCATAGTGACCAAGGGCTTTAGAGTGACTTCAACACTCAGGAAGAAGTCCTAGTGACATTGGAAGGTCTTGCCGACAGGGATACACATTGAAGTCATCAGGATAACCTATGGTGGCTCGGTGAGAAGTCTTACCGAAAGTAACATGTCTTAGCGATAATGTTGGAGCTTTCGGGGAAACCCTTGGGTGATCGGTAAGAAGTATTACCAATAGTGACATGTCTCACCGACAGACACTTGGAGTAACCTAAGGATCTCGGTGTGAAGTCTCAGCGATGAAGGATTGTCTTGGTGACAATGTAACACTCGAAGACATCAGGGAGACCCTTGGCTGAAAGACTTGTTTCAATATGATGTCTCATCGAATATTGAAAGTCTCACTGGCAGCACGTGGGGTCATCGGTTCAGTGTGACTCTTGGCGAGCAGTGGTTTCGGGATAACTTGGAAGCCTCAGTAAGAAGTCTTGCCGAAGGTTGATTCTCTTGCCAACAGTGGAACACATCGATATGACGTAAAGGATTCGGTATGAAGTCTTGGTGAAAGCAGTAAGTCTGGCCAATAAGATAGACTCGGGGTGACTTGGAACTTGCGGGGTGATGTCTTGGTGAAGGGTATTTGTCTTTCCGATAGGAATGCGATGGACATCAGAAGTTTTGGTATGACTTTGGAACCACGGTATGATCTCCTGGCGAATGTGGAATGTCTGGCCGACAGTGACATCAGTATAACATAAAGGGCATGATATGATCTCTCAGTGAATGACTAAAGTCTTGATGACTAAGGAACACTTTGGAATGACTTATGAGCTCAGTGTAATGTCTCATCGAATGGCGATTGTCTCGCCGATGAGAATGCTGAGGTCGATGTGTCTTGAAGACTTCGATTTAATGTTTGGGTGAAGAGCGATAGTCTTGCCGATTGATGAACTCTTCAGAATACCTTGTGATCTTCAGTGTGAGGTCTTGGCGACATGGCAAAGTCTTAGCAATAGCACTCTGGACTCGATGTAACCTCTTGCCAATAGTGAAGTCTTGGCGATATCAATAGTCAAGACTTGTGGCATCAAGGAGACACAGTTAGTGTCTCACTGACATGCGACACAAGTTGATCATTTGTTGACCATTTGGGTGATTGTCCTACGTGGTGTGACCTGGATGTATTATCTTCCATGCAAGGAAGTGGAAACATCTACGTTGCTAAGCTGGATGATTCAACAGTTGTGATCCAAAAGTTGGAAACAAACCATTTCATAGAGCCAAAGCGGAAGAGAAGGAAACAAAGCAAACACATTGTTGATGGTGTTTTCTGCACAGCAACAACTCAGATAGAATGCAATATTCTATCTCTCTTGAAAGGTTATTTTCAACAATAAATCACTGAAAATCACCCCAAGGTCTCTCGGGTGTTAGGTCATAACAATGCATAAAACAACTCAGATGAAATGTGAAATTGCTGGTAATCACAATCGAACCTTACTACAAGCAAACTGTATCTTTCCAATTTATCAGATCTGACAATATGATGATCTTAAAACCCTAAATCTAACTAAATAATAAAGAAACAGCAAAAGATAGGGATGCAAGGAAAGTAATAAAATCTAAATTACTGAACGGACAAGCAATGCAAATGACATATATTTGGAATGGACCTATCTCAAATAAACAATTCTTGCTCGACCCACGAAGCAATCTTACAAGAACAGTGCAATCTTTTGAGGAACACAGATTTTCAAATCATAGACTTGCATCTACAACCGAACTTAAGCACATTTGAATATTTGGTCCAGGTTGACTTTACCAGCCTACTACAATCAGATAGTTACTGGGAGTATAGACCAGAGATAGCTACAAACACTCCAAATATAAAATCACATACACCATTTATCCAACTACACCGATTTATTTCTAACTTTAAAACCCTAGATCTTCAAGCAATGTAAAAGATAGAACAAAAAGAACCATGCAAGATGAGATAACACAAAGGATTTCACCAGGAATAACCACAATGCCTTCAATTGTATTAATCACCAAATGCTGCAACAATTCAACTGTTCTGAATATGGTATTTGCTTCAAGAAATTCTAAAACTCTAACTATTGCTCCTGCTAATCTCTATTACAGTCTTGCTAATGTCTATATCAATTTTCTGAACTGAACCCTTACAATGAGGCAAAACTGCCAACTTATACCAAAATTCCCCCCAAAACATGTCGGCCCAGCCAAACATTTTTTACAAAATAATAAAAACCGCCAAAACAGGTCGGCCAAGGAAACAAACTAAGGCACACATTTAATGCCATCATCCAAGTCGGCCAAGGCACAGTCCCCAAGGAAGTCTGGTCCAATGCATGCCCTATGATAATAGGGAAGCACAAATCTCGAGGTCAACACTAACTGCTGCTCCCTTTATCTTTCCTCTGAGCGGGTGACCCTTGGACCTTCAAAAATACTCCCTCCAACTCAGCAACAGGTGGCAATGGCAAAACCTTGAGCCGACATTTAATTGCATCAATTCCCTCATTGGATCGCTCAATGGTTTTCTTCCAGTCCTCCTTGCTGGCCATATACCTGTCTATCACTGCCAAGTAGGTAGCTGCATCATCAAACATATGGCTGGTGACAACCTCATCAGAATCTGGGGCATAAATCTCATGCCACCACTCCTTCAACTGATCCAAACTCAGGTACTTGGGAGCTATTTTATTCCTCCCTGTCATGACTTCAAAAAAATCAATGCAACCATCATAGATTGCAGTGAGGTCGGCATCAATGGATTTTCTTTGTTTCTGTATCTTTTTCAAGCTTCCTTGGCTGATCTGCAATGCCTCGAACCACTCCCATGGTTCATCCAATCTGGCAGAGGGAAGAATTCCATCCTTACCTAACTGATCCTTGCCATGTCCAAGAATTATCTTTGTCTTCTGCAACAGGGAGTCAACATCATTCTTATCCCGAGAAAGTATGTTCTCTATCAGCTCTTTTCCACGGATTGCATCCTTGCCAACAGACAGGATTTCCTTAATAGCTTCATCTCCTTGTGTCTGAACACTCATCAGCCAGTCGGTGGCAGCTTGTGCAGAAGCCTTCATCTTTTCAATACCGGAAATTGTTTCCTTCGGCAGAAATCCGGGAGTAGAAGAGGAGGATGGATGGAGGGACTGTAGAGGTTTCATGACCTCTTCTAAGCTTTTCCTTAACCTCTCATTTTCCCTTTTCAATTCCCGTTTTGACTGGGTCTCCTTCTTCAATCTATCCACAATTACTACACTTGACCCCTCAAATTCCTCAATGTCTTGTTCTAGGGAGGCCGGCCCAAGGTTAATGGTTTGGATGTTGTAATCCTGGCCTGTTACCTCATCTCTCATTTTGTCTGCAGTAGGGGTGGCGATGTGAACTACTCGGTTGTGCACCTCATCTCTTTCCACCTGGGAAATTACCCTCGCAGCCTTCTTCTTCTTCCCTTTACCGATTTGAGATAACATTGCATCTCGGTCAAGAGGAGTGTCTTCTACGATCACTTGTTTCTTCTTTGCTATTTCCTTCTCCAGCCAGTCCGGGGCTACGGGGTCCATCCGGATTCCTTCTATATCAATTTTCCCCAGGTCTTTTGTGGCTTTTTCTCCTTCTGCATCTGTCGCCTCGACTTCCCCCTCAGCTGTTGCCTTGTCATCATCTTTCTCCGAAGGTTGTTCACCTTGGTCGGTCTCCTCAAATCCCAACTCTAGAAATATCGGCGATGGAGTTCTGGCAGGGATGCTTTCCTCTGGCTCAGGTGATCCGTGGCCTTTCTCACTCTCTGGAGAATCCTCGTACTGCACCAAGGGAGAAGTGTGCCTTTCTTCTATCTCTACCTCGAGCTCGGCAGCCTCACTGAATAATGTTCCCTCCTTGAACGGTTCTGCTTCTCTGCTGATTTCCTGTCCATCTGGATTCTCCGGTTTTGTTACACTCTGTGGAGGAGAGACAGGCTTGTCCTATTCCTTAACTGACAATATTGGAGAAGAATCCCCAGGTTGTGCAGCATCCTTTGGGGAAGGAGTTCTGGATCTTCTGGTATACACTTTGGTCTTCTCCCCTCCGGAGCTCTCCACATCCACAATTGGAGGCTCATCCTCCGAAGCAGTTTGGTCTTTCTTCTTGGCCACCCTTGTAGTTCTGGCTTTCTTTGGCGGCGGGGGAGCATCCTCCTCTTCAACTTTCTCTGCTTCCTCCTCATCCGAGGACTTGCTGATGGTCAGAGTCTTCCACCTGCGCTTGCCAATTGGTTTCCTCTTTGCTGCAAGCTCAGTTCCTTTAGAACCTTTGACTTTGATCTTGAAGGGTGAGGTTTTAGCTATTTTCCCTTTGGGGTCCTCTTCCCCGGATTCCTCAGAAGTGGACATGGGGTTAAGATTCCCCATCAAATCAAAAGTGCATGGTACATTAGCATTTTCCAATACCCATACCTCATGTTTAACCCAAGAAAAGGTATACCTCAGCACTGGAGCCATCAAGTCTTCCAACTCCGTCACCTCAGGCTTATTCCAATCAATATCTGCCACTGACTTATCCTTAATGGGCTCATAAACATGGTCCTGGACCAATTTTCCATCATCATCCAGCTGATCCAGAATTAGCTTTACATTATATTGTCTAATTGCCTCTACTGGCAGCCGGGAATACCTTTTCTTCCTCGCATCAAGGTCATCCTTGATGTTGACCCAGTAATCTTCTAAATCCTCCTTATGCCTGTATTCCCGAGTAGCTCTCTTCTGTGCTTCTCCGGTGATGTCAAAGTTCATTCTCTTTGAATGGAAATAGAATCCATAGGCTGCCAACTCCTCACCTGCAGTGTGAGCTAATTGAATGGAAGGGCACATCTCTCCCACGCCAATCCCAAGAGGGAAATCACCTCCAAAGCCAGTCTTATGCTTTTCCCTCTTCACCACTGCATCAAACTCACAAATCTGTCTTACGACCTCCAGTAGCACTATGTGGTCAGTGGGATATCTGGGCAATCGGTAGGGTGCAACAGGACATCCGTCAATCCGGAGATAAGTGAAAGTGGGGAACTGGATAAACCAAGCCCCATAATTCTTGATTAGTGCTTTGGCCCCATCGGATAATCTGATATGTTCTGCATTCTGAAGGGTCCGGGTAATATGCATCGTAAAGGCATCATTGGCCCTCCTATAATCTCTGTGTCCCAAATGTAGTTCCGGATAGACCTCGTAGATGATGTCCAATGGTTCCCGCCGGAGTCAGTCCCTTGTATGGATAAGAGATGGCTAGTACATATATGACATAGGAGGACATGGTGAACTTCTTTCCCTCCAAGACATTCCTTAATTGTTTGTCTATTTCTGCACTAATGAGACCTGCCCAGTGGTAATTTGTCCCTTGGCCCATCTTGGTGATCACGTGGACCATCCAATTCTCCAAGACTCTGGCAGTCTTAAGTCTGGCCACCCTGCTCAACAGTGTAATAGCATCATAGATATCCGGCCTGAACTTCACCCTATGCAACTGTTTGGGCAATTTGGAGTGGTGAGATTTTGGCTTCTCCAGCCATGAGTTGATAAGCTGCTAAGCCTTAACTGGCTCATTCTCGTAGTAAGTTCGGGCAGTGTCAATGTTTAAAGCACAGACCGAGGGGAGATCAGCATGCTGAAGGCCCGGGCAATGGAGGCTAGACTGAAGTTTGCCAAAACTCGTCCCTCAGTGGTGACCACCATCTGCGTATCAAAAGCGTACTGTCTGGCACACTCCAAAATCAACTCGTAGCACTGGACCACTGGAGGGAACCCCGCCACATGCACCAACCCTGAATTCATCATTCCTTGCCTCAAGGGTGATGGGTCCTTCTCAGCTGTTCTCTGCTTAAACTCTTCATACCGCCATGCGCCAATGTTGGTGTCAGATACATCTTCCCACACAAAGGATATCTTACTCTCTGGAACCTGACCTTTCATGTCCAATATTAACCTTTCTGTTTCAGAAACTGAAGATGCCCCTGCACTCCCTTTGGACTTCCCAGCAGCAGCTTTGCTTGATTCAGCCTGCACATTCAAGAATTACCATTAGAATCCAAATATTAAGCTCATATCAATCCCAAGGGTTAGCACACATCATAAAAATCCATTAAAATTCATTGCCAATTGCCAATCTTTCGGGATCCGGAGAAATCAAATAATCTGGGAAAATCATGTAAACCGAGAAAATACCGTCGGGGTGAAATTTCGGAGAAATCTGACCCAGGCGGATTCCTGCTGCCAAAGCACTATTAGCCATATAAATCATTAACACGCTCAGAAAATCGAAGGATAATCATTAATTTTACTCATTGGCAATCAAGAAATAGGTATAAATAATCATTTCATTAATCCTATCATCGAAATATACAAAAGAATGCAACCAGATAGGAAATCCGGAAAACTCCGGATGGAACAGATTTTCGCGGACAATATAAATTACGCCAGGAATTAACCTCGTCCGCGGAATAAGCGGAAACCGGGAAAATCCGGGAGCAAGGAAATTCCGCGACGACCTCGGAAACCCGAAAAACGGCAAGACGTACACCAAAACTTGAGCGACCACGGGATCTCCACTACCTAAGCTCAAATGATCCTAAAACCGACGATAATCACCAACCTCAAGTATGCAAAGAATTCCAACCTCAAAATCCCCCAAAGGAGAAATCCCCGTGCTAAGACAATGGTGCCCTAAATTGCGTGACCAGATTTCCGCCATTAAAACCAGAGCAAGCTTTAGGGTTAAAAATATTAGTTCATGATTTACCTCAAAGCCCTCTAATCCTCACAGGACGGGGAAGCCAACACAACGCGGGGCGAAAATCACTCAAGCACAAGAAATAATCATCGTTCTAGCCGAAACACCAGGGAAACCCTAATTTCGCATAATAACAGATTTCACGCCCAAAACAAGCAAGTAGTCGCACCCATAACGCCGTCTAAAGGATAAATATGGAATCAAACGGACAAATGGAACTCATAGGGCACGAGGGATGGGCCCAAACAATAAAACGGGTCCAACCCCGACTCAATAAATACGACATCAAAACCAAATCAAGGGCCGACCGCAAAATTAACAATACCCAATCACAAGAAAACCCCAAATCATCACGCAAGCAAAGGGAAGGGCAATAGATACACACTATGGATCAAAGCGAGCAAAAATCCGAGCTCAGAAAGTCAGCCACGCGACAAACACGTCCCAGTAACGCGATACTGGCAGCAATACTCAAACAGTCCTCGCGCAAACAAACCCAAGATCAATTCTCAAAGCTCAATTGAAAGTTCTGAATCGCCAGAGCAGAGAACAAGGAAGTAATGAAGTTGGAATGAATCAGAAAATGCCCTAAATTCTCCCTTATACCCGTCTAAACCAAGGTACCTCAGCCATTAATACATGATAAGACCCTTCTGACAAGTCCGGAAACCCGAGCCCCAAGTGGAATTTCAGAGAATCCCAGAATGCGCAGAGACACAGATTTCGCGAAAAATGCAGAAACCGGGGAAATCAGGAAGATCAGGATTTTGACAGAATCTGGGAAAATCCGACTGGACCGGAAAATCCCGAAGTCAGGCAAAAACCCGGAGTCGGAGAATCCGGCAAGAGACGGACAAGGAACCAGGGCCGGAAAAATCCGCCAGAGGCAGAAAATCCCGGATCTAGGTGAAAACCCGGATTTGGCCCAAAACTCAATTTCAATCAATTCCAACCTCAAGGCAAGGGCAAAGCTAGCAAGATCAACATGTCAAGACCTCAAAATGATAAATCCCATAAAATCAAAGGTCAAAGACACCAAAAAGAGAGGGTCCCCACTCCCAGTGGGGTGTGTGTGCAAAAAACTGCACAACACATATGCAAAGTTTGGAAGGCTGGCTGAATGGCCGAGGGCCTTGAGGCCTAAATAGAGGAGAAGAGAGAGATCCTAATCAAGAAGCATGTTTCTGATTTCTCTTAAGTTGATTTTCACTGTATATTGATGATATTGTAACAGTGAGAAAGTTGTTTAGTTTGAGAGGGTGATCAGAAACTATACAGGGATATTTGTTACTACTAGTTGTATTCAGAATGAACAAGATGTAATCTCTGAAAAGGCTAAGAGGCTAAAATTTTATTGTAACTATTTTGTTGCTGAATAATACAATGGATCGATCTTTGGAGTGTGGGGTTTTTACCTGAAAGGATTTTCCCCACATAAATCTTTGTGTTCTGGTTTTCTGTTTCATCTTTCATGTCTGTTGGTTCATGTAGTAGAATCTGTTAATGCTTGCTATTGAATTTACATGTGTTTCTCTTAGATGGATCAATGTGGGAAATAAACTGTGTCGGCTTCTGCATTAAGACATAGTTGTTCATGTCTTTGAGGTAACCTAATCGAATTAAAGTTACCGAAGGAACTACTACATGGAGTTTTCATTAGATGCGCTCCACTAGATTTCCTTACAGTTAACATTACACATTCTCCTATGCCACAACCAAATTTCATCAACCTGAGCAATCAAACAAATTTTACTAGCAACATTCAGATGAAATATATTACCTCTTGTTTTTGTACCTGATGCAATCACATTTCCAGAACATCCTGATATTCTACACTTTCCATCCTTGAACTGAAGATTGTAACCCTTATCAACCATTTGTCTGACACTCAAAAGAATATGCTTCAAGCCTTCCACATATAGAACATCATTAGTATTATTCTTACCATCAAGAGAAATGCATCATCTGCCATGGATCACACTAGCTGTGTTATCACCAAATCTCACAACACCACCATCATACTTTTCCAAGATCACAAACTTACTTTTATCTCCTATCTTATGTTGTGAACATCCACTATCAATCAGTCACCCATTCATCTTTCTCTTCAACTCGAGAAGCTAGGGCTTTCTCTACATTTGTACAACTAGCAAATTCAATAGATACATGATTATTTTCCTTGATAGAAATAAATACCCATTCGTCTTCACCTTTATCAAATTCTTCATCTGTCACACCTTCATCAATAGCATAGTAACACTTCTTTTGAAATTTATGCTTGTTATGTCTTGGTTTAGAATCTCTTTCTGGACACCTTGATGCAAAATGACCTATCTTATTGCAAGAAAAACATTTAAGAGGCAATTTTCCTTCATACTTACCTTTACCTCTCGATACTCTTTTAACAATAAGTGCTTCTAGCTCTTCTAGCTCTCTTTCTTCTTCTTCAATCTATTTGATTTCATCCTCATACTTGAATGTATTTCTAGATGAACTCTCACCCTGATCATATCTCTATCTATCTCTTCTGGAGGTAGTAGCCTTAAATGCATATTCAACCTTAGGAAGGGCATCACCAAATTAGCTCAACTCAAAAGTAGTCAGCTTACCAACCAACATATCTCTGGTTACATTTGTTAAAGTTTGGAGTTCTTCAATAGCACTAGCTTTGACTTTATAAGCAACAAGAAAGGATCTAAGCACTTTAGCAACAATTTTTTATTCTTCCAACTTTCCACTAGTACATCTGATACTACACACAATTTTATTCACTCTTTGCATGAAAGTAGTAAAATTTTCATCATAACCCATTCTCAACATTTCATATTTCCTTTTCAGACTCTATAACTTAGCAATCTTCACATTAGCATCACCTTCATACAAAATTTCCAAATTTTTCTAGATCTCATAAGCAGTCTTTAGATCCATAACATTTGTCATCTCAGTATCAGTTAAAGCAATCAACAATGCTTCCTTAGCCTGGATATTATACTTAGCATAAGTACCATTCGGTGGAATAATATGCCTATTACTTGTAATGATCCAATAGGGTTCACCAATGCATCTCAGATGGTACTCCATTCAAGTCTTCCACAAAGAATAATTAGTTCCATCAAATCTCAGACTATCATTCTTGTATGTTGCCATCCAAAATCACCTCAAGCTGTTAAAATTCTTCCAAGGAACCTTCTCTGATACCAATTGTTGGCAACACAAGGGCAGACAACTGAGAGGGGGGTGAATCAGTTGTCACCGAATTTCAAAATTATTAAACTTATTAATCCTTATTCTTAGATCTGATCAATAAAAATGAAAGCATGAATCAACAACACATAAGAAACACACATAACACCAAGATTTTTTATGTGGAAACCCTGTTAGGGGAAAAACCACGGTGGAGGTCAATCCACAAGATTATACCTTGTTAAAAGTATAAGAAGAATAAATGGGGAATGCAAATGCATTCAAGAACACTGCCTAGAGCTCATTGCTCAATTAAAAAGGAAAAAACACTATCTTACAGAAATATTCAGATTACAACCATCCAGATTTTGAACTTAGAAAATAACACCTGCTAATGCCTAATTATAGTTCCGGTTAAGGACATGAACACTTCTTCACTCTTCTTCACACTCTGCTTTGCCTTCGAATGATTTGAACAATATTCACACACACACATAGAAGAACACCCTTGCACACTTCAATTTGAATAAACAATCACTCTTATTTATCTACAACATGAAATTACATTCACTAAAAGTCAGCCACAAAGAAATAATAAAATGAATACAAACTGTCGACCCAAAACAATAGATAATTTTCAATGCAAATCAACCAAGGTCGGCCACAACATAGTGAAGATCCAAATCAAAATTTCCAACACAAAAAAACTTCAATTAATTTCTCCTCGAAGATCCACAACACACTTCAACACCCTATTGGCCAAGAACAAGAAAAACATGAACACGCAAGAGAAAATCTCAGATCATGAGCACAATGATCAATGTGGACGTGCAACAAAGATAGAGTACGATCTAGAAACATCCACAAAAATTAAGAAATATCAAAGAAGCATCCACAACAACTAAACTAACTAGAATCACATAATCTTCAATTAGAAACACTAACTAAAGCAACATAAAAATTGTCATAATGAAAATCTTCATAACTCGATCAAATCTTCACACGGATCTCTGAAACTCAACATGGATAAACTAGATACACTCAGCAACAAACCCTTTAGTCCACAACCTCTGATCAACAACGTATGAAATTCATTGACAAATAAAACATCACTTCACCACTGACAACCTGCAACTCATTTATTACAATTTTCTCAATATCCTCGACATATACAGCTTCAGATGCACTAATGCTAATAGTGTTGACATCAATGAAAACCACATATCAAAAACACAACCACAACATCCAATAATAAGGCTATGGAATGTAGAAGCAGAATGAATCAGAATGTTTAATCTTTTATCAGTTAGTGATTTACATGCAAGAGGTTTGGTCTTAAGGCTAATGAATGCAAAAGTCAAATGATGAATGACTATAACAATGGTATGCAATTTAAATATTTTAATGGATATTGTTATACATGTAATGGATTTGGGGATAAAGATAATCAATGTAGATCTAGAATAAATGAAAAAAAGCTTGTTCAAAAGAATGCCATATGTCACAATTGTAGTAGACTAGGACACAGTTCCAAATTTTGTAGAAGTAAGAATGTGAAGAAAGATAATATGGAAAAGAAGAATGATCTAGTGAAAAAGGGTGATCCAGTAGAGATGAAGAAAGAGGTGGAAAATATTTCAAGAAATAAGGAAGATGGTGAGACTAACCTTGAGTTTGTACCAACATCTGGTGTAGATGCTTCCTTTGGAAACTAAGAAGAAAGCTTTTATTAGGGGGAGCATTAATATAATATTCTTTATACCTTGCCAGAGAAATGGTGTTGGTGCTACAACATGTGGATATAGGGTGTAGGTTGACATGGTTAACTTATTAGAGAAAGAACTGGTGAAAAATATTGAATTATGGAAATTTGTGGAGCATTTGAAGTTGACTGTGCATACAGTTAGGGTTTGAAAAATTTATCAATTGAAGCATTCAATATGAAATTAGGTCTATTTCTAAAGGTTTTATAAGTTATTTCACTTAATAAAAAATCATTTGCAAATTAACATTCAAGGAGAGAAGAGAAAACGAAGAGTGAAGTGGAGTAATTGGAGTAATTGAGATCTGGTGCAAGTGAAACCCTAACTGGAAAGTGATTTAAAAGGTATTTGTAGTTTCCATTTGCCCTAATTTTTGAAAGAACTTTCATTTTTATGAAAATATGTATACACCACAAGTGGTAGTGGTTATAGAGCATCTATGTCCTAAATTCAAATGACATCCCAATACTCCAATCCATAATAGGCTAGATATAAATATGTTTGATAAAGATGGGATCCGCCAAATTTGATTCATCATCTTCAATATCTTAGATATCCCAATTTAGATTGAACAACCTTATTTTTATCAAAGACAACCTCATCCAACATCTTCTCCTTACTTCATACTTGTCAACACAATTAGCCCAATAATCCTCCAGATTTGGAATATGAAAACTAAGACCTAGCTGTAAGTTAATTTGTACAATTTTTTTACTATCAAAATAAAACTTGGAATCATAGAAGTGCAGAGTATACTTAACTAGGTACCTCTCAATAATGAGAGCATCTGACATAGAGTTGCATGAGAAATAGCCAATTCAAATAGGAAACTATATGTTGACCTTCTTCCTTTCTTGGCACCTCTTTTTCACCTCATCTAGTTGTCTACAAAATTCTATTAACACAAATCTATCTTCAACATATCTAGGGAGTTTTAGTGGAGGACCATCTGAAACTCCTACCCTAATATATGAGAACTTTTGGAATTGAATGAAATGACTCCCATAAGTATCAATAAATTTTTTGGATTTAGGAGTAATTCTCAGACTGATATCTCCCTATAATTCATGGATTACTCTCATAGTGATAGTATCAATAATCCTTCTATAATGGTAGAAATTTTTACCCAATTGCAGTTTGTCATAGCAATAAAAAACTTGAGACTTCCTATTGTGGATACAAACTTGGTATTAATCCTAGCTAGGTTCTTGTACTACCAATATCATATATTAAGTATGAGGACATGTAGACGAACCTATTAATTTGGAAATGGACGATCATGTTGTTGGTGTGATTAATTATTTAATTACACTTTGCATAAGTTTACTTAGGTAATATTTTAAGTCCTAGGTTGCATAATTAAATAAATCATTTAATAATGGGGTAATTCCCCCTTCCTTGTTTGTAGGATATAATATTCCTTCTAGAAAATGAGTTGTCCTTCTAGAACTTATCTCTATCTTTTTATCATTTCCTAGATAGGGTTCACATGTTGTCACATATAGTGTGATTTTAACACTTGGCAACATCTTATGAATTTTAGGTTTTCACTCATGCCTATATATTCAAGGAATTTTATACATTTGTAATCATGTCATATTCAATTTGGCATCCTTGCATCTTAATGATAGCATGATATTTCTGCTATTTCTCTTTTGTGGACGTTATTTTGTCTTGCAGGTGATTCTGAGGTGTTTGAGGAGTTCACCTAAACTCCTACATGGTATCCAAGCTTTAGTGCTGTAGACTTCTTCTTAGATATGAGGGATCAATCTTGGCATGAAAGTCTTGTTGGATGCAAGCAACTTTTTTTATTAAAGTCATTTTTCATTTTTGCTTCAGAAATCTAGTTTTTGCTTAGTTGTAGGAAAAACAATTTTTGGGTTTTGTAGCCAGGGTAGAAATATGAACTAGGTATCTTTTAGATTTTTGATATCTTGTATAAATCTGGAGAAAATCACTATACAAAAATTGGCAAGCATCATTTTTCTCTTAGCTGAAGGTTTAAAAAAAATATTTTTCATCTTCTACTTGCTGGATCAAAAAACGATTTCTGGGTTTTGTTTTTCACTTCAAAATATTTTTGGGTTTCTATTTTTATCTACTCATTGTGAACAAATTTTTCATAAATCAAATCAAAAGTAAATTTTTTTTTGCTAAAAACCTCATTTCCTGCAAGCTAAATTCAATTTTTTGAAAAATTCATAACTTTTGGCCATGGTGTCGAATTTTTGCAAACAAGATATCATCAAAAAGTTGGTTTTGTCATCTACACAGATCTAAGGTTCTTTTTCATCATGGAGGAAAATGTAAACATTGGTTTTTGCATGCACTTGTTTTTGTTTTCATGCACTAGTTTGCATTTTCTCTATAATTTATGCATGTTTTTCATTCTCTCCTTTTACAATCATGTGGTATTGTAATAAATGAACTAATATAAATTTCTATCAAGAGGGGTTTGTTGCATCTCATCTTCATATTGGTGACAACTCACATAAGTTTATTTGGATTCTGTTGTTTCTTTTGGCCTTATCTTGCTTAGCTGAACACATTTTTGGTTTGCATCAGTTCACACTTTAGATTGAGAGCCTATGGTTATTGATTTTCATTGGGTTACATCCATCTCAATTTGAGGGCCATGTTTTTATGGTTAATGTTCCAGAATCTTGATGGTACTCATTCCCATGGAGCAGTTTTAGCTATACTTTGGCATCGACATCGAGAGACACACAACTTCCAGATTCTGTCATCATATCATTCCCTTTTATGGGGGGCATCTTTTGCATCTCCTATTGCTTCATAGATTCTAGGGTTGATTCAGTATGTGAGTTTTCCAATGTTCCTTGGCATCGGGTCTGCTATTGCATTATTATGATTCCACTATGGTTTCTTGTAAATAGGGGTATCTTTCCTTGCTTGTCAAATTAAGGATTCCAGTGTTATTCCATCAGAGTTCTTCCAGTGCTTCTTTACAACAGGTCATCTCATTGAGGGGGTTTTTCCAACTCGATTTTCTCCTCTTTCACTTTCATTGCATTTGTAAATGAGTACCTGATCAGGCCTTGTTGTCGAGACTCATCTTTGCATAATATTTTTCTTCTCCCTAAGTTGCACTTATGGGGGGGTGTTGGTGTAATTAATTATTTAATTACACTTTTCATAAGTTTACGTAGGTAATATTTTAAGTCCTAGGTTGCATAATTAAATAAATCATTTAATAATGGGATAATTCCCCCTTCCTTGTTTGTAGGAGATAAGATTCTTTCTAGAATATGAGTTGTCATTCTTGAACTTATCTCTATCTTTTTATCATTTCCTAGATAGGGTTCACATGTCACATGTAGTGTGATTTTAACACTTGGCAACATCTTATGCATTTTAGGTTTTCACTCATGCCTATATATTCAAGACATTTTATACATTTTTAATCATGTCATATTCAATATGGAATCCTTACATCTTAATGATAGCATGATATTTATGCTATTTCTCTTTTGTGGAAGTTATTTTGTCTTGTAGGTGATTCTGGGGTGTTTGAGAAGTTCACCTAAACTCCTACACATGTGATGTACCTAGTCACTGATAAGTTGAGCCCAATCCAAGAATTGAGTTCCTCCCAATATAATATGAATGAAGAAATACATCCATTCCTCAAATTCATGGGCTTTCTCATTTCCACTTATCCTATGTAATAGTACAGTTATACAAAAATATTCATTTACAAAATGGTTCCTAAGCAGGTTCTTGGGTAACTAGCATTTACCCCTCCTAGGTGTGGCAAGCCATTACATGGCAATTGTATTTCTATATGACCCATTCTTTTTTGAAAAAGAGGTTTGTGACAATATGAAATCAAACATTGAGTATTTTTCTCTCTTTGGTATCTTTAGACATGAGGCAAAGGTATCTCTTTGAAATTTCACCACTAATTTATTATCCTCGATGTTGACCTCTCATGTTTCATGGTGATAATGAATTACACATTCCATTATCAAGTTTGGACATTGAATCACAATAGGAAAGGAATCTGCTTGCAACAATTTTCTTTAAATTAACCTTTACGTGATTGGTGGGGGACTAATTTTCCCAATTCTTTCCCAAAATTCATCTAAGTTCACGTGGTCTAGCTTGGTATCTCCAATTTTTGCCAGAGTGCTAGTTAAATTAGAAATATACTCATAGACCATGTACTAGTATTTCATTATGACTAAAACCCCAAGGCACATATATAATTCACAATAGAGAAAACTTATACTAGTATAATATTTCCCCCTAAAACTTCAACTCCTAGTAATTTATATCTCAGTCTGATAGAGAAAAAGTACCTTTCAGTTCATCACCAGCTTCGAGATTAAACAACTACAAGAATTCACTCCTTTGTTTTACTCTAGATCTTTTTCTCATCTCAACTAAATTGAGCATTTATCAATACATAAAATTGCTATAAATCCTTCATAGTTAATGCCTAAGTGGATATGTGGTTAATTTACCATTTTCTAAGTTTGGCATGTGTAACCTTTCATGCCTTCATTTCACTTAACCACTTTTTAAATATTTGAAAAAAAATGGGCATAGGGAACTTTTTTGGTAGAATGAACAGTTCCTGTAACCTCATCGGTGACCGACAAAAGTTTCATAACCATTATAAATATTTGAAGCACTTTGTCCTTAATGTATTCTCCATATTTCTTTTTAGAAAAAAAACCTTCACTTGAACACCCAAAATACTAAGGGGGGGTGAATCAGTATTCTTTTAAACTAGTTAAAGATTTAAGCATTCATTCCACATAACATATTCAATTTATAGTAGTAAAGGAAAGTATGAAAGTAACCATTAAAGAACATAACACATGAACACCAAACTTTTATGTGGAAAACCAAAAATGGAAAAAACCACGTTGAGGATTAGCTCACAATGTATTATAACTAGTTATAGTATATTATAGAAGTGCTCACTGCAGGTATACTCAATTTCCAAGTGGACTCATTACCCACTTAAAGAAGAAAAGATATAAGAGATTGTGGAACATAGACAATATTTGAATGGTTACAGTTGCATCTAGCATATGCATGAATTATAGTTCCATTAAAGCTCAAAATAATGACTTTACACACTTCATACCAATCTACTCTAACACTCAGCTCTACTATGCATTCACCTTATAATCACACAATTCACATCAACTATACACCACATTACATCTCTATAATCAAAACATTGAAAAAGGTCTTACATATATATCCGCTTCATCCACAAACACCTATAACATCAATTAAGTGGGCCTAATTAGATGTATCATATCAATTATACCTTGTTAGCTCAACATACATACATACATGCTTTGAACCAAGATCCAAACCTCATAACAACTCAAAATAGGTCAGCATGGACCCATTATAGTTACCACATATTGGATTAATACATATTTAAACTCTGCAATACACAAAACTTATTATGTCAGAACTGGTAATGACCTAATAATAGAATTCACCAAATTTTCATATAAAAACAAACATGTAGACCTCCAAACTCTATGATATTTGAAATACACACTCTACTAACACCTTTCAACATCTCCACAAATCTTAAAATCTAGATCCAAATTTGTGGAGTACGATTTCACCAAAATATATTCCCTAAACTGGAAAACACCTATTACTACCAAACTGATATATTGTTACTCATAACTCCAACACCAAGAGCCAAAATAATATGAAATTATGGAATTAGGTTCCACTATCAACAAAAAAAATTATACGAAAAGTGCAGAGCAAGATCTTATACAATAGAACAATGTGGACCCAAAAAATTGATGACCTATACAAAAAATTACCTATATTGACACAATCAATTTTCATGCCAGCTGTCTTCACCAAATCAAAGCTTCTTGAAAAATTATACTTGATAATAATATTCAAATATTCTCAAGCTATACACACTAATATTCACAATTTTATTCATACTGGAATACACTATTGACATCAATGACAACACTTAACTAAATAACTATATAACTTGTGCTCATCCCACATGCTCATGTTGATAACAAATGCATCAATGAAAAACTCCCTATTATTCCAACAATCTCCCCCTTTTTCATTGATGGTAACATGACTCTATTATCTCTAAAACTATTTATCCAATATTACTCTCCCCCTTTGACATCAAAGGTAACAAATGCATACAACAATCATGCAAATTCTATTAGAATCATCACATCTAAAGCATTTGAAAATTCTATTAGATGCATGAGAGAGGTGCATTGATATTTTCTAAAGCATAAGATTTAAACTTAGCTTCTTCTTCTATATCCTATTTCCTTCTAGAAAGTAATACATTCTTCAAATTTTTAAGAAATTATTTCTCAATATTCTACATATTAAATTTAAAAGCAACAATGTATTTGACAAATGCTTCTACAATGGTGGCCTTTTCCACCTCATCAGAATCAATGTATAGCATGGTAGTTTCTTCTAACATCTGATGTTGCACAATACCATTAAATAAAGCATCTAGCTTCATGGGACTATGAGTCCTTACTAGATGCTTCTTATGCTTTCTCTTATCTTTTGGTGTCTTCTTCTTACTGGATTATGCTTTCTTTTCTCTCATTTCCATTATGAATCCTTCCTTCTCCTTTTTAACCTCTACTTCATTGCTCATATCAATAACATCAAACCTTACCTTCTTTGCACTAGATTCAACTTTTGAAGCTTCTAATTTCCTCTTCTAGACCAATTGTGGTCCTTCATCATCTTCTTCTTCATCCTCAACATTTACTCCCTAATATTGATCCCTTGTTGTCTTTGTTTTCACTCTCCTTCTCATTGAGCTAGTTTGTTGTGCTATTGGAGTATACTTTTCCTTTTTAGGCCTCCTTTTATGTTTAACCATAGAATTCTTTTCCTTCATTAGAGTGCTTACAGTTTCTTTTCTCTTCTTTCTTGAGGAAGGATTAGTCCCAAAGGACTTCTAGGAAACCAGAGGAGTGGTAGCTTCTCTATCGAATCTCTTGATGCTTGATGATCCTTCAAGTGAACCAGACATAGCCTTTAATTTCTCTAATTTTTCTTTGGAGAGGCCCGTTTCCTTTGCAATTGTTGTAGTCATCTTCTCTATAGACTTGTTGAACTATTTTTAACTTTGGTCCAAGTGGACTTGCATGGAATTTTCTTCATATGTTCCATACCTCTCTTCCAAGGTGTCCTTGTTGCAAGGTGTGTGCCCTTGGTCCTTGTGTTGTGCACCATAGCACTTGGGTTTGTGACATGGCTTAACCACCTCCCATGGATTCATTAAATTTGACAGTTGTATCGAGCATTAACATGTCACTCTTTTGGTGTAATGACAACCATCTATGTAACAATTAGTATTAGAGCCTGGGTCATGGGTTCAAACCCCTCACTTGTGCTAGGTGGAAGGATTTCTGCAAGGTGTGCACCCTTGGTCCTTGTGTTGTACAACTTATTTCTTGGGTTTGTGACATGGCTTAACTACCTCTTGTGGATTTATTAACTTTGGCAGTTGTATCGAGCATTAATAGGTTGATCTGTTGGTGTAATGACAAGTGTCTATGAAACGATCCTTTGATTGACTAAATATATAGTCCATAGACCCTATAATATATTATTTAGTGATTTCACATCCCATTGCTATGATCCATACTATTCTAGGATCTACAACTTGTATAATTCATTCATCCTTTTTCATCAAAAATGTAATTTCCTTTTTGTACTTCTCCACCATCTTTTGAGGAATCATCTCCCTTTCCTACATTATCTTCTAGAAGACTGTGAAAAATCCCACAAGAGCCTCATCCTATACCTTGGAATCTCCAAATCCTCTCAAAAAGTCTTTAATTTGGTGTGCAACTAGTCTTCCTTATAACTACACCACACTCTTTGTTCCGAGGAGTTCTCTTAAGAAGTAAAACAACAAACATATGATCAATGTACCATATTTAAAGAAACATCTAGAATCCTTTTTATTTTAAAAAATTTTCATTAGTTGTTGTCTCAATAGTTTGCACAAATCATAATCATCTCCTTTCTCAACCATTTCATATGCAGTGTTGATGGCAATGGCCAAAATAGAATTTTCTCTATTAGAGAAGTATACATTATAACCAATCATCATTGTGGCATACTTCACTGTAGTACTTCTAATTTTCTTGATGGTTAAATGTCTCCTATCATATTGAGCATTAGTAAGCTCCATCACAACCTCATTCTTCACCGATTTAAGCACTGAAATTAGTCAGGTTGAACACAAACATGTCACCTCCCTAATTACCTCCTTGGTAATCAAGTCAGGTATATCTCTCCATATAAACTTGTTATGAATACAACTAAGTGAAACTATTACCAAAGCATCAAAATGGAAAAATTTGGGAAACCCTTGACATACATCAAGCTTATTTTTCACAAAATTTTGATATTCAAGTTTTTATGCAAAATCGTCACTAGTGAGTTCATTCATGTTGAGAAAATGTTTCTCAACCTTACAATTACGTAAGTTATTGTTGATACACAAGGTATTATTTAGTAGACGACAATAGGGAGGCATGGGGGGATCCCCCCTACCCCACGAGGGGCAATTATATTGTAATATTTGTGATTTTTGAATAATATATTGGGTGGATTTTGGAGTGTGGGATTTTTCCCCTGAAAGGGTTTTCCTTGCCTTCCCCTGCTGGTTGTTAGTACCATATACCCTGGGGGAATTTTTTCATAACAATAGTATCTATAGTCCCCTCTTCAACCATGTTTCCCCTCGTACCTTCTATAAATAAATAAAGATTGGTTAGGTTGGTTGTGATTCCATCCTTCCTTCCAACCATTTGCAATGTGCCCTTTGGGTGTTGTGGTAGGAATGATATTTGTGTTTATTTATGTTTAAGTTTTTATAACTGTTAAAGATCTGAAATTTTTTGCATTATTCTCCTCTCAATGTTAGTGTAGAAAGTTGTTCCACTACCTTAGCTTCCTTACAAGTGGTATCAGAGCCTAATCACCTTTGGTTTTAATTGTGGGTTGTTGGGTTTTTTGAACTAATCCAAATTTGAATGGGAGCTTGTAGAGAAGACACTTTGTGATCTTGTTGTAGAAATTTTTAGATGGAAAGTTCACCAAGGAGAATACAAGCGAATAAATTTTTTGAAAATAATTTTGAAATTTGGAAGCTGAAGATGGAGGATCTATTGATAGATCAATATTTGTGGGATGTTGTTGATGAGAATGTTTCAAGGCTTGCAGATCCTACTTATGATGCTCAATATGATGTTATGGATTGTAAAGCCAAGGGTCTAATTAGATTATCCTTTGCAGAATCTATTTTAATCAATGTCCATGAAGAGACCTCTACACATAAACTATGGAAAAACCTTGGTGAAATGTATCAATCCAAATCTTTAGTGAACAAGATTTTCTTGAGGAAGAAATTGTATTGCTTGAGAATGGAAGAGGGTGGAAAAATTATACAACACTTGGAAGCATTCAATATGCTAGTGGATCAATTGGCATCAGTTGGTGTCAAAATGGATGAGGAAGAGAAATGACAGATCTTTCTTTGTTCTTTGCTTGATTCGTAGGATTCTCTTGTTATGCTTATTGGGAGTACTTCTATTATATTGAAGATCAAAGATGTGGTGGGTTCTTTAATTTTTGAAGAGATGAGGATGAAGGTATCCATCAGTTCCAAGGAGGCATTGAATATTTATGGAAGATCTAAGGAAAAAGGCAAGAAGAATGAGAAGCGTGACAAATCCAAGTCCAAGGGGAGATCTAAGTCTCCTAGAAAGTCTAAAGTTATTTGTTGGAACTGTGGTAAGCCTAGACATGTTCGTAAGGACTGCAAAGAAGAAAAGGAAGAAATTTGATTCTGATTATGAGTCTGAGAAGGAAGATGGTGACACATTCATTGCAACTTTGGCAACTTGTGTAGGTAATGATGCATGGTTAATTGACTCGGGTGCATCTTTCCATATGACCTTTAATAGAGATTGGTTTTTTGAATATGAAGAATTTGATGGAGGTAAGGTGTACTTGGATGATGACTCTCATTTAGACATTTTGGGTCATGGTAAAGTTAAAATTAGGTTTCCTAATGGTAGAATAAAAAAGATTAATGGTGTGTTGCATATCCCTAGTTTAGCATGAAATTTTTTTATCTGTGAGAAAACTAATAGATGTAGGTGTGTAGGTAGTATTTTTTGATGTAGGATGCAAGATGGTCAAAGGTGCTATGGTGATTGCTAGAGGTGTCAGATATGGTACATTATATAAGCTTGATGCATGCACTGTTGAGTGCAATAGTACATCTATGAAAAACAAGTTTGTGGAAGAAGTGAGGGTTTCACTTTCAATAGATGGTCATGGCTTTTAGGTACCCAAGGGTGCTATTTCTTTTGAAACAAAGTTACCCATGGAGGAAACTATGTTATGGCTCTAGAGGCTTGGCCACATTAGAGGAAAGGGTCTAAGGACCTTGAAAAATAAAAACCTTATTGAAGGTTTCTCTAATTATAATTTTGAATTTTATTTCTATGAGCATTGCATTTATGGAAAACAAAACCACGTTTAGTTTCACTCAAGTTCTCATAAATTTTGTGGTGTACTGGATCTTATTCATTCTAATGTGTTTGGTCCTGTAGATGTTTTTTCAATTGGTAAATCCACATATTATGTTGCATTTATTGATGATTATAGTAGAAGAACATGGGTATACTTTTTAAAGAGTAAATCTAAAGTTTCTAGTCAATTTAAAGAATTTAAAGCAATGGTTGAATTGCAGAGTGAAAAGAAAATAAAATGTTTGAGGATTGATAATGGTGGTGAATTTTTCTCTAATAATTTTGATATATTATGTAAAGATTATAGTATTCATAAAAAAAAGACAACTTCGTATTCTTCGTAATAGAATGGAGTTGCAGAAAGAATGAATGGACAAGGCTAGGAGTATGTTGAGTGGTGCTAGTCTAGAACAAATGTTTTGGGATGAAGTTGTTGTCACTACTTGTTACCTAATTAACAAGTCTCCTACATCAGCTCTTGTTGATAAGACACCTATAGAGGCATGGTCATGCCACAAGCCTTCATTAAGACATCTTAGAGTTTTTGGTTGTGAGGCATATGTGCATGTGCCAAAGGAGAAGTGAAAAAATTTGGAGAACAAGGCTATGAAGTGTATCTTCATTGGTTATAGTTATGGTGTGAAAGGATACAAGCTTTGAGATCCTATTGCACAAAAGGTAATATATAGTAGAAGTATTATTTTTAGAGAAAATAAGCCTTCTTTTGTTACATTATAGACATAATAAAGTAAACAAGAAGATGTGATTCAATTTCCTTCTACACTTGAGAAAGTTAAATCGAGGCCCATGGATAGACAAGAAGTTGAGATCTCATCTAGCTTTGAATCTTCAGAAGAGGAGGAAGAACCTACAACTCAGCTTGTTTGTAGGTCTACAAGGCACATAAAACCACCTGAAAGGTATTCACTTAATGATTGGAGATGTTCTTTTTCTTTGAATATTAACATGGATGAACCCATATTAGTAGAAGAGGCATTAGGTATGAAGTAGAATCTTGGAATATTGCTATGGATGAAGAAATGACAACTTTGAAAAAGAATGATACATGGGATCTTGTACCATTTCCTAAAGGAAAAAACCTATTGGTTGCAAATGGGTGTTCAAGAAAAATACTGGTTCAGATGAAGTATTGAAAAATACAAAGCAAGGTTGGTTGCAAAAGGTTACTCTCAAGTTGAGGGTGTTGATTATGGTGAGATATTTTCTCCTGTTGCAAAAATGACATCCATTATATTTTTTCTTTCTATTGTTTTTTTTTATGATTTAGAGGTCGAGAAAATGGATGTGAAAACTACTTTCCTTCATGGTGACTTGGAGGAGGATATTTATATGACACATCTAGAAAACTACATGGTGAAAGGTAAAAGTAAATTGGTTTGAAAATTGAAGAAATCTTTGTATGGTTTAAAATAGAGTCCTAGGATGTGGTACCAAAAATTTGATACATATGTGTTGAGTTTTGGATTTGAGCTTTCAAAATCAGATCATTGTGTTTATTATAAAATTGATGGTGATTGTTTCCTATTTATTGTATTGTATGTTGATGATATGTTATTCATTTGGAAAGGGAAGGGTATGATTTCAGAATTGAAATCTCAACTTGCTGCTAAGTTTGAAATGAAAGATCTTGGTGCATCTAAACACATTCTTGGGATGGAAATTAGAAGAGATAGAGTGAAAAAAAATCTATGGCTTGGACAAAGTAAGTATTCCAATTCAATTTTATATAGGTTTGATATGTAGGATTGTAGACCATTGTGTGTTCCTCTTTTAGCTAGAATGAAGTTATCTATTTCAAATTGTCTAACATCCCCATCAGAGATGAAAAACATGAGAAAATTTCCTTACTAGAGTGTGGTTGGAAGTTTGATGTATGTTATGGTTTGTACTAGACCAAGCATTTCCCAAGTAGTGGGAGTTCTTTCTATATATATTTCTAATTTGGTAGAATTCATTGGGATGCAATTAAAAGAGTCTTCAGATATTTATGCGATACCTCAAATTATTCCTTGTGTTATCATAGTAATATGACAGAAGGTGAGATTTCCTTTGCTATTCATTGTTATGTGGATTTATATTGGGTAGGTGATCCACTAGTACATATGTGTTTACTTTATTTGGTGGTGCAATTAGTTGGATGAGTAAGAGACAGGTTGTGGTTGCTTTTTCCACTACTAAAGTAGAGTATATTATAGCTACTCATGCTTGTAAAAAATCCATTTGGCTTAAGAGACTATGTTTAGATATTGGAATAAAATAAGGTGCAGTGACAATTTATTACAATAGTCAGAGTGCAATATGTCTAGCCAAGAACCTAAAATTTCATGCTAGGACCAAGCACATTGATGTATAGTATCATTTTGTTAGAGATATGGTCAAAGATGGTAGGGTGAAGCTAGTTAAGGTAGAGACTTTGATGAATGTTGTTGATTCCTTAACTAATCTTGTGAGCACAAAGAATTTTAGATGGTGTTTAGAGACTATGAGCCTTTTGGCCCCTAACAATTAACTGATGATGATGCCACCCTTTCGTTCTCCTTGCAAGGTGTTCGACAAGTAGGATATTTGTTGAGAAAATGCGTTTCAACCTTGAAATTACATAAGGTACTATGAATGGTGATTCTATACCTACATGGACACAATCAAACAACACATCATTAGTCCATTATGCAAGTTAAATCAACATTCCCCATAGAATTCATTTGAAATGCACAAAATAAGAAATATAATGAAGAACACGAGTAAAAGCTTTCAAATCCTATTTAATGCAAACAAACTCTCAATCCCATGGGGGAATTGGTGCCATTTTGATATGGAAAATGGCCCTTTCCCAATTCCTTGTAAGCTTGAATGATGACTTGATGAACATTTGATGCTTCCTTGGTGAAATTTTTACATATCCTAGCTATGAAAATATGAAAATAGATGAAGAATGGATGAGCAAATTCAAAATCTCAAGATAATGTCTTTGCATGAAGTTGTGGATGAAATTGAGTATAATAATCTTGCATGGATTGTGGATGCCAAATACAATAGAGGAGGCCTCTATTTATAGCAAAGAAGGATGGAGGATTGAAGAATAGGATGAATGTGGGATCAAAGATCAAGGAATTAAAAAATGCCACTTGTCAACATTCTATTGGAGAGGGTTGGAGCACATTTTCGTCAATGTGCATGATAAGCGTCATTAGGTGGAATTTCAAAATGGATGAAATGACAAGTTGGAGGGAGGAGAAAATTAAGTTAATGCCACTTGGCTCAAGTAAAAAGGACATGTAAGAGGTTTAAATACCTTGTTGGATGTACAAACCCTTTTGGAGGGATTTTTCAAACTTGGAGAATATTCCCTCTTTGATGCCTTTTTGAAAGTAAATAGAGATTTAATAAATCAATTAAAATGATTTTCATGAGCAAGTTGCAAAAGCTAGAGGATTTGAGTGATTAAGATTAGGATTAATTAGGATTTGATTAATTAAGAGGGAGATTAAATGATTTGACCATTTTGACTTAGAATTTTGGATTAATTTAAATCAAAATGAGAGGAATATGATTTAGACTAAATTAAATAAAGATTTTGATTTATTTAATTAAAGAAGGTGGTGTTAGTTTTAAATCAAATAAAGATTCATTTATTTAATTTAATAGAATGACTTTAGAGATTTAATTAAATAAAAGGAATTATTTAATTAAAGAGGGACTATAGAAGCTAATTAAATAAAATGGTTTATTTAATTAATAGGAGATGATGACTCAATTAGATAAAAATTGATTTATTTAATTAAGAGGTGAAATTGATGAAGCGGTGTTAGTAAAATCAGGATCACGTGTATAGGATCGATCGATACATTTTCCGTGTCTACATTTTTCCCCTCTTTGAAGCAATGTACTCGCTGTGTTGGTTCAAAGAATAAAGTGTTGTGATCAAAATTCAAAAATAATTCAATTTCCTAATGCCCCATTGCTGCCCTGGTGAGAAGAAACATGTTGATATATTGCCCCCTTGAGAGATCGGATGAAAATTTGGATTTTTGGGTGATCTCGTGAAAAAAGAGGACAAGCTCAGTTTAGCTCAGAGAGGACTAGAAAGCTTGAATGTTTGATGAAGACAATTCTAATGATGTAGACAGTTCACTAGCCATAGGTAGCCTCATGTATATTTTGATATAACACGCAGATTTGGATAGAAATGCTAGTAAAGATAGAAGAATAAGAAGAAATGAGATAGTGAAAGAGAGGATCCAACAAGTCCATGAGTCATTAAGACTTTATTAGATATGATAATGATGATGATGATGATGATTTGCTTATTAGAAATTGGGATTTTAAAAGGGCTTAACACACATAGATACAATGCATCAAGGTACAAACAACCAGGATGGTGTTGTATCTAGTGAGATGGAATTTGACTCAACAAACAGATAGGAGTATTCTTGTTCACACCTGACATACAGAATCCTTACTAGGATGTACTTCAAATATTTCAAACATCTCTAACAATGTAATAGTCAACAAGCTTCCCAAAACACCCTCCATACATACCTAACAAAGCAAGTATTCGCGAAGGTTATATTACAAGAGAATCCAACAAGCATAACAAACAAAAGATAATGATCATTGCCCCATTCCTTTCTCTCTAAATCATTTTGTTAGACATCATCTAGAGGTCATTGGAATGAGCGCAATAAGATAAATCAAATAAAATATCAAGTGAACAAACAAGCCCATGTTCTTCATACCTCTAGCCAAAGGGATGTGTTTTGTTTAGGATAAGTATCCAAAGTGATTTTCCAATAGATAATTCCCATTGTAGGAAGGATGCATCCTAGGACATGTTAGTGGATGGTGGCAAGTTGATAGGTTGTTTGAAAGGCTATTGATATAAGGTTTGATTGACATGTTTGAGAATGATCAAGAGTTTGATTTTGCATTTAAAAGTTGTTTTGATTTTGATTTTGCGTTTGAAGTTTGATTTTGTTGATTGTTGTGATTGTTTTTGTTTGTTTTGCTGAAGGATGAAGGTGATGATTGATTTATTATGGATGAGATTATTGCAGGTGAAAGAAAAATGAGACAAATGGATTTTTTCAAATATTTGAATTTTTTTGATGTTTTTGCAATATTTTGAGGTTGTTTTTTGGATTTTTGAGATGTTTTACAAATGTTTTGATTTTCAAATTTTCCAATGTTTGAATTTTTTTTGTGTTTTCATGTTTTTTGGATGTTTTTGTGTTTTTGTGTCTTGGGGGCTGATCAAAGATTAGCCTTGCCTATGTTTAATCTCAGAGACGACGTAGTTCAGATGACCATGTTTTTGACGTTTTCTATTTTTATGAATGTTTTTGGATTTTGATATGATTTTGGATGTTTTTGGATTTTCTGATTTTTATGCACGTTTTTGGATTTTTGATTTTATGAATGTTTTTAGATTTTTGCATGATTTTGATGATTTGGATATGGACATGTGTGATGATATCAGTGCTCTATTTTGGGATTTTGTTGAAAACCAGGCTAAGGTTGATTGATTGGATTGATGGATTGATGATGATAACATTGTTGAGGATACACAACAATGCAAGGATAGTGTTAAGCAACATGAGGATTAGGATGGATATCCCAAGATGATGAGGGATTGACTGGATTTGATTGATCGAGATTGATGATGATAACATTGTTGAGGATACACAACACAAGGATAATGTTAAGAAACAAAAGGATTGGGAAGGATATCCTAAGATGATGGATTGATTGGATTTGATTGATCAAGATTTTGAAGCTTGGTTTGGAACAAAAAATTGTTTTGAATAATGATGTGATGCTGAAGTGAAAATTAGATGCAACTGATATTGATTGTTTGGATTGATGTTCGATGAAAGATAAAGCTTGATAAGGAACATCTTCCTCTCAAAATATGCCATGGGCTAGTGATTTGGATTCTTCCTCACAAATGCTTTGACCAATTTTATTTCACATTTTTCAATGTTTGGATCACCACATAAGTTGGAGGATATATATCAAGATTTATTTTTGAAGCAAGATGTGCATATCTGCCCCTAGTGTCTAGCAATGCATGGAATGCCATGGGTGGATGCTGGGATAGATGTATGGATGGAGAGATATGGATTATCTTGCGATAAGATAAGGTGTTCAAATAAAGAATGCTCATTTGGATAATGTTTCATGGCTCAGATAATGTTGGGTAGGATAAGATCAATGAAAATGATCCATGTCAAGATGTTTACCATAAGCAAGTGTAAAGTGTGCACCAAACTTTTACCAAGATCAAGATAATTTGGACTATGGATGCAAAATGTATTGGATAAATGGTTCATGGATGAATGGATTTATTATGGATGAGATAAGATGCTTCCACCTAAAGTGGCACACGTAGATGCTCAATTCTACACATGAAGCCTGTTTGCTAGCTTTTCATCATGGTACTTGTCCACAGCGCCACCAAAGTGGTTTTCACTAGAGGATGATTTTTTTATTTTTACTATTTTCATGAATTTTTTTAATTTTTCTAAAAGATTTTAAGCTTATGTTGAGCCACCTAGTGGTGTTGATGTAGATGCTTTTTTCATAATGTGTCATTGATATCCTACTTGAAGAAGCTACTTTTCCAAGATACGTGCACTTGAATGAAACTTTTAAAATTCCTAATCTGCTTTGTTGATACTGGAGTTAACTTTGTCTTTGTGGACACATCGCGATAGAGTGCCTTATGAATCCTGATGATGAAGGGTGGCTACCAATACATGGTCAATGTGAGAATTTGATATCATGCATGGAGGTGTGGATGAAGTGTGTTTAGGAATAAAAGATGGATTGGTTGATAGTTTGGAACCTTTGACTCTCCAAACTTGGGAAGATGAGCAATGATGGATGGATACGAAAGTGTGCATGGAATTAGGACCAACTGCTTGATATACTTTGAATGTCGCTTGAGAAGCCTTCTTTTTCCTTTGTGGACATCTTTGATGGATACTTTTCCCTTTTTTATTTTTCCCCATAGTTTCTTTGACTAATGGAGTTTGATAGGGATAATCTTTCTTTGTATTCTTTGGTATCCACTTGTATTTGATTTGTCCATTATGCTTCCTAAATTATTTTTCTTTGATGATGTTCTTCTTGTTTTTATTCACATCCTTCTTTTGATGTTGGTCCCAATTTTTGGATGGGGTGATGAGTGGATGAAGATTCATGATGTGGTTGGTTGTAGTATTGGCATTGGTTTCATCATAAGGATTCTTCGTGCTCACTATGTTGATGTTTTCTTGAGACATAATTTCCCACAGTATGATGGTAGTAGCACCTTTATTCTTTGATTCTACCTATTTTTAGATGTCTTGTTCAGTAAGAATTCTCTGATAAATAACCACTATAGAGAACATTATTTCAATTTATTGATCTACTAACTCTAGAATATCCTATTCTATCTGACCTATTTTCTTGAGTGAATAATGCTAGATATCTTCATACATGATGTCCTCAGTCTGAATTTGGGATACAGCTGATCCTGATGTTGAAAATTTAGTTTGACTATAGGAATCAATAACCTGCTCTTTTTGTGTAATAATTCCAAGAGTAAAGGAATCCTTTTTTGAATGAAGATCATTTACGTGTCCATCCAAAGAAAGAATCCCATGGGTAGATAGAGGATTATGTGCTATGTGGATGTGATCATCATTTGAGACATCTTGTATAGATAGGAGAGTTTCCATTAGATCATTATAGTAGCTTGGAGATACAAATTCTTGATCTCGAATGATTTTAAAATTGCTTTCAACATGCTTTGGATCAAGTTCTTGACATGGGTCAATTTCAAAGGATGGGTTGCTTACAAAAGGTTCTTGGAAATTGTCATTAGGCATGGGAAGTGGCTCAATATCCTCTTGATTTTTGAGTGGACTTGGATAAAATGTTGAGTTGAGGATCCCTTTAGTATCTATAACCATGAGGTCAAAGGATGTCACTCTGTTTTGGAAAGGGACATTGCTAGACTTTGGTGAAAGATGTTGATCATGCTTTGGAATAAATTCTTGATATATGTTCTCTAACTCATTAGGTGATGTAGAGACATTCTCAACATGATCATTGGTTGATGGGTTGTGGATTATGTCAATAGGGTCAAATAAGTCTAACACCCCTTAAAATAGATCATTGTTGAATATTGTTGAGGGATTTTGATCATGACTAAAAAAGGACTCTTGATGCATGTTGATTTGATCATTGGATGGGGTAGAAACATATTCAAGGTGCTCATTGATGGATAGATCTTGATCATTGTTTTCAACAACTGTGGTGGAGAGATTGTCAATGCTATCACTAGTGGTTGAATCCTGATCGTTGTCCCCAATAGTTATTATTTTTTGATCAATTAGGTCTTGGATGATATTTTTAAGTTGAATGCAATTTGATGTTGTGTGTCCCTTTATTTTGTGATACTCACAAAGGTGCTTCTCATTATATCATGGTGGTTTAACTCGGGGCTATTGATAATTCTCATAAATGGGGATTTTAATGAGATTCTCTTGTACCAGCTATTGCATGACCGATTCGATTGGTTTCCCAAGTGGTGTGTATTTTCATTTGTTACCTTGTGAGATTTTAAATTGACCTTGTGGTGATTGATTTTGGAGATTTTGTGATTTATTTTGGATAATTTTATGATTTGGGATGATGCTTAGATTTGGCAAGATAGGTTGAAATTAAACATTGTTGTGGTTGGGAATCGCATTGTCTTGATTTAGGTAACTTTGATTTTGCATGGTGTTACCTTGACTTGGATCAATACATGGAGTCATTAACATATTGTTTAGTCTTTGAACAACATTTGTATGATTTGCAAACATATCTATCCAAAAGTTTACCAAGTGTGGATTTGAAATGGTCATGTTTGGTAAAGTTGTACTTGGTATATTCACATTTGGTATGTATGGATTCAGTGGGATAATGTTGTTTGTTTGAAGAATCATGCATTGATTGTTTGATTGATATATTTGTAGGTTTGTAATTTGATTTAAATCTACCATTGGGAAAGGTGTTCCAAAATTTAGATTGGGCATACTCACATTTGTTGTGCCATTGAGATTTGTAAGAGATAATGATCCCATGTATGGATTGTATAAATGTGAGTTTTGATAATCAATTGGCATTGTAAGGATTTGATAGTTTTGTTGATTTAGATCACTCATGATGTATGGAGCAAGTTTATATTCCATGTTCTTCTTGTGTTTTGACCTTGTTGACCTCTAAGGGATTTAGGACCAAATGATGAGATGAAGGATGAAAGGGGTGAATGATATGAGTGTTGAAATTTTAGGAACCTTGGAGGAATACTAGACTTTAGGACTTTTGGATTTTTTGATTTTGGATTTGATTTGGATTTGGTTTGATTTGGATTTGACTCAGATTTTATTTTGATTTGGATTTTGGATAATGAACTAATAAACCCCAATATGTTGGATGTTATCTTGGAATAAGCTTGTACACAAGGATGATAATTTAACTAGATGAATGAGGAAGGATTCATCCATGCACACTTATCCAAAAAAGATTATTTTGATTTGATTTGAAGGATTTTACCAAAATTCTAGTATGAATGATTTTTCCAAGGTTCTAAAAGTTGCTTGTGAGATGGGATTTGATTGATGTTTGAGATGGATGAAATGATTGGTTGCTTTGATCCTAAATGAACCTAATGTAATCAAGGGAAAATTCTAAAATTGTTAAAGGGGTTAGCATAATAACATAAAAATTCCTATGAAATAACAAAGTACAAAGGAAGTGATGTGAAGACAAAAGGGACAATGTTACCCTAAGTCTCCACCTTCCATGGTTGACCTTTGTTACACCTCCTAGCTTGCAGTAAATAAAAATGCCCTTAGATTTATGTGAGCAACTATGCCTAAAGACTAAGCCCTATGCAAGTGTTGAAGGATTTGCAGAAAATAAAATAACCCTACAATGTATTAGAATGACTATAACTGTAAAAATTATAACCCTAAGTTGACAGAAAATAGACATAGACTAGAGGTCAAGAAATCAAAAGACCAAGAGAGACCAGCAAATGAGATCAAAATTGCCCTTTTATGAAAACTGCAATTTTGAACGTGTGGCTAGGATGAAAAGATGACAAAAACCCTAAGATCAATGTTTAAGATTGAATGTTGCTGTGTGCATTAGGGTTAGGTCAAAATTAGGGCAACAGGTAAGAATGAAGGGTCAAGATTGAATTATAAGATAATTCAATCAATGGTCGAAATTAAATGAGAAGTCAAAAGTCAAGAATTAATTTGGAAGATAAGACTGGCACACACAAAGAGGTTGCTGGAGAAATTAAATAATAAAATTTATTTACTCCAGGTGACCAGTAAATAATTAAATAATAAAGATATTATTTAATTATGGAGGAATGTGACAAAAGAATTGTTTTGAATTAAATAATGATTTAATTCAAAATTCAAGAGAATTGACTAAATTAAATAAGTCCAATTTATTTAATTTCAATGAGAGAAAAAGCTAGTGAATATTTAAATAATTAGAATAATTATTTAATTATAGTGGAAAGTGGACAAAATTAAATAAATAAGAATTTATTTAATTTTTAGAAGAAGGGGACTTAATTAGTGACGTAATTAAATATATAAAATTTATTTAATTAATCAAGAAGACATAAATGACAAAGGGAAATTAAATAAATTATGAAATTTATTTAATTAAAGGAAGACTTAGATAATTAATGACGTATTAGATAAATAAATAATATTTATTTATTTAATAATCAAGGAGGAACAAATGACATGAATTAATTAAATAATTATGAATTATTTAATCAATAGTCGATGTGGGACCAAGGACATAATTAAATAACTTAATTATGCTAGGACCGAAAGTGGTAAAAATGAAGCTTCGAGCCTAGGTTATTTTTAGGTGTCTACATTTTGCCCCCTCTTGTCATAATGTCGCTATCGTGATTGTGACAAAGAAAAATAAGTCAAGAATATGCCCAGGAAGGTATGGAGGTATTCCCCCCTGAAAATTTTCAAATTTTGGGTCGGCGCCAGAAAAATTTGCAAAAGGTCCCGACAAATCAATTTAATGGCTAGAAAAATAGCGGCGCAGTCAGTTTCAGATTCTGACATGTTTAAAGCAACTTACGGGGAGGTCAAAGGTGCGGAAATGAGCCTCCAGTATTAACCGCGGTGGAAAAATGTCATTTTCACCCTATAAATAGGTGGTCAAAGGGGTAAAAGTCAATTCACTTTCACTATTTACCTTGTGAATCTTGAGAGCTCAGAGCGAAAGGCGCAGCAGCTACGATGGTTATTCCAGTGACAGAGCACCGCGGCGAGATCGTGAGGACCTTCAGATGGCCAGAGGGCTTAGGACCAGTGGTACGTACCCTAATCCCACTTTGTCATTTTCTCGTTTTACGTGTTTTTTAATGCTATTTAGGGTAGTCAACGGATGCGCCGCGACGCATATGCGTTCGCGTAAGCCGCAATTGCCTTCACATTCGCCGCATTTGATACATCACGACGCAAGTGCTTAGAAAAAAATGATCCGTACCGGCTGTTTGCGCCGCATTTGATATTTGGTGTGATGCAAATGTTTAACCGAATCGCATTTGACGTTTCAAGTGCCACAATCGTATTGTCGCGACGTAACTGTTCGGTTGAATGTCGCAAATGAAATGCCGCGCTGCATTCGCAATGTGGTGACACAAACGCTGAAATTCATGATACAAGTGTAATTAAGCGACGCACTTGACTTGGTGCAACGCATTTGATTTCTGGAATGACGCACTTGTGTTTTTGCGACACATTTGCCTGTTTTCTTACTTTAACTTGTTTTGATGCTTTCATGCCCTAAGTTATTTTCCATGATGGTCACAGTTGCCCCAAAAGTGCTAATGTAGTGTTTGTCTTTTTGCAGAGGTAGCTTGCCCCTATTTACACGAGGGAGAGCAGACCGAGGACCTTTCAGTTTGGCAATCAGCTAGGCCCGCGAGAGTGGCGACGATTGATGAGACTCGGCTTATTCCATGCTGCGTTCATGCCCGCCATTCGGGCGAACAGGGGTTTGCTGACAGCGCTGTGCGAGAGATGGCATTCAGAGACCTGTTCCTTTCACCTACCGACAGGTGAGGCTATGATTACTTTGGAGGACGTCTACCGTATTCTCCAGATTCTAATTCGAGGGGAGTGGATCATGTACGATCCCTGTCATGGTGAGCAGACCTTTCGGGCATACTACCAGGATCAGGGTGCCGGACTCGGCATTGAGGGTTACGAGATCCATTGGGATTTCCTGGCGGAGCACTATATTCGCTTTGATGCATTTCTGGCGACTCTGATTGGTGGGATTTTGGTTCCTGACCAACGAGGACATGGATTTCTAATTGGTTGGGGGGATGTCATGGTTAGCATGCGACGAGATAGGACAGTTTATGCATGGGGTCCCTGTTTGCTGGGGACACTTTATCATCAGCTGCATGACATTGTGTACAGGAGTGGAGAGAGTATCTCCTGTGGGACCACACTGATGATGATCTGGGCATGGGAGCATATTTCCATATTCCACCCTCCTATCGACAGACCATAGCTGGCTGAGGGGATGCCTTACTCCTACTACTATGCCGACGCATTACAGCAGACTCATGTGGGTGAGACAGGGTGGTGGCGGCATCAGATTGATACTATGGTGACCTTCATCTGGAGACCCTACAGGGATTGTGAGGCATGGGATGATGAGGATGATCATCTTAGTTTTTGCAGGTAGTATCGATACCTCATTGGCCGGACAGTGCAGACATCGCTGATTATTAAGATGTACCTATCACAGCGTGTACTGAGACAGTTCGAGGAGCAGCAGGATGTACCCATGGGGACGGTAGAGTATGCCCGATCATCCAGAGAGTATGCATGGGGGCTGGCCATCCCAGTGGCCTTCGCGACACAGCAGATAGACGGGCTAGTAGCCCAGGCCTGGGGTTGGAGAGGTGGAGCAGCAGATCCAAGTACCACACCAACCTATGATCTATGGTGGCAGGCACGCCGACCCGTGCCATTGACAGATCTTGATGGGCCAGCACCAGTTGATAGGCGGTCAGTGATTCCACGAGTGCCATGAGCCAGATGAGGGGGCAGAGGCAGAGGCAGAGGTAGGGGCAGGGATGGAGATGGAGGGAGGGGTGGTGATGGAGGGAGGGACGGAGGCAGGGGTGATGATGGAGGGCGAGGTGGAGACGGAGGCCGGGGTGATGATGGAGGTCGAGGTGGAGATGGAGGCTGGGGTGATGATGGAGGTCGAGGTGGAGACAGAGGTCATGGTGGAGATGGAGGTCGAGGTGGAGATGATGGTGGAGATGGCAGGAGGCGACGGCGGGACAGACAGGTACCAGGTCACAGGGTGCGACAGCGCGTGGCGAGGGTAGCATTAGATGCTATCCCCGAGGTCGGTGAGGAGGGGGAGATGGAGGAGCAGCCCAGACAGGAGAGAGAGGGTGAGGGGAGACAGGAGGGGGAGCTGGAGGTGGGGGGACAGGAAGAGGAGGGGGAGAGACAGGAGGAGGATGTCAGGGCACTAGAGGTGGATGTGGCAGGGGAGGAGGAGGCAGAGGGGGAGAGACAGGAGGAGGAGGTGGCAAGAGAGGAGGAGGCGGGGGTGGCAGGAGAGGAGGATGATGATGACAAGGAGGATGAGGCCATAGGTGAGGCAGATAGACTCCTGAGATGGCAGATGGTGGAGGGTGAGGAGGAGATACCATCCTTAGAGTTGCCACCGGATGCTACAGCTGATCAACGAGTGGCCGATCTGTAGCAGAGATTAGATACCAGCCTGGCACAGGTGAGGTCCCTACAGTCAGCACTGGAGGTAGCCCGTGTAGAGCGAGATCAGGTGATGATTCGCCAGTAGGATGCAGCGCGATGGTGTACAGAGTTTGCGGCCCTATGTACAGGACCCATAGGAGACATGGCTCGAGAGCTTGCTAGGGTGAGCACCAGGTTGGGACAGTATAGGACCCTCTATGAGTAGGCAGTGCCGCCAGAGCAGCGAGATCCTACCCTGTCTCGATCACAGACGAGGACAGGCAGTGGGCGCAGGTCGGGTAGTGGGAGTGGTACCAGGAGCCACAACAGTGTCGGAGGGTCGACTTCCACAGGACACACATCAGGCCACAGATCACATCACTCCCGTAGGCATACTCTGAGTCATCATTCGGGGCATAGTCAGGGTTCCATTGGTTCAGCATAGAGGTCGATACAGGGTCAGCCACCAGTGACAGATCTTACCACTTCTCAGAGTCCAGCAGCGGTGACCTTACAGGTGTTCCCTACTGTCACGATGATGCCTTCGTTCGCAGTTCCCTCATCTTCGCAGACATAGGCCACTACAGGATCATCCATTGCTTCAGAGCTAGTGACAGGGCCTCAGCCACCACCACATTCTTCACCCCGAGGGGATGATGAGAGCCTACCCTAGGGGCATATTCGTATTTGGACACCTTATGTTTATTGTTGAGCCTGCGAGCTCCATTTTTGGGATATCCATTGACTCTATCCTGTGACATTGCATATTTTTGAGATGATATTTATATGATGATGCAGTTTTGATGCGGCCTATATGTGTTATGTGATGTTCTATGCATTATGTGTGTATGATATATGATGCTTAATTTATGATGTCATTTATGTATTATGATGTCTATGTTGTGATTTTTGATGCCATGATGATGCAATATTCGTATGCTTATGTTAATGATGTGCATGATGCATTTATGTAAAAGATGCAATGATGATGATTATGTTAATGCGATGTTTGTGATTATGTATATGATGTAATGCCATGTATGATGTTATTTAATGCCATGGATGATGTATGTATGGACCTAATGCAATGGATATATCATGTATGCACTTATGTTTTTGAATGACACAGGATATCATCGTAGGATGGACGAGAGAAGATGGCAGGACTGATGAGAGAAGATGACCAGACCAAAGAGGAGAAGATATGAGACCTATGAGAAGATACAAATCCTTCAAAAATTTACTATAGGAATTTTAATATTCGTTGCTCTTTAATCATCATTGGGAAAACTATTGTAATGGTCAACAATCACCAAGATATGATGTAGATCTAGGTGTGCAAGGTCATACCATTACCCAAGACAAAACAGTCACAGAAAAGGATGAATATGACTCATAGTAGGAGCATGCTTGCCCCAGTCTTGTTGTCATCATCAACCACAAGCAGAAAAAGACAATGACAGATCATGAAACGTCGTTGCTTCTCTAAATCCTATTGCCAGGACATCCTTGAGAAACTAGTGACATGATTGTCAAACTATAAAAATGCAGTCTCTATCATGATATGTCATTGCTTTTCTAAATCCCAAGATCAGGATCTTGCTGAGAAGCTAGTAGTCATGCGTGTCAATTGTCATGCTACATCGCTGCTTCTCTAAATCCTGCTTAGTGGGATCTCGCTGAAAAACTAATAACATGATAAGAGATGAAAAGACAATTGCCAAGTGTTTGTCAAGTGCATCTGGATATCCATTGTTCTGATGCCAAGGTGTCATGTCTGATGATGTCAAGATGTCTGAATGTTTAAAGTTTTGATGACCTTGAAAATGTCGAGACTTGGTGGATTCAGGAAGGACACATCCTGAATGATGCCGAATGTCAGGAGGATTTGATCCCTAATGGTCATAAGGGGTCCCTCAAAATAATGACAATGCCTAGGAAGGACACATCCTAAAGCATAAGTGACAGAGTTGGTTCTTCAGAAGGGCTCATCTGAAGAACGCTAATGTCAAGAAGAGTGATCCTTAGATGTCAAGAGGATCGCTTGAAAGGCCGAATGACGATGACGACGCCTAGGAAGGACACATCCTCAGGCATAAATGACAGAGGTTATCGTTCAGAAAGACTCATCTGAAGACTAACCAAAATTTGACGGTTTAATTAGTAATAATGATTTGACGTGCTTTGACTTGTGTTTGACTGAGGTTGACTTGTGACCGAGGTTGACTTGTGTTTGATTATATGTCGATATTGCCTTGATGAGATTATCATGTTGAATAAAAGATTGTTTTACTCTGTTTCAGGAGTTTTCCAATTTGGACATTGATTGAAGATTTTTGACGTGTGTGCCACTGTAGTGTCATGAACCCTAATGGACTGACCTAGTGCGGCCTCGGGGGCTCATCGATAGATGGCCTTGCCTACGTCATACACTCAGAGACCTCGTAGTTCGACATGACCAATGACTTTGTCTTGATGAGCAAAGATTGCGCCATGATTTATTTTGACAAACCTAATAGGACTAACCTAATGTCTCGGGGACTCGAGTATGAGTCTTGCCTACATAGCAAATGTGCAGAGACAACGTAGTTCGAACAATGACATGGACTTAGTGACTTGATTGACTTAGACTAGAGATGACAGTGCACTTGTGTGCCTTGTGCGGTTGAATGTTTTGTTTGGTTTTCTTCAAGATGTTTTATGATTTTTAGGTCTTTTTTCAGGCCCCTTTGCAATGTTTTTGGTCTTTTTTCAGGACATTTTATGCTGTTTTTGTCTTTTTTTAGGACTTTTTATGATGTTTTTGTCTTTTTTCAGGAATTTTTATGATGTTGCATGATAAACATTTTTCCCCCAGTCAAGTTTAAGACTTAGCCATTTGCAAGGGATACTGATAGGATGCTGTTGGTTTGCTGGACAAACAGTCGTTAGGACTTGATGTCAATAGTTCGTCCACTAGGACAGGTAGAGTAGGATGTGACGGTGACTTGTGGAATAACGGCGAAGATAGCTTTCATCCTAAGCCAAGTTTAGACCAAGTGACAATAGATAGCAGAGCAATGATTGATTACGCATGGCGCCTGTTTGCCAGGTTTTCACCATGGTACTTGTCCAAAGCGCCTGTTTGCCAGGTTTTCACTATTGGATGAATTATTTTTCTTTTTACTATTTTTATGATGTTTTGATTTTTTTGGTGTCACCAAGACGCCTTTTTGCCAGGTTTTCATCAAGGTGACGATTTTTTTCATTTTTCAATTTTTTTTGTATTTTAGGGCCCTCCAGCTTTGTCCTCTGATGCTATGCGTAAAACTTTCAGAGGTGTAAATTGTTGATGGGCTCAGTCAATTGTTCCCCATCTGGAGTTGCCAGTTGATATGCTCCAGAACCAAAAGAAGATATGATGATATATGGACCCAGCCAGTTTGGTTCAAACTTTCCTGGCTTTTCTCTGTCTGCTTGGTTCTTAGGGTTCTGCATGAGAACCAGGTTGCCAATGTCAAACTTTCTGACCATGACCTTTTTATTGTAGCTGCGACAAAGGCGGTTTTGATATGCCTGGAGGTGATTCAGTGAGTTTTGTCTTCTTTCGTCTAGCATTTCCAGCTCGTGCAAGCGTGATTTTCGGTATTCCTCTTCATTAGTTAGACCCTTCAAAGAGACCCATAGTGAAGGAATTTTGACCTCAATGGGTAAGATGGCTTCCGCACCAAAAACTAGGGTGAATGGGGTAGCTCCTGTAGGCGTACGAATGCTAGTTCGGTAAGCCCACAGAGCAGGGTTAAGTTGTATGTGCCAATCGCGGCCAACGTCATTGACAGTCTTTTTAAGGATCTTGATAATGGTTTTATTCGACGCCTCAGCTTGGCCATTTCCTTGGGGGTAGTATGGGGATGAAAAGTGGTGTTGGATATGGAATCGCTCACATAACTCACGTACATCTTGGTTTTTGAACGGACGTCTGTTGTCAGTGATGATGGACTATGGGAGGCCGTACCGGCAAATGATGTAATTGAGTATAAACTTTGATATTTGTTTGCCAGTAATGTATGTCAATGGAATGGCTTCGATCCACTTTGTGAAATACTCAGTGGCGGTGATAATGAATTTATGGCCGTTGGAGGAGGTTGGATGAATCTTACCCACGAGGTTGAGTCCCCATTGAGCGAAGGGCCACGGAGAAGTGATTGGCCGAAGTTCTTGTGCTGGAGCATGGACCAAATCACTATGGATCTGACACTTGCGACAGGTTCTGACATATTCTATTGCATCTTTTTCCATTGTTGGCCAATAATATCCAAGTCTCGTTAGTTTCTTAGCCAGAGTAGGACTGCTCGAATGAGATCCGCATATACCATCGTGCACTTCTCATAAGGTCGTACATGCTTCATTGGTTTCAAGACATCTAAGGAGGGTATTGTTGAAACTACGGCGGTATAGGGTGTCACTGATAATGGCATACCTTGTGGATTTTCTAATGAAGGACTTCCTTTGGTTATTGGATAGGTTCGATGGAAGGGTGTGAGTCTCCAGATAGTCATAAATGTCCTGATACCAAGGAGAGTTGGGACCAACAAGTTCACAAACCATTTCCGACTCTGGGATATCATATGCCAGTATCAACAGCTGTTCTACTAGGAACTCAAATTGTGACACATTTTTAGGGATGTCCAAGAGAGAACTAATAGTAGCCATTGCATCAGCTGCTTTATTCTGTACCCTGGGGATTTGTTCAAAAGACACTGATTGGAAGTGTGTTAGGAAGCTATCCACCATCCTCTTGTAAGGAAGTAACTTCTCATCCTTTGTTTCATAGTCACCATTCACTTGGTTGATTACTAGCTGGGAATCCCTGAATACAAGCAATGTCTAAATTTTCCATTTGATTGCCAGCTTGAGACCTGTAACTAGTGCTTCGTATTCAGAAATGTTGTTTGTGCAAGGGAAAGCAATTCGAAATGACTTAGGAATTGAATCCCCTTGTGGTGTGATGAACAAGATTCCAGCCTTTGAGCCATGACCAGTGTGAGACCCATCAAAATACAGCTTCCATGGTGTTGCTGGTTCCGTATGGAAAATGGACTCGTTAGGAAAATCAGTTACCAATGGATGAGAGGCTTGCATTGGTGCATCTGCCAATTGATCTGCTATTACTTGCCCTTTTATTGCCTTGCATTCAACATACTATATGTCGTACTCACTTAGGATCCTGACCCATTTTTCCAATCGGCCTATTAACGCTGCTCGACTTAATAGGTATTTCAATGGGTCAATTTTGGCAACTAGTTGTGTCTAATGATTGAGCATATAATGCCTTAGTTTTTGGGCTGCAAAGACAACTGCGAGGCATGCACGTTCAATGTATGTGTAATTCAGCTCGTAACCGATTAGTGTACGGCTGATGTAGTAGACTGCTCTTTCTTTCCCTTCATGATCATTTTGGGCCAGTAATGCCCCCAGTGCGGAACTAGTGGTTGAGATGTATAGAATTAATGGCTTTCCATGAATAGGCGACATGAGGACTGGCGGTGATAGCAGGTAATCTTTGATTTGCTGGAAGGCCTATTGACATTTATCTGTCCATACAAAGGGGACACCTTTGCATAACAGATACTGGAATGGGTGGCACTTATCTGCCAATTGGGCTATGAAATGACGAATAGATTGCACTCTGCCTTGTAGGGTTCTGAGTTCACTGATCCCTCTAGGGGGAGGCATGTCTATGATTGCTTTAACCTTTGCTGGATCGACCTCTATGCCTCTTCGGGAAACTATGTACCCCAATAGCTTACCTGACATGACCCCAAAAACACATTTCTTAGGGTTTAATTGAACCTTGTACTCTTCTAGTCTCTTGAAAATTTTGTCAAGTACCTTCAAATGATCTTTCCTTGTTGCTGATTTGGCCAATAAGTCGTCTACATAGTCTTCCATTATATTGTGCATCATATCATGGAAGATCATGGTCATAGCCCTTTGGTATGTGGCACCTGCATTTTTGAGACCGAAGGGCATGACATTCCAACAGTATGTACCCCATGGAAAAGTAAATGTTGTTTTGTGTTGGTCCTCAGGAGCAATGCGGATTTGATTATAACCAGAGAAACCATCCATGAGGGATAGCATCTCGTGTCCTGCAGTTAGATCGACTATGATGTCAATGTTGGGCAAAGGAAAGTCATCCTTTGGACATGCTTTGTTTAGGTCCCAGAAATCTGTACATACCCGAATTAGTCCATTTGGCTTTGTCACCGACACTAGGTTGGAAATCCATTCAGCATAATCTATAGACCTTATGAATCAGGCATCCAGTAATTTCTTTAACTCGGCCTTAACCAATAGAGCAACTTGTGGGTGCATTTTGCGCAACTTCTGCTTGACTGGTTTAGCATTGGGTACTAGTGGCAGATGATGTAGAACCAATTTGGGGTCCAATCCTGGCATGTTGGCGTAGGACCATGCAAAGTTTATTTTTCATTCTGCAAAGAATTTATGAAATTCCGGTTTCTCTTCATCTGTCAATGATGCGGCAAATAGGACCATCTTGGGGTCTTCTGGAGTCGAAATGTTATCCTCTATGGTGTCCTCAACAAGCATGGCCGATCTCTCCTGTTGCACGGGGAGAAAGTCCAGTCCTCCATCTTTGGGCGCCTCCGAGAGGTTTTCACCCGCAGATACGTCCTTTGTTTTTACTATTTTACCGTCAAGAGGTGCCTTTCGGTTTTCACCTAGAGACGTTTCATTTTTTACTTTATTTTTACTTTTGCGACTAGAGGACTGAACCGTCTCACCAAAGTATGCCGTGCAGTCTAGATCAATAGCAAATCCTGATTTGTGATCCCCACTGGGTATGCCTTCGCGTAATCCCATGAATTTAGCAATGGCTTCATCATTTTGGAATGTGTCTAGAACTGGCGGTCCTTGTTGGTCCCAATCGACTAGTTCAGGGTAGACTAATGAAATGCCATCATCAAGGCTAGTGAATTCGGGTGAGGATGCCGATAGCATATAGATGGATGCATTGATGTTGTAGATGAGGTTATCATCGTCCAACTCAACATCAGACTCTATCCAGTATTCTCCTTCACTAGTGTCATATTCGTTGTCATAATACGGGGTGAAGGTTTGACAGCCCTGGCTATCAATGTCATCTGATACTTCGGATAGATTAGACTGAGGGGGTTCGGATGGTGGTTGTTGCATGTCATGAGAAGTGTTAGTGGGATTTTGACTGTTTGATGCCCACTCAATTTTGAATGTTTGCCAAAATCATTGTTCAGAGGTTAATTCCCCTGGTTCGACAAACAAATCATCAAGACAACAGTCACTTAGGGATCGTTCGGAGCCAAATTCCCACTCGTGGGAGTCTGTTTCGGTTAAGTATTCCCTAGTAGTCTCAACACTTTCAGAAGCATGTACTCGCTCACTAGAAAGTCCAGGGGTACATCGATCGCCATTGTCGAGTGATCTAAACCCTAATCCAAGATACTTCGGAGTTTGGAAAGCTTCTATGGGTTCTCTTCGACCAGTTTTATTTTTTCCAAGGCCACTAGTACCATCGTAGCCTTTAGCCTTCATGATATTGTAACCCTTGCCATATTTTTGGACTGGTAGTGGAGGTAGTGAGACTGTATCCTTGTAGATCCATCCTGTGATGTCGGCAAGGTCTTCATCACTCATGTCTCCCCACTTGATGAAAACTATATTCGGTGGAACTTTGAATGTTTCTTGTGGTTCCATTCTGAAACATGGTCGACCATATATCTTTGGAGGAGTGGGTATTGTAGTTATGTTGTATGCTGTATTTAGTTTGAACTCTCCGCAGCCGAGGTCAACTCTCCGCAGCCGAGGTCCTGGATTTTATCAGTTGATTCGGTCTTAGGGTTGGTGGAGGGTTGTGATATGTCAGAAGACGTGGATGGAGTGGATGTGGAAGATGACCCGAGCATGGAAGGGTCGATGTATTTGGACGAGGAGCCAGGTGCTTCCCGGTTAATAGGTACTAGGTTTTCAGAGATACCCCTTAAATTGGTACAATATTGGAAAGGGTCGGGGTCTCTGTATATGGTTACTTCTATACCATCAAAAGAAAACTTGAGGCATTGGTGGTATGTCGATGGAACGACTTTTAAGGCATGGATCCATGGGCGGACAAGTAAGATGTTGTATGGTAGTTCCAAATCTAGGACCTGGCAAGTTGTGTCGACAATGAGTGGTCCCACTCTGATAGGGAGAGAGATAACACCTCACAAAGAGCGTTCCTCGTCATCATATGCTTTGATCACTATGCTTTTTGTTGGGTCTACGCATGCATCAGAGAATCCGAGAGCCTTAACCAGTTTAAGGGAGCATATATTCAACCCTGCTCTGCCATCTATTAAAACCCGTCTAACCTTGTGCTTGTGGACAAAAACTTCTATGTGTAACGCATCATTGTGGTTGGTTTTAGATGATGAGTAATCCTGATCTGAGAAGGTGACATGGTGCGGTGTGGTGAGATATCCCACCATAGTTTCAAATTGATTGACATCAATGTCCTTTGGGACCGAGGACTCTAGGAGAGTTTTATCCAGGATTTCTTTGTGTGCGGGAGAGATACGAAGCAGCTCCAAGATAGATATTTGCGCAGGAGTCTATCCTAGTTGGTCAATGAGATTGAACTGACTTTTGGGTTTCCACTGTTGTGGGGTTGAGACAGGTTTTGGTTGTTTAGCAGATGAAGCTGGTTGTGATTGCTTAGCAGATGGGATTGCTATAATGATCTTGGCTTGTCTAGGGGGAGGTGGACCAGCTATAGTGACCTTGCCACTTCGCGTAGTAGAATTGCACTGTGGTGCTCTCCTGATCGTAATGGTGTTGATGTACTCCTCGTCCGTTCTAACATTATTTATTATTGGTCCACCAAAGTAATCGTACTTGGCTCGGGTGAAGTTAGCCTGGTTTTGTGGACCTGAAGTGGAAGCATTATGGGGACCATGATCTTGTAGTGGATTCTTGTGGATAGTATGATCTGAGTTGGAATTGAATTGCGATCCACCTACTTCGATGGTGCAATTTTCAATGAGGTCTTGGATTACATTTTTCAGTTGTCGACAATTGGAGGTTGTATGCCCTTTGACTCGATGGTATTCGTAAATTGCGTTGTCATCCCACCATGCTGGTTTGAATTGTCTTGGGTCATAAGGTTTTATTTCTGGAAGTGTGATGACCCCATGTTGGATGCATTTCTTGAGGACATCTGCAATAAATTGGTGTATGTGTGACCCCTAGGGAATTGTCTTAGTTGACGATATTGTCCTTATCGATTTTGATCATTTTGACTGTTTGAAGGAGTATTGGGGGGAGGTGTCAATGTCGTTGTTGGTCTATTTTGTTGTTGCACCCCTTTCAAAGCCAATACGGGACTTGCAATCTTGGCATCGACGACACCATCATTTGTAACATGTTTATTCTTGACCCAGTATTTTTTTTTGTCAGCGGGTGGGTTGGTGTTTGTGTTTTTGGAACCATACCTTAGTTCTCCCTTTGCGATAAGGGCTTTCTCAATTTGGACCCCCTTTTCCACTAATTCTATGAAGGTTGTGCAACAATGTATTTGCAATGCGAATTTGAGGGGCCCTAGAAGTGTTTGGACAAACATGTCAACCTTTTCTCTTTCAGGAATGTCAATGTGACATCGACTAGCGAGGCTTCTCCATTTTTGAAAGAATAGGATAAATGTCTCACCCGACTCTTCTTGTGTGAGATTGCATAAGCTAGTGATAGAGGTGTCCATGTCAATATTGTATGCGTAATTTTTTATGAACCTTCTTTTGAGATCATCCCATGTCTGGATATGTTTTTGCGTTGAAAACCATTCAAGGGCTTGACCCGCCAAACTTTTGGAAAAAAGTCTCATCAAGTATGTGGGTTCGTAGGCGATATCCATACAGTTAGTTGTGAATTCGTGAAGATGTTCAATGGGATTTGTCTTGCCTTTATATTTAGTGAAGTTGGGTGACACATATCCTGGCAGAAATGCGGGCATACGTAAGTTTGTGTCGAATGGGTATACATCCAGATCATATGATATTTCGGATTTCCCGCCTATGATGAGCATGTTTTGCATTATCTTCGCCATATCCCGCACTATTATTTTGAGTTCATCTATGGTAGGGTGATTTACATTTCCATACATTGGATTGCCTGGTACACCATGTGTTCCAGCGTGAGTATAGGTGTATTGTGGCGGTACAGGTTGTTGTGGTACATATGACATGTGTTGTTGGTATTGAAAGTTGTGATTAGGTGCATGTTGATGAGTGTGAATGTTGGATGAGTATGTTGGAATGTGTCCCCCAGCTATGCGTGTCATTATTTGGGGGATGTTGTGACCATGAATGTTATGATGTATTAACGATGTCATGGGTTGAGTTATTTGGCCACTTTGTGTGAATTGCTGATTTTGCACAAGGGGAACAGTGGTATTTGTACCTTGGGAGGTAATGACGTTTGACTGTGTTGTCGTGTTAACGTTTTGTTGTTGTCCTTGTATAAAGATACATCCTGTGGCTCCTCCCAAAGGATGTTGTGAATTACTACTGAATGATTTTGTTGAAGTTGTGTTCATGGTAGTAGATGTAGTTGTCAAGGGGGGTTTGTGATGACTTGATGATGCCCCCGTTGTATTTGTTGTTGCGATAATAGGAGGATTGGAATAATTTGCTGATGATGTCAAGGAGCCAAGAGTGGTTGTATTTAATTGGGGTAGTGTTGTGGATGTTGTGGATGATTGTGATCCCCCAATAGATGTAGCGTTTATTGTATTGGAGATGTTTGGGATGTTGGATGTGGTATGCAGTGTTGTGGTGTCAAAAGGGATGTTGCTTGTAGTATTTAGGATTTGACCATTGTGTGAGATGTTATGAACATTGTTGGCATTAGGGTCATGTAATGTGTTAATGTCAAATCCTGGTGGTAACTTAGCTCCTTCACTCAAGAGCATAGCTACGAATCTGTCTCTGTCGTGACGTGCTATTGTTTCGGCCAACTGATAGGCCTCTGGGTCTTGTGTCAATGCTTCTATGTGTTCTTGAAGTAGTTGACCATTTTCATCTCTTTGCATGTAGCGTTCGAATGAGTTGTTAGGTAAGGATTGTGTTGTCACTAGAGGTTGATTGTCTAGATTGGTAAAGGGATCGTTCGCGGTCCAGTTTGAGTCATGTGGAGGACTAGTGGGATCTCGTCCAAAGTTTTCCATTTGTCTCTTGTGCTTTTGAAGTCTAGTTTCGACCATAAATGAGATTGCTCAAAGGGAATGTTCACTAAATGCAAGTATGACACTAGGTGAAATCTAAGGTTCAACTGACGATTAAAATGACCACTGTTTTTGGATTTTTGTGAATAAGGTATGCAATGTGGATGCAATGTAAGACGAGGCTATCTAAGCACTTCTAAGCTTGAACTTTGTTTTCGAATTGGATTGCTAAAGGATTGTGTTGTTAATGACAAGTTGACAAGATGACTAGTGAGTCTTCCTAACTAGACTTTTGAGTTGGAAGAAATCTCACAACAGAGGACAATGACTATAAGGATGTTTGATAACTTGGTCCAAAAGGGTTTAATTTCGGAAACAATGATTTTTCCAAGGGGTGCTTAAGATTTTCCTATTCCTAAGTATGCAAGATATGAGCCTAGGGACAACGTAATGTTGAATGTATGATATTTAAATGGGGTGAGGTATGAAACCTAAGGTGATCAATGCAAGTTAAGAGACAAGACTTTGAGCAATTTCAAATTAGGATTTTGACAGAATCTTCTTGGTGACAGAGTTTGACAGATGGCTGACAGTTTGGAGGTCTCTGGTTTCGACTGTGCAGTTTTAAAATTTTGACAGGCAAATGCATCTCAGTTTTTCAATTGCGTCACGGTTTAGCAATTGCGGTTCAGTTTATCACTTGCAACTTTTTGACTAACATATGCAACTCGGTTTATCATATGTGGCTTTCGGGTTAACAGATGCGTCACGATGCCTACAAATGCGTTGTTTTAAGTTTCAGATGCGGTTTTATCAGAGCAGTTGCGTTACAGAATGTCAATTACGGTTCGACAGATATGACAGTTTTGTTTCAAAGTGATTTTCGTGGTATGTTGATGGAAGTTTTTGATCTGTTTGATAAATGTTTTGTTTGGACTGTGACAAAACTAGAATGCACTTGACAAACACAGCATTTTAAGGGATAACCAAACACACATGAGATAAGCACAATCCTGAAAAGGCCACTAGGCCATGGGTTTGTATACTTGATATAGCCCACCGGTTATACCCCGGATTGGTGATGAACACCTTTCCTTCTCGAGAGCAGATAGCTTAGAATTTTGGTGGCATTGGCTCCCCTCCACGGCTCATTAACGTCATTCGAGCACACCAAATTTGGATTCATTGGGTAGTGACATCCCAAGAATTGCTATCTCTACTCAAGGGGATCAATAGTGAGTAATCTTCGGGCATGATACTGTACCCTGCACTATATCAAGCAACGGCCAATAGAACGGTTGGACACTAAGACAAGAGGTGTTTAATTCGGGCATTCCGTTCGTGGGGCGTGATCCATGCGGCGAGAGTCCCCTTTCAGATCCATCTCGTCAGAACCACGCTCGTGATTCTTGGGCTTTCCCCTTAGAACCCACTTTTCTATACCAGCTGGAAGTCCCTCGGTGTCAGGGTGCTACCGGTCTAAGTCGTCCTAGGGTGAGTACTTTTTCCCACCAGAACAGGCCCAAATTCTAGAGTCAGTAACCGTTTCTCTTACACCCAGGATTGCACGAATGCGCAAGGGGAGAGGATACTCCGATATACCGAATCGTGAAGGGTAAAATAACAAGAAAAGAATGGGTCTGGTTTTCTGATCACAAGGTTTTCACCAAGTGAGAGCATACTCACCTACCACTCCACAAGCACACTCAAGCATGAAAGACATGATTATTTTTATAAGCACCAAATTCAAAGTTTGCTAATCTAGAAATAAACAAGCACACTGTTTGTTTTCTCCTTCTTTAACATGCGAATCTGCAAACAATGAGTTAGTAGTCTTGTATGTGATGGTCTTGGACACATGAAAAAGGATCGCCACATGCTACAAGAAATTATTAGTAACACAAAAGATCTAATCTGGTTAGCATGCAAGAATAAGAAACACAGAAAAAGACAGAAAACCAGAAAACCAGAAAATAGAAAACCTGAAATTCGGCAATTAAGATCTCAAAACTGATAGAAAAATTTTACCAGGCAAATGCGGTGCGGTATTACTAGACAGATGCGGCGCGGTTTGGCAAATGCGTCGTTCGAGGTCTCGAATGCGGCTCAGAATGTCAGATGCGTCTCAGTAATTGGCAGTTGCGGCTTGTCAGAACAGTTGCATCATTTCTGTCAGCAGATGCGTTGTGACGTTTGCGGCGATCTGTACCAGTATCCTGCAAAACAACAGAAAACAACAAAAAACCCTACCAAAACAAAAAACCGCTACCAAAAAGGATTAGTGACACGAAATCTAATCTTATCGAACATGTAGGAATAAAGAAAGAATGCAGAAAAACATAAGATTAGACAACCCAAAATCCGAAAATAAAACCCCCAAACAGAAAAAAAAAGTATTATACCAGACGGATGTGGCGCGGATTGCAAATGCAGCTTTCGGGGTTTCGGATGCGGCTCAGTAAAAACAGATGTGTCTCTCTGTCTTTCAGTTGCGTTGCGACAGTTCGATTGTGGCTCTACGGTTCTCGAGTGCGTCGCGACGCATATGATGCGTCACACTGTTTTTAAAAAAGTTGCAGCAATCTGTACCTGTACCCTGCAAAACAACAGAAAACAACAAAAAAACATACGAATAGCCGAGAAACGACGTCGGGTTCACCAATGTAATCAAGGGAAAATTCTAAAATTGTTAAAGGGGTTAGCACAATAACATAAAAATTCCTATGAAATAACAAAGTACAAAGGAAGTGATGTGAAGACAAAAGGGACAATGTTACCCTAAGTCTCCACCTTCCATGGTTGACCTTTATTACACCTCCTAGCTTGCAGTAAATAAAAATGCCCTCAGATTTATGTGAGCAACTATGCCTAAAGACTAAGCCCTATGCAAGTGTTGAAGGATTTGCAGAAAATAAAATAACCCTACAATGGGTTAGAATGACTATGACTGTAAAAATTATAACCCTAAGTTGACAGAAAATAGACATAGACTAGAGGTCAAGAAATCAAAAGACCAAGAGAGACCAGTAAATGAGATCAAAATTGCCCTTCTATGAAAACTGCAATTTTGAACGTGTGGCTAGGATGAAAAGATGACAAAAACCCTAAGATCAATGTTTAAGATTGAATGTTGTTGTGTGCATTAGGGTTAGGTCAAAATTAGGGCAACAGGTAAGAATGAAGGGTCAAGATTGAATTATAAGATAATTCAATCAATGGTCGAAATTAAATGAGAAGTCAAAAGTCAAGAATTAATTTGGAAGATAAGACTGGCACGGACAAAGAGGTTGCTGGAGAAATTAAATAATAAAATTTATTTACTCCAGGTGACCAGTAAATAATTAAATAATAAAGATATTATTTAATTATGGAGGAATGTGACAAAAGAATTGTTTTGAATTAAATAATGATTTAATTCAAAATTCAAGAGAATTGACTAAATTAAATAAATCCAATTTATTTAATTTCAATGAGAGAAAAAGCTAGTGAATATTTAAATAATTAGAATAATTATTTAATTATAGTGGAAAGTGGACAAAATTAAATAAATAAGAATTTATTTAATTTTTAGAAGAAGGGGACTTAATTAGTGACGTAATTAAATAAATAAAATTTATTTAATTAATCAAGAAGACATAAATGACAAAGGGAAATTAAATAAATTATGAAATTTATTTAATTAAAGGAAGACTTAGATAATTAATGACGTATTAGATAAATAAATAATATTTATTTATTTAATAATCAAGGAGGAACAAATGACATGAATTAATTAAATAATTATGAATTATTTAATCAATAGTCGAATGTGGACCAAGGACATAATTAAATAACTTAATTATGCTAGGACGAAAGTGGTAAAAATGAAGCTTGCAGGCCTAGGTCATTTTTAGGTGTCTACACCTAAGAGAGACTTGTTTACAAGATCAAGGTTTTTAAGAACATGCTTTTCCCTAAGAGTACTTCAAACCAAAAGATCAATGTTTTCTCAAAAGACCATAAGACAAAAGATAAACAAGCACATGTGTGAGGTTCAATTGATTTCATCTTGATTAATGAATTTATTTTACCACAAACACTTTCTTGCTTTAGATTTTCAAACTAAATGTCTAATGTCCCAATTTATTCTCATCCCACAAGGTCCATTATGTGGAAATCAAGAAAATTAAGGAAAAATTTACCTAGTGTTGACTTTAGTGAGAGAAAATTGAGATGTAAATTCAAATGCTTAGAAGCCTCTAAGGATAGAATCTCTAGGGCAAGCAATAGAATTTGAATTTTATCAAAGGTATTTTCTTCCTCTAAAGGGTTTGGAATTTGATGATCATGTTGAATGTTTGTTTCCCAATGTTTAAGATCCAAGCAAAGTGTTTTGATTCCAAAATGATGCACAACCTTATGGATAGTTAAGAGACAATATTTGTTGAACCCCCACTTGGATAAATCTAGTTGCACTTATTCTTGGAAAATGATTAAAATATTGACCACACTGGCTCCTCTCCATGACACTCACTTCTATGGGTCAGCCAAGATTTAGTACCCATGAACTCCCATGGCATACTTCTCATTTCTACCAAGAACCGCGAAAATGTGGGGTGGCTTCAGAGGTACAACCTCTTGCACCAAAAAATAGATTAAGGATTTGGGCCTTCTAAACAAAAAATTTCTAGTATAGGCATTCCATTAATGGGGGATAATCCATATGATAAGATACCATTGTTACCCTTCTTTTGAGAACAATCCGTGTGATACTTGAACTTTCCTCAAGTACCCACACTTATATACCGGGTGGAAGTCACTTGGCTTTAGTGTGTTCCTGGTTGGGTCATTCCCTAGGGTGATTAGTTTTTCTCACTAGGCAAGCCCTCTAAGGATAAACAAAAGTGAGTAAGAACATCCATAGTTCAATCAATCTTTGTTGAGAAACAAAGAGAGAACACACGCGATATACTCCACTCACACTAGCAAGATTTTGTTTAATTTTAAGAGCCCAAATTGAAATATGGAGGCAATATTTTATACAACTTAATGTCTCCAAAAGGAATTTTGATTCTCAAGATTGTTGTGCATGCATGAGAGAAGTGCATATGCCCTTTTTGAAATGTGAAGTTTGTTTGTTCAATTGTTAAGCCCAAAAAAAAATGTAGTAAGTTGCCTAAGGTTCTTTTTAATCCCTTTGATTGTTCTTTTTAAGCTCAAATGAAAATTATTGAGTCCTAAAACTTGAAGATAACAAAGCCTTAAGAATGGGATTATAATTGCTCCCAAAGTGTTTAAAAAAACTTGTTACAATCATGTAAAAATGCTTTTTCTTTTATTTCCATGCTCCATGGTCCTTTAAAACCTACAATAAAAGCTCCAAATGTTAGATGAAATCAAGAAACAAGAAGATATGAGGGTTACATAAATGATTAAGCATAAAAACCCTAAAATTTAGACCAAGTTTCATTGTGATTTGACATTAGGTGAAAATTTGAAAATTTTAACTGTATTAAAGTTGATAAAAACCTACACCATTGGATAGCTTATGAAATTCTACCCCATTTCAAAAACAAAATCTCTAAAAAAGACCAAAATATGACCAAGATACGACCATTTTAAGATTGCGTGAAAAAGCAAGAAAGCAAAGGCAGTGCCCTTTGTAGTGGCATTGTTTGGGTCCAAATAGCAACACTAGAAAGAAAGCGACACTATTTGAGGATTTTAGCGGCGCTTTGGTGAAACTAGTAGCATTGTTTGGAAAGAAAATGACCGCAAATGCATCACAATTGGACCCAACAACTTTATTTGACCTGGAAAGACAAAAAACATAAAAAATAGTAGATTTTGACCAAAAAATGTGTTAATTTTGAAAGATTCCCCCTCCTTCTAGTGCCAAAATGTAAATGGTGATCCTAGACCTGCACAAACACAAAGAACAAACACATAATTAGTTCCAAATGCAAGTTAGAAACATCATTCACCATATAATTCATTTGAAATGAACAAAACAAGAAATAGAATGAAGAACACAAGTAAAAGCTTTCAAATCCTATTTAATGCAAAAAAAATCTCAATCCCATGGGGGAATTGGTGCCATTTTGATGTGGAAAATGGCCCTTTCCCAATCCCTTGTAAGCTTGAATGATGACTTGATGAAGATTTGATGCTTCCTTGGTGAAATTTTTGCATAACCTAGCTATAAAAATGTGAAAATGGATGAAGAATGGATGCACAAATTCAAAATCTCAAGATAATGTCTTTGCATGAAGTTGTGGATGAAATTGAGTATAATAATATTGCATGGATTGTGGATGCCAAATACAATAGAGGAGGCCTCTATTTATAGCAAAGAAGGATGGACGATTGAAGAATAAGATGAATGTGGGATCAAAGATCAAGCAATAACAAAATGCCACTTGTCAACATGCTATTGGAGAGGGATACAACACATTTTGGTCAATGTGCATGATAAATGCCATTAGGTGGAATTTCAAAATGGATGAAATGACAAGTTGGAGGGAGGAGAAAATGAAGTTAATGCCACTTGGCTCAAGGAAAAATGACATGTAAGAGGTTTAAATGCCTTGTTGGATGTACAAACCCTTTTGGGGGATTTTTCAAACTTGGAGAATATTCCCTCTTTGATGCCTTTTTGAAAGTAAATAGAGATTTAATAAATCAATTAAAATGATTTTCATGAGCAAGTTGCAAAAGCTAGAGGATTTGAGTGATTAAGATTAGGATTAATTAGGATTTGATTAATTAAGAGGGAGATTAGCTAATTTGACCATTTTGACTTAGAATTTTGGATTAATTTAAATCAAAATGAGAGGAATATGATTTAAACTTAATTAAATAAAGATTTTGATTTATTTAATTAAAGAAGGTGGTGTTAGATTTAAATCAAATAAAGATTAAATTATTTAATTTAATAGAATAACTTTAGAGATTTAATTAAATAAAATGAATTATTTAATTAAAGAGGGACTATAGAAGCTAATTAAATAAAATGATTTAATTAATTAAGTGGTGAAATTGACAAAGCGGTGTTAGTAAAATCAGGATCATGTGTATAGTATCGATCGGTACATTTTATGTGTCTATAGGTACTATTGATACACAAGGTATTGTTCAAATGATGATGATGGTGGGAAGGGGGCATGGGGGGATCCCCCCACGAAGGGTTTGGGGGGATCATCCCCCTGATTGGGGTCTAGGGGCAGCGCCCCCAAAAGGAAAATTTTATTTATATTTTATTATTGTAAATATGGACTTTTCATCATTATGTCTCATATCTGGCGGTCAATATTTTATTAGCTTGACTTTCCCTAGAAGGAAACCCTATTTTATGAGGGAATTGTATTATGGATATGTATTCCAATGTATTCTGAGAGTTTTATAATGATTGTGTTGTATCTAGATCTTTGACTGGTGATACTCCTATGAGAAGCTTGCTTTGCAAGTATATTGTAATCTTTGTGATTTTTGAATAATATATTGGTTGGCTTTTGGAGTGTGGAGTTTTTATACCAAAAAGGTTTTCCCCATGTAAATCATTATGTTTTGGTATGCATGATATTTGTGTTTATTTTTGTTTAAGTTTATATATCTATTAAAGATCTAATTTTTTTTGCATTATTCTCCTCTCAAGGTTAGTGTAGGAAGTTGTTCTGCTAGATTAGCTTCCTTATGATTTACCCACACATCATCAAGCTTCGAGTAGTCATATTCTTCCAATTTTCTGTGAATGTACATTCTTATGTCTTTAGTGTGCAAGACACCATGCAGGACCTTCAAAAATGCATCATTCAGGTTGACTTATGTGGATTTATAAGGATGTTTCTTGAATTTTGGTTAGGGTCATTTAGAGACTTCAAAAACCATTGGAGTATCCATTTCAATTGTTTCCAAAATGATTTTTGAAAAACTAGGACAAGTGAAAAAACTAGAAATACCTTTTAATTCTCTTTTTGGTAAGGGTTTTGCTTGCACCAGATCTCAGTTGCTTCAAACATACTACCTTTCACTTTATTTTCTCTTCACTTCTAGAATACTCATTTGCAAATGAATTTTGATTAAGTGTAATCACTTATAAACCTTTCTCCATGACCTAATTTGTAATAAATTCTTCTATCGATAAATCTATCAAACCCTTAACTATAGGCACAATCAACTTCAAATGCTCCACAAATTTTTGCATCATGATCTTTTTCATCGGTTCTTTCTCCAATAGTTCAAGAATATTAACCCACACATCATATCCATGTGTTGAAGTATTAGCACAACTTCTTTGGTAGGGGATAAAGAATCTTCTTTTAATGCTCTCCCTAAGCCAACTATCTCTTCTTAGTTTCCAAAGGAAACATCTACACCAGAGGCTAGTATAGACTCAAGATTAGTATTTATCTCTTCCTTCTTTTTCCAAATATTTTCCATCTCTTTCTTCATCTCTATAGGATCAACCTTTTTTATTGGATCATTTTTCCTTACCAATTTGTTCTTCCTCAATTTCTTGATTCTAAAAAACTTGGAGATATGTCCAGGTCTACAACAATTGTAACATATTCCATTCTTTTGAACAAGTTTACCTCCATTCATTCTATATCTACATTGATTAGCTTTATGCCCAAATCCATTGCATGTATAACAGTAGCCATTAAAATATTGATACCTCATATTATTTTTTATAATCATTCATCATTTGACTTATATATTCATTAGCCTTATGACCAAACCTTTTCCAAGTAAAACACTAACGGAGAAAAGATGGAATATTCTGATTCATTTTGCTTCTACATTCCATAGCGGTATGTCCCAATTTATTGCAAGAATAACAAAAACCATTAAAATATGGGTACCTTTGTGCATTTGGTAGTCTAATAGGTGATCTTCTAACTTGATTCTTTTGATTCTAGATCTTTTTTCCATTGCTCTTTTTGTCTTCAATCTTCTTTTCAAGATGATTTTTTATTTTGATCTATCTTTGAGCTTTCTCTCATCTCAAGCCCTAATCCACCTTTTTCTTTAGATCCTTTCTGATTTTCAATCATTTCATCAAAAGATTTGTATAACTCATATTGATTTTTTCTTCATGACTTCTTGCTTTCTCCATATCCGATTCTCAAGGTCATAACTTCTTCAAGTTTTGAACATTCTTCATATTTTCTTTTCATTTTGGAATTCAAACATTCTTCAATTATTTTACCTTCTTCAACTTGCATAGGTTTAGATTCATAATTATCTCATTGGATTGCTTCAACTACTCATTGAATTCCTTATGTATTTCAATGAACTTCTTGATTTACTCTCTCAACTTTTTGATATATTCATTTTCTTCTTTGACATTTTTTTTAGATCTTTGTTCTCACTTTCAATCATTTCTAGATCTTCAAGGGATACTCTGAGTTATCCATTCATTTCCACCATGCACTTTTCTTATGTAAACCCAACAACATGTATCTCTTCTAGAGGACTAGGAAATATTCTAATATCCATGTGTTCAACCTCCAAGATATTCCCCAAGTGGTTAAGATCCTTCCAAGGAACCAAGCTTTGATACCAATTGTTGAACACTCAAAATACTGAGAGGGGGAGGGTGAATTAGTATTCTTTTAAACCACTTAAACATTTAAGAATTCAGTCCACATAGCATATTCAATTTGTAGTAGGAAATGAAAGTATGAAAGTAACCATAAAAGTGCATAACACATGAACACCATATTTTTACGTGGAAAACCAAAAATGGGAAAAACCACAGTGAGGATTAGCTCACAATATATTATAACTGGTTATAGTATATTACAGAAGTGCTCACTACATGTGGACTCATTGTCTAAGTGGACTCACTGCCCACTAAAATAAGAAAATGTAGAAGATATTATGGCACACAACCAAGATTTGAATTGTTATAGTTGCATCTAGCATATGCATGAATTACAATTCCATTGAAGCTTAAAATAGACTTTACACACTTCATACCAATCTTCTTTAACACTCTTATCTACTCTACATTTTCCTTATACTCACACAATTCACATATGATGTACATCACATTACATCTCTATCATCAAAACATTGAAAATGATCTTACATATATATTTTCTTCATCCACAAACACCTATAACATCAATTAAGTCTTCATAATTAGATGTATCATATCAATTATACCTTGTCAGCTTAACATGCATACACACACACTTTAAACCAAGATCTAAAACTCATAACAACTCAAAATAGGTTGACATGGACCCATAATAGTTCCCACATAATGGATCAATATATATTCAAACTCCGCAACACAAAACTTATTAGGTTGGAACTTGTAATGACCTAATAATATAATTCACTTTGTTCATCCAAAAATAGACACACAAACATCCAAATTCTATGCCATTTGAAATAAAAACTCTAATGAAACCTTCCAACATCTCTAAAAATCTACAAATCTAGATCCCAATTTGTGGATAAGTGTATATTTTCCAAAACATATGCCCTAAACTGGAAAACACCTATTACTACTAGACTGATATATTGTTACTCATAACTCCAACACCAGGAGCCAAAACAATGTGAAATTATAGAATTAGGTTCCTCTATTAGCAAAAAAAATTATATAAAAAGTGTAAAGCAAGATCTTATACAACAAACCAATGGAAACCCAAAAAATTGATGTCTTATACACAAAATTACTTGTATTGACAGTCAATTTTCATGTAAGATTCCCTCACCAGATTAAACCTTCTTACAAAATTGTACTTGATAAGCATCCTCAAACATTCTCAAGCTATAAACATTAATTTTCACAATGGTCTCCATATCGAAATACAATGTTGACATCAATGACAACACTAAACTGCATAACTATACAACTTGTGCTCATCCCACAAGCTCATGTTGCTAACAAATGCATCAATGAAAAACTCCTTATTCTTCTAACATCACTAACATTCAAGTAGAAAGAGAAGTTCTTACAACCTCATCGATGATCGAAAGAGCTTTTGAAACATTTACAAGACTCTGAAATGACTTAACTTCAACTATGGTAGAACTTATGAAGGTTGGAACAACTGCTTTGGACTTTGACAACCTTCATAGACTTGGTAGAGACTAAATACTTTATGAAATGGATTTAAAACATGTCAAACAAGAGCAAGTTTTAACAATCAAAGCATGGATTGATAGAGTTTCATAAACCACAAGGAAGATGACAACCTTATACTTAGCCAAATTTTGAGTAAGGAAGAATGGTTCTATAAGGGGATGGAAACTATGGTAATAATTGGCTCTAACTAAGGATGAGGACTATACAGGAAAAAATAAAGGAACCAAAAAATAAGAAAAGTAGACCAATGCCTTATCTATTATGTAAAAGAGATAACATCCATGAAAAAACACAGACCAAGAACTCTCAAGCAACCAAAAAGCAAGAAACACACCAAAATACAACAAAAACACCTAGACTAGTTATGTACAAAGGGGAATTACATGGATAATCATATTTGATATAACTTGAGGTCTTTCCCATTATAAGGAATAGAAAATGTAGTATCATCGAGGTATGACAACTTAAAATTATTTAGGCCACACTCATGAGTAACCTTAAACTAACCTTTCCAAAGAGAGTCAAACTTCTTGTTGGCATCCTTAGAGTATCTTCTTATATCCCACAATAAAACCAAATCAACAATCATAAATTTTCTTGACTTTATCCTAGTGCATTGTGATCCTGTCTACCATCTAATTCCTTTGTACCTCAATCTTAGAGAAATACATAAACCTCTCCTCCAAAGTGTCTCAAAACTCTTGATCCTCTATTACGGTCTATAGCTTATTAGCCAACAACTCCAATGGAAGAGGAAAAGTGCTACATATTCCATATACTAGCTCAAAAGGAGACATGCCTATAGCTTTTTTAGGAGTTATCTTGTTTGTCCATAATGCTTCAAAAACTTTTTTATGCCAATTTTTATGATTTTTATCCACCAATTTCTTAATTATATTTACCAGATTTTTATTATTGGATTCTACCTACCCTTCCCCTGAGGGTAATAATCCATGGAATGTGATAAAGAGATTCCATGCTTGTAGCATAAAAGGGATATCTCACTGGAAGAAAAAATAGTAGCATTATCCATGACCAACTTGTAGGGTATTCCAAATCTTACAAAAATATTTTCTTTGATGAAGTCATAGACTACCTCTAAAGTTGTTCTTTTGATAGGGATGGATTTGACCCATTTGGTAAAGTAGTCTATAGTAATATGAATATCTGTATGCCCAACACTAGATTGGAGACTGATAGGTCGAATAAAATCTAAATCTCATTGTTGAAATGGTTCATCTATCACCATGAGTCTTAATGGAAGTGTTTCCAGCTAAGGTCTTCCTATGAACTATTTTCACTTTTCATAGTTTTCCACCCAATAATATGCATATTTAAACATCCAAAGATAGTAATATCAATGCCTTAAAATATTGAAAGTATTCATAGTAGAAGATAAATTTCCCTCGTATGTCTCATTGTGAAATGTCTCCAGTAGTCTCTTTTGTTGATTCTTATCAATGCATTTCAGAAACATGCCATCTAGTCCTGTTTTATAAAGAGTATCTGCCCAAATAACATATTTAGCTACTTTAAACTTGAGGTTCCTCTTTTTCTTGGGAGAAGATACTTTGCATACTCTCTATAGGTAAGATAATATGCAATGTTTGAGAACCATTCATTGTGAAGGCTAACCAACAACACCATGGAGAGATCTTGATCTTTTTCTTGAGATTGATTTTCAACCATCAACTTACATAGACCCCTTCCTTTAACCATATTGGTGGGTTTAATGTCTATATCATACTTCTGCACCTTATCTATCCATCTACCTCTTATATTGCAACCAAAATCTTGTTGAGTGAGTACACTCTTGAAAAAAATATTTGACACATATACAATTGAATGGGAGTGAAAAATATAGAAACTGAATTGTTTGAATGCTTTAACTACATCAAAAGCATGTTTCTGGATTTGAGAGTAATTAAGTTCATGGTGCTTGAAGGGTACACTCATGAAATCAATTGGTTCTTGAATGTTTTGGTCATTAGCTTGTACTAAGATGGCATAAATTTATGCTCAAAAGCATAGCAATAAATAATGAAATCTTTATTGAAATCAAGATGAACTAATACTAGAGCATGAGCAATTACTTCTTTAATTTCTTTGAAAGCTTCTTTTCCAGCCTCATTCCATTTGAAACTTTCCTTCTCCTTCATCATGTCCCCTATATGTTTAGTGATTTCAAAGAAGTCAGGCACAAAATTTCTTAGAAAATTGACTTTTCCAAAGGAGGATTTAACCCCAGTCCTATTTGAAGGTAAGCTCAATTATAAGATTTCATTAACTCTTTTTGGATCAATTATAATTCCCTCTTTTGCTACTATATACCTAAGTAACTTACCCTCAATGGATCCAAAGATTTAATTCTTAGGATTCAAAGAAATTCCATGATCTTAAAACCTCTAAAGGATTCTCTCTAAATCTTTCAAATGATCTTCTCTCCTTTTACAAAACACTGTCAAGTCATCTAGATAGATAATAATAATTTTATTCTTGAGATCATCAAACCATAGATCCATAGCTCTCTAGAAGTTGGATCCAACATTAATGAGCTGAAATGACATTTTATTGTAGGAAAAAGTTCCCCATGGAGTAGTGAATGTTGTTTTATGTTGATCCTCCTTTGTAACAATAATTTGGTTGTACCCTAAGAAGTTGTCAAGCATGAACATCATTCCAGAACCTACCTATATTTGGAGGATATGATCCATTATAGGAAGTGGATAATTTTCCTTTAGGGACACTTTATTGAGATTCCTAAAGTCCACGAAGATCCTAATTTCCCCATTTTTCTTCTAGATTGAAACTATGTTGGCCACCCAAGTTGAGTGATGGATTGGGTATATGGTTCTAGCTTTCAACATCTTGTCAATTTACCTAAAAATAGTGTCAGTAACCTTGAGGTTATAATTTCTCTATTTTTTTGGAAAGAAAATATTCCTTCCTTCAATGGTATGTGATTCTGGAACTTTCCAACCATAAAGTTCTTTAAGTTATTGTAACAACCAGTGAAGACTTCCTTATATTTAATTATTAATTCTACCAATATTTTCTTTTCTTTAAGAGTACAACATTTTCCTATGTATACTAACCTTGGGGACTCACCATCTTCAATTTTCACAACCTCATATTATCTAGTATTGCTCATGGATTCATTAATTTTCATTTTAATTGTATGATCATGTTGATCAAACAAATCCTCTAAAGAGACTAAAACCTTAGGAATCTTATTACCTTTTAGTTGAACAATTCCATCCTCCATGTTTTGTACATCATTTGGGCATAATTCTTTGTAATAATTAGTGCAACCATCAAACAAGGTTTGAGAAAAGATTTCAACATTCTCTAAGAAGGCCTGAATTTCATGTCATTTTTAAACACCTACCAATGACTAACATTATTGGGGACACTAGGTCTATAATTCATCTCAATCCTTTAGGACTTCTTAAAATCAGGATGAGGAAGCAACAAGGAAGAATACACTACTAAAGAATCGGCCCTGGAGTTTCACTCCCTTAGTATAGCTTCTATAAAGAAAGCATCAAAGTCTTCAATAGAATCCAAAACTTTATTTTAATAATGTCTCAATATTTAATTCTTAACAATGAAAACCTTGTGTACCTATTTGACTATTAGTTCAACATCTCCCAAGACTTTGAGAATTTTAATTCCCTTATCCTTTGCCTCAGACAACCCTAATAATAGGGCTTCATACTCTATAGTATATTAGTGTTTGAGAAATCCAACTTGTAGGAAAAAGAAAACACTTCACCTATAGGGGAAATCCAAACCACACCTACTTTTGACCCAAAACTTGAACAACTTCCATTAAACTCCATTGTCCATAATTCAGAGGATATATCTAGACTAATAAATTTGGTGTTTTTATCATGATCAGAGAGGAGCACATAATTCCCAAATTTGGATTCCTCATAGAGGATTTGTGATCTAGGATCTTTTGATTAAGTAGCAAAAACTTGGCCTTAGGTTCAGGGTCCAAACATACCTTTTTTCCTATGGGAATAGTAGCATAAGACCAATCTAATTGAATATCACCTCCCAAATCCTTGAAAAAAATTCTTCTTAGGAGCATACCATAATTGGCAGGGATATCTGCCACTAAGATTGTGAGATTAAACCTCTTGTTAGGGTGGGCTACAAGAGAAACTTGAGCATCCTTAATTTTTCCTACTAAAGGAACCTATTTAGATTCCATTGAATATAATTTTATTGAATTGAATTTAGTTTTTTGGTTTTGGTGTTCTTTGTATTGGTCTACTCAACCTTGAGATTCTAAGATATTGCTTTGTTATGGAAGAATAGACATCCCCAATTGGAGCCACTAGTGAAACCCCTAAAAAATATCTTGTGTTCCACTAATATTGAATCCATATTTGAATTTTCATTGGCTTTGAAATGATGTTTCATATCTTTGGATTTTGTTTTACTCAAGTTCTAGAGTTCTTTCTATTGCCTGAACCCCTTAAAAAATCCTAAGTGTTGACAAACCTTTGCATAAATTTTATTTTGTTAGTAAATTATGCTATCTCGTTCCTAATTTTCCAAGTTACAACTTGAGTCATCAAACCCATTTACTTACTAGCCCCTATTGCCTAGCTTACTGGTCACTACCCATTTAAATTATTTCAAATGTTGTGCAGGTCAAAAAAATCATTTAAATATTTGTCATTTATCCTAAGTTTGATCCCACAAAGTTCCTAAGTCCTTCTACCTTTAAACCTAATGAATGACCTCTCTTAAGTCATCAGTAAATGCACATGTCTTTTAAAATACTTGAACCATGGTCGAGATTTCCCATCACTTTGTTTCCATTGGTTTCCCACTAGCCCATGACAATAAAATAATCCTTTAAAATTCCTAGTAGGGTAGCAGGCGGGTGACACCTATCTGCACTCATGGTAGGTCCTACCAATATTCAAAGGCATTGGTGATGAAAGGTGAAAGGATGGACAATAGAGATTCAATATTGTGAATGCATCCTAGTCTTTCCCTGCCAGCCTGTGGGGGACCCACTAGTTGGTTTCATCTCTCAGTGGGGCAGCAGGTGAGTGCCATGTGGCACCATCTCCATCATCAAAGGTAATATGAAAGGCATGAAATATTTGGAACAATACTTTAAGCGACTATGGAAACATTAAAGAGTGTGCTACTAAAGTGATTTTAGAGCATTTGCATAAAATCTCAATGAGATGTTTTAATCTCGATCATTCATCACAAAGGGAGGTTAGTGGCCTAGGCATAAGGCTTATGGATTAAAGGTAACATAGGTTGGATTTTTATGGCTTAATTTGGTACATTTCCTGCTAGCCCACGATTGTAGATCAAAGCCTTGCAGATTACAATGGGCTAGTGGGCGTGGTGCAGGAGCACCCTAGCAAGTACATGCCTCTATAAGGAAATTATTGTTTTTGGTTCAATTGTGATGTTTAAACTATGTAATAAGGTCTAATAGACCATTTTGGGGTAATTTGAGTCATTTAGGGTCCATAGGGTTAATATTGCTAAATAATGTAAAAGTTGCCAAATTGTTGTAATGGCAATATTGTAAAAATGCAAAGATTGCAAAATGGTGGAATTTCAAGAGTCAAGTAGTTAGAAAGTAAATTTGAGTCATTGGTCTTGGTTTATAAAAGCATTATGAAGCCTCACAAACTTCAAGGAAGGGAGGGGGATGATGTAGGTGTGAGAGGTTCAATAAAAATACTTTGTTTCTGCCAATTCCCAACATTCTTTATTGTTTCTTAAATTAGCACGTGTGTGTATGGCCTTCCTAGGGATTGAAATTAATTTGGTAAGAAATTACTTGGAATCCCCCTCCTAACCTTTTTTGGTTTCATGAAAATCCATTAAGTTTTGTGGAAGTTATGAGCAAATTGTCCTAGGCGGTTAAAACCCTAATTTAGGGTCATAGTAAGCATTCAAAATTGTATTTCTCCAATTCTCACTGTTGAAAACTCCTATAAATTGGTGTACAAAGGGTTATATATTTATTCTAATGGATTTCCAAGTTACAAGTTTTGAAGATAAGGTTTTGGGAAGATACAATGATGCCCTAGTTTGTAAAACAGAGTTTTGTGAGCAATCAAGGAGCCTAGAGCCTAGGGTTTGGTGAAAACACATTGGACAAGAGTGGGAAACTTATGGAGAAGCATAAGTAGATCACATTGAGAGTGTTTGAAGTGATGGTGAATATTTTTGAGTCTTAGAACCATAGGTGCCAATAAACCCTCATGGGCTTAAGCCTAATTAGGCCTATTGAGAACCTGTGACATACACTTTTTGATATTTTTTAGGAGGACTAAAGGGGTATCTAGATATGTTTTCACAATGGTGATTGGGGATTTTCTTTGAGAGTTGAGAAGGACTATTTCTTGTTGGAGACCTACTTGGGTTGAGAGTGGTTGACAAGGAAAACTTGAAAATTGGGGAAGTTTGATTCCTTGTGTGGTATAGTTGTGTTTATCATGTTCTTTTAACTCTGTAGAATATTTTCCAAGTGTTGGTTAAACCTCTTTGAACCTTGGAACCCATTTGGTGTTTATGATCCTTGAATGTGAAAGAGGGTATTTTAGGGTAGACCAAAAGAAAGTTAGTATTTTATTTAGTTTGAGATCTTGGGGTCATTAGTGGTTACTTGTATTGTGTCCACAAGCCTAAAGTGTTTTAAATGCTTGTTGAAGAATTTGGAGAGTTAGTACCTATTTGGTGATTTGTAACCATGTTGAGCCATGTTAAAATGAAGTAGTCACATGATGAAGAACCCATTATTGTGAAGTATGCCTCTAGTTGAGTGATTCGGACCCCCTGCATTGCATCAATTGGTATCAAAACTTGGAAGGTTTGGGAAAGAGAGTTTGGTGTTTGTGTGTTTGTGTTTGTGTAGGTTGAAGAGAGAGCCTGATTTCCAAAAGACTAGGTAGAGGAAAAGAGAAGAGACCTAGGTGAGGAAAAGACAAAGTGGAAGCAAGCTTAAAGGGACTTGCTTGAAGAGAACATGGATTTCTTAAGAAGGCACTTGCAGGTAGAGGGTTCCAAAGGAAGAAGAAGAAAGAAAAAAAAGAGAGGAAGAGGAAAGAGAAAAAGATGAGGAAAATAGAGGTTGAGAAAGAGATAAGAGAAATAAGGAAAGCTATGGAAGAGATGATAAGAAAGCATGAAGATGAGATGGAGCATTTTCTCAAAAGAACACTTAGTTGGCACTTTCCAATGAAGAAGAAAGTTGTATGGCTCATTAAGAAGATAGTTCAAAGGAGGAGACAAGTGAAGACAATAGAGGAAGGAGAAGAATTTAAAGATGTGGAAGAAGAATTCATGAAGGTAGATGAAGAGCACATGGACATGGAAACCACTTCAAGACTTGAAGAAGTTGTGACAAAAAAATTGAAGATTGATTTGATTTCAGAGGGAAATTATATTGAGTTGGTGTCAAGATTGGATAAAGATAAGGTCGAGGATGAATTGATCCTTGAGACTCAAGACTGGTTTAAAAATTTGCATGATGAAGTAGTAAGTATAGGGGTAGGATATCAGAGGGGAGAGGAGAAAAAAAAACATGAAAAGATCACTGTTACATTTCAAAGGAAAAAAGCTAAGGAGATCATCTATCACTTTTTTGTTGTGATAAAATTTTTGATGGGAAACAAACCAAAGTTCAAGATGAAAGAAGGATGACAAGAATATGAGGTAGAAATTGTGACACATCACAGCATGAAGGTGTAGATTCAAAATGATAAGGCAAACAGATGCTAATTTTCATGGACAAGTTGAAGCCAAAGGTGAAGATGAAGATCAAATGCAGCTATTTCAAGAAGCAGAGCATAGAAGACTAAAAGGAGGAGCATTTAATGATGAATACTTGTTACTACATTCAATCCAAGAGGACTTGGAGTTTTCATTTGGTCGGGAGTATGGTGCAGGAGCACCCTAGGAAGTACATGCCTCCATGAGGAAATTATTGTTTTTGGTTCAATTGTGATATTTAAACTTTGTAATAAGGTCTAATAGACCATTTTGGGGTAATTTGATTCATTTACGGTCCATAGGGTTAATATTGCTAGATAATGTAAAAGTTACCAAATTGTTGTAATGGCAATATTGTAAAAATGAAAAGACTGCAAAATGGTGGAATGTCAAGAGTCAAGTAGTTAGAAATTCAATTTTAGTTGTTGGTTTTGGTTTATAAAATCATTATGAAGCCTCACAAACTTTGATGAAGAGAGGGGGATGATGTAGGTGTGAGAGGTTCAATAAAAATACTTTGTTTATGTCAATTCCCAACATTATTTACTATTTCTTGCATTAGCATGTGTGTGTACGACCTACCCAGGGCTTGAATTTGATTTGGTAAGAAATTAATTGGAATCCCCTTCCTAACCTTTTCTAGTTTCATGAAAATCCATTCATTTTAGTGGAAGTTATAAGCAAATTCTCCTAGGCAGTTAAAACCCTGATTTAGGGTCACAATAAGCATTCAAAATTGTATTTCTCCAATTCTCACCATTGAAAACTCCTATAAATTGGTGTAAAAAGGGTTATATATGTATTCTAATGGATTTCCAAGTTACAAGTTTTGAGGATAAGGTTTTGGGAAGATACAATGATGCCCTAGTCTGTAAAATGGAGTTTTGTGAGCAGTCAAGGAGCTTAGAGCCTAGGGTTTGGTGAAAACACATTGGAGAAGAGTGGGAAATTGTTGAAGAAGCATAAGTAGATCACATTGAGAGTTCTTGAAGTGATGGTGAAGATTTTTGAGTCTTAGAACCATAGGGACCAATAAACCCTCATGGGCTTAAGCCTTATTAAGCTTATTGAGAACTCGAGATAGACACTTTTTGAGTCCTTTGTTTCAAAGAACACTATGCTGAATTTTTGATATGTTTTAGGAGGACTACAGGGGTATCTAGTTGTGTTTTCATAGTGGTAATTGGGGATCTTCTTTGAGAGTTTAGAAGGACTATTTCTTGTTGGAGACCTACTTGGGTTGAGAGTGGTTGATAAGGAAAACTTGAAAATTGGGGAAGTCTAATTCCTTGTGTGGTCTAGTTATTTTTATCATGTTATTTTAACTTTGTAGAAGACTTTCCAAGTGTTGGTTAAGCCTCTTTGAACCTTGGAACCCATTTGGTGTTTGTGATCCTTGAATGTGCAAATGGGTAGTTTGGGGCAGACCAAAAGAAAGTCAGTATTTTGTGAAGTTTGAGATCTTGGGGTCATTAGTGGTTACTTGTATTGTGTCCACAAGCCTAAAGTGTTTTAAATGCTTGTTGAAGAATTTGGAGAGTTAATACCTATTTGTTGATTTGTAACCATGTTGAGCCATGTTCAAATGAAGTAGTCACATGATGAAGAACCCATTATTGTGAAGTATGCCTCTAGTTGAGTGATTTGAACCCCTTGCATTACATTAGGGTGGTTGCCACGTGGATCTTCTTACAGCTTGTAAAGCATGGTGGGGCCATGAAGCCAACAAAGAAGGTGTAGACATGGTTAGAATGTGCCCGAGTGGATGCTGAGTCAGTAAAAGGTAAAATGTTCAAACTTCTTTGATCTCATCTAAGTCGTACATCTATCCAGAACATGAAAATATCTATGGTGGAGATTCAAAGTTGCTAAAATGGACATCATGGAACCATTTCGGTTCATGCTGGCAAACAGTAATGAAAAAATTAACATTTTTGTACCAAATTAAGGGTTTTATTTGCCATAAAAGTTGGTTTTAAAGCCCATTTTTTATTACAAAATAATTTATAAGGAATCTAGGAATTGTTGTAGTGCATTTGGAGCTTTTAGCATCCTCAAACTAGGGTTTCCATGTGTTTTCAAACAAGTAAGTGCAATTCACACTCTTGAGCTAAAAATTCTCTTGGTTTTCATTCAATTGTAGTTACTATCATATGAATTCAAATTAGGGATTCTTTTAAAGTTTGAAATTCTTTTAAATTGCTACAAATTTAAGAATTTGGTTAGTCTTTGCATCAAGTTTCCACCTAAAACCTAAAGGCCCTAATCTTAGCTCGTGAAAACCTAGGTCAAGTCACCTATTAGTGTAATGGAACCTAGAGTCAAAATCCATGGTTCTAAACCTAAGAAGAGACCTCTGGTCCAAAATTTACTTGATCAATTGCCACCCTCGACAAATGAGAAATGTATAGGGAAAACTATGTCTCATGCTCCTAGGGTTAAAGATGAAAGTGTCGATAGATAATGCACTATTAAGGATGCTACATTACCATATACTAGGTGGTCACTTTTTCAAAGTTGGTTTGGTAGAAGAAATGCTCACATTCTAATTTGCAACCCATGGAGGCTAGATATGGGAAATTTGATTCTACCCGATATCTATCTAGACATATACCTGCTCAAAGCTATTGCAACAAACTATGACCCTATTGTTAGGGTAGTTAGAAATCACTCTGGGAAGGAGATGGTTTGGGTTACTAAGGAAGAGTTTGCAATGGTTTTTAGATTAAACACATAGAGTAGGGAAATGGAGAAGATTGATGAAAAGAAACTAAGGGATAAGTATGAAAAGGTGAGACCTACCTTCAAATTCTTAGTGTTGGAACACTTCTTGGCATCAGGACAAGGAGGAAATAGAATAGTGCTTGACCCATCTGATAAGGAACCCTTTCCTTAGGCATGAAAATTGCACCAATGTACATGGATTCTAGTATTCAACATACCAATATCAATAATTTATTTAATTTTGCTACTTATTTGTCAGAGGAGGTGCAAAAAGCCCTTGTACCATTGAAGAATGGAGATATAGGTGTAAGGTTTTTGTGGTACTCTTTGTTTTTGCATATGTTCTTATACAAGGGTGCATATTTACTTGGTAAAGATATTGAGTTGAAAAGAAGAGTGGATGGTATAGAGATGCCAGTTCAAACATGGACCCATCTTTTGTACAGACATGAACCGAAGCCTATTTGTAATCTTCTCAAACATTTTTGCCTCCAAATTGAAAAGAGTTCTAATTCTGGATATGCCAAGGATTCCAATTGTGTTGCATGATTTCCTTAGGCCAATTGAGAAGAGGCCTAATTTAAAAATTAATCACAATTGGGGGGATGTAATTCCCTATCAAGATTTCATATTTCTCAAAATGTATGGAACAAGAAACACACCTCATGTGCTCCCTATGGATTTACCATTCAGGATTGGCTTCCTTGAAGTCATGTGGCAGTTGGGTGATGTAGAAGATATTCACTTATTCAAAATGAAGAAGGGAACGTTCTTTCCTACTTACAATGTCTTCTTATATTTTTTTAGGATAATTTGTGGGTGGAAGAATATCATTCATAAAATCAAGACTTATGGAATGGAATGGAGGAAGCACAAAAAAAATGATCCAAAAGGTTTTATGGTATGATTAAAGGATAGGATGAAAGGAGGATAGTTTGTTCATAACTTTTCTTTCCTTGAAGACATTATAAAAAAAAAAAAAATTTCCAAGCTCAAGAGGAAAAAATGAGGAAGTGGATTGTTTTTGAGAAGTTGGAAAGAGAAAAATGGGTAAAGGATCCTCAATTTGAGGCTTTGTCACATATTAAGGATGTAATATTGAGAGTGGAAGCCATTTTGTAGAATTTTGATAAAGTTGTTGAAACTCTGAAGGAAGAAAGGGTGATCTAGGACAAGGGAAAGGTTGTGGTCATTTAAGAACATGATAAGGTGAAATCCCCTATGGAAGAAGAAAGACCTACTTATCATCCACCAAACAAGGTGCATGTATTTTTTAGGAGAAAGAGCATCGTGAGGAAGTAGTTAACCATTTCCACTCCTACCCAATCTGAGGAGTCAAGGGCATCCTATCCTCAACAAAAATTACCACCACTTTCACCACCACATTCTTCCATTCCACAAATAATTGAGTTGGATTCCCCTCCTAGAGGACCATGTCCTCCTAAGGAGCCACCAATAAAAAAGAAAAGGGCGGAATCAAGTGGCCTTGTGGAATATCTTGTTGATGAATCTGATGAGGAGATTTTGGTTACAAAAGATGATGTGAGGCAAGGTATGACTTCGCCCCAAAGAGACACAATGCCATAAACCATAAGCCTTCAGTTGAGCAAGGATGACCTGATTGGAATAAACAATTTAGATGATGTTAGAGCTAAATCTTGTGAAAGATTTGTGGATGATGATGCATTTGTGAAGACACAAGAATCTCAAGAATATGTTTGGAGGGCCATGAAGGATGAATATGTTATGAGCATAGAGAATAAGTAAAGTAAGAGAAGTGAGTTTCCAAAAGAACTTAAAGAGGTTGAGATCCATGATGAGATGAGGATAATATATCAAAATATCATTACAGCTGAAGGTAGAGAACTAGTTAGAAAGAGTGGTGTATTATTATTACTAGAATGGGACCTTGCATCATCAATTTCCTTTAACAAAGTTAGAAGGCATGATCCTCCAATTTTTACCACTGAAGAGGAAGTGACCTTGAACCTACAAGGATCAACATTTAGTGCCCAATGGGACACATTAGCCATTTAGGCATTACCCCCAAGCACTAAGAAGTCAGAGGTTGTAGAACTAGTTGCTGGAGTTAGAGAAGGGATAATCATTAAAAGGGTTTCTGATACATAAGGCATAGAGGAAGCTACATTGAATGTTAATGTATCTCAATCACCAAACCCATAGTAGAATACCTAACTGAGGAGAGGGACAAGTTCAGAACAAAGTATAATGATATAGTGGCTAAGTATAATGTGGGACAACAGAAAATTGCTAAGATGCAATTACAAATTACATTGTGGAAGAAGTTTCAGTCAATGCATACACTAGGCCCATCATAATTATCCATTATTTCTCCCCCATCTCCATAAGAGAAGCTTACAACTTCTCATATTCCTTCACCACCTCCAATCCCAACTAAGGTTATACCTCCCATCTTTGAGGATGTTCCCATTTCACAATCGACTCCAAGCACATCAAATGCACCTCTTTTAGAAGAAATCACCAAGGAAGAGTTGATGGAGAAGCTTAAGACTTATGAAGTGAGGTGTCAAAAATTTCATGAATTAATTCACTTGAGCAACTTAAAAATTGTGACAGTGGTACTGCAAAATTTGAACAAAAGGATTGAAGAAGGTTAATCAACATTCATTCAAACTACTCCATGTTTGATGTGAAAAGGAAATTTGATATTGATAAATATTTTTCCATCCCATTGATGGATAAGTGGATCCATAGGTTTCAAGAACTAAGAGATATGGCCATTGGATCAAAACATGATTCCAATTAGCCACCCGACATTGTCCTTGCTTTCAAACTTGTGAATATAATTAAGGAATTCCAAAGGTTGATTGAACCATTGGAGATGAAGATTAGGGAGCTGGTGAAAATGTTTGATGAATGGATTTTTAGTCTACTCCTAGATATTTTGAATGAAAATAGTGAATTCAAACCTTTGCAGGAATGGAAGGATCAAGCAATCAAGATGATAGCAACTCGGGCAAAGCTGATTTGTGATGGGGTAGATGTAGAGATGTTGAAGAATAGTCTGGATAGGTTCTCAAACATCAAAATTTTCCTTGAAGAGTTTGAAAAATATGCCAACAAGGTGGTAATTAAATATGCCCCATACAAGATGAAAGAAAACTAGGTTATTGCATTCAATTGGCCTTCTGAGGAAGATTTTGAGATTTGGAAGAATGGGTATGTTGACATCCTGGATGTATAGACTGCTACAATGGTGAAGTGGTGATGATAATTTTGATCTTATGTTTGTAACAACAAAGGTTACAATAGGAGAAATAAAATACATGGCTTGGAACCAATACACATTAGGCCTTAGATATATCAAATTTTATATATTATATTCTCTCCATTTCAAAATTGATGACATGGATTGCTAACATGGTAATGCTTTCGTATATTCTTCTCTCTTTATTTCATGCTTTTTGTCCTCAAGGTTTGTAGCACATGGAAAATAAATTGTAGCTCGTGGGAGGAGTATTTGCATTGAATAAAGAGTCCTTTGGAGGGCGAGAGAAAACTTCATCAATGAATGAGAAATGATTTTTGTCTCATATGCACATCTCCCTCGAGTTTTGGCAAATATAACTTCCTTTTGAATGTAATTGTGAGTGTCAAATAAAAATATGACATGTGTACATTGGCTTGAAGCTTGTTTTTATAAAAGGGAATTGAAGGTCAATTGTATAGGTTATTGATTGATCTTAGAGAAAATTTTGTAAAAGAGAATACAAAGAATAGAATAGAGTTTGCATTCTAGGTTTTGAGTCTTTTACTTTTGTAAGAATTTTTTTGATAACAATACTAGCATTGAATACAAAGAATGACATATCTTCAAAGATAATTCTCCCTTGATGTACTCAACATTGGAATTATCAATGAAATAATCAATGTTTGTTTCAATGGTATTTATTCCTTTTGATAAATGTATGGCCTTGTATTTGTTCAAATTCAAATAATTTGTTAAATTGCTTAGATGAAATCATAGGTTTAAATGGTTTGAGTGTTAGGATATGATAATGAGTCCTATTTTTTAGTAATTGAGACTAATGTTGTAATGCAACATTGTGTAATCTCTATAATGCTAAGTGTTTATTTGTTGTCAAGGTTTATTTGCATTTGTGTTAGACCCCGAATGCTAAACTAAGGCACTTTTCTAGGATTTGTGTTGTGTTGAATTGTTCTTGATCTTTCATGAAAAAATTAATTCAAATCATTAAACTCTTTAAAATTTTGGTAAAAGTATGTCAAGTTGAAATATACCATGCTCTATTGCTCTGTAAACAATTAATATGTTAAGGATTTTCCAGATTTTTGCAGTCATTCAATTGTTAAAGTAATTTCAAGTAGAACTCATTTGGTATTTACAATGTATATGATTAATTGGCACAGAGGATCCTAAAATAAATTGTGGGATCACCCTCCTGGGTTTTGTAGAGCCCAAAGTGTAGGAGTAAATCCTTGCAAGCTTTCACTCGTTCATTGGCCAATCCCTCCAATTAGCTAATCATTTGAAAATGACAACTCCATAGGCTGAATTATGAGATTAACTTGGTTCATTAAAAAAAACCAATATAGTTCAAAGAAGGAGGGGAAATAACCCCCAACTTCTCTCAGAGATACTTAAAAGTATCCTAAGGAAGATCCTAAATATATCAATAACTTGATCCTTTGTAGGCACATATGCAAGCTTCACTTCATTTTCTACAACCTTCTCTCTCAAAAAGTGATACCAGATTGAGATATGCTTTGTCCTTGAATACATTATCTTATTCTTGATATATTGATAACACTTGTATTATCAAAAAAGATAAGAATTGGTTCATCATATACCACTCTGATATCCTTTAATGTTTTCCTCATTCATAAAACTTGTTTACAACAAGATGCTATTGTATTGTATTCTACCTTTGCAGTAGATAAAGACACCGAATCTTGTTTCTTACTAAGCCATGACACCAATTTGCATCCAAGAAAGAATCCACGACCACTTGTACTTTTCCTGTCATCTCAACAACTCAATACTTATTTATACCATCTTCAACCTTGAAAACATTCCCCAAGGTTGGTTGTGCACCTCAACCGTGCAAATTCAAATTAGGTTGGCACCAAAACATTCCCACAATGGAAATGAATGAAGGAAAACCATAACACACCTTATCTAGGACCTAAATCAACTCATACATGTCACACCATGCTTCCACAAACATGAAGGAATCTTTGCAATTAGTACAAACACCCAAGGTTGACTAAACCTATGTTAACACTGTTGGTGTTCCAAATCAACCGGTCCAATGAGTCCTAAAGAATAGCCAATTTCTTATGCTCAGAATCAAAGAGGGATTTAGCCAACTAAAAAAGATTCAGTCAAAGACTAAAATATCCTACACTTCTAGCTCTGCAGGACCAAGGTGGGTCTCCCTTTACAATGCCTAAAGACTCAATTCAATTATACAAATAAATTGTTTTTTATAGTAGATAATTATCAATGAAAATATACCAAGGAAGGCATTTACAACTTCAAATTTGGCTATATTTTTGGTATCTCAACACTCACTCGGCAATTGGGAAACATAATTCAACACTAAACCTAAACCCAACAACAAAAATTAAAATGATTTTGAATTTATAATTTGTTTCTAAAATGCATTAAACTAAATGACAAATTAGTGCCTAATTTTGGGCCACAGAGTCGAATATAGAATTATAAAGAGAACTTCATCAACACATAAACTTCAACTAGTGGATTCAAAACTACTAATGCCTTGCACTAATAGATCCACTATTGTTGTCACTCAAATTATTCTTATAGATCCACCCTGCACACTTAAAATCAAAATTATTTGCTCAAAGTAATTTAACCATTTCTTTAAAATAGAACCATGAATAAATAATACAATTTCAAGAAAATTGAGATGACAAATTCTAAATACTTTTTATTATTGAATTCATATGATTCAAAGTATACAAATCTAGAGACAATTTGATGACAATCATGCTCTATTTGCACAAACTGATTGAAATTTACTCATGAAACTCGGCTATTACAATTGCATATTCAATTCATAACTCAGAAACAATATTTATCTATTTACCCATCCCATACAAGAATTCAGAACCCCTTACAATGAGAAAAGAAAGAGAATAAGAAGAAACAGAAGAAGCCCTAAAATCAATCCGTTGAAGACACCTAAAAGCTTCATCCTCCGTTAATCAGAAATAAGAAATTGGGAAAATCCTCTCTCTTCTCTCCTCATTTGCAATAAAACCACTTTTACCTTTGTTCTTTGTCTTCACTTGCAAATCTCGTGCATTTTTTTACCCTTCCTGTAAAAATTCATTTACTGGCTCCATTTTCATTTGAAAGTGAAAATATTACTTATGGGTGAAAATCCACTCACCAATTTGCCCTTTTACTCTGTAAGTTAATTTTTCTCCATATGTTATTTAATTTTGGGTCGTGAGAAATGATTTCCAGACACTTTTCACCTCACAAGTAACTTGAAAATGTTTAAGACTTTTCCAAAACTACTCCCAGGCAATAGAAATGGTTATGGCAATTTTCTAGAGCATGCAAGAACATTTCCAAGCTTATACATGTGTTTAAAAATGTGCTTGAGACAAAAAATGTGACAACTCTTTAATTTCAGCTTCCTCGGTTATTTATGGCACCCAAAATTTGTGCCTAGTCAATGGCTGCAATAAATCATATTCTTCCCCTTTCTTTCCCTGATTTCCTGTCCACCATTGATTAGAAATTATCTTCCATAAAAATGCCTTGCCTATAGCCATCACTATTTAATTTTTCCATTTTCATTTCATTTTGGCGATGCACAATTTTCTGTGAAGATTCAAAGGTTTTTCATAGACTCAACAACCAATAAGAAATGAGAATTAAATTCCCTTAATAGTAAACCTTTGAAAAAATTATTAAAATTTGCCCCAAATGTTGTTCACATGCCTGATGAAAACCATTGCTGAAATAATTTGAAAGATAAACTCATTACAATGAGGAGAAGAGATTACCACGATGGGTGAAATGAGAAGCAAAGACCGTGCCATCAGGTATCGCTGAAGACAAATGGAGAAAGCAGAAAGCGAAACCTTTATAGGTGATAAGTTGCTCCATTGCTCAAATGATTTGAAAAGTAAAATCATTATCGCGATGAGCAATGCCATCGCTCATCGTTGTAATTTTTTTCATTCATTTATCCATTACGGCAACAGACAATGAGTTCCCTAAAAGGTTTGAAGAAAATGGTGAAAGGTGTCTGGACTAGAGGTAAGAATTAAATTTACTCTCCCCAAAAACATTTGGAAATACATTTTAATTTTCCCTGAATGCATTTTTAACCATTTCTCAATATTTAAAATATTCAAAAATATTTTAAATATTAGCATTTGAAACATTAGAAGAATTGTGACTTCTAATTACACCTACAGACCAAATGGAGAAATTTATTGCGGGAAAAATGTGATGTCTAGAGTTGAGATTTTTTGTGTGTGACCATTATCAATTATTTAAAGAAAACCCATTTCCTCAAAAATTGCATCACCAAAATATTTATAGGACCTCCTTTGTAAACTGGCCCTGGGATGTGTTCGCCACACCTGAAATGCACTAAAATAACACATCATATGACCTCCATTTTTTATGAAAATGGATTTTTAGATGTTTCAAACCAAAATAAGAAATGGGTTGTACTTATATTTTTAAAATTTGAAACTTTTTGGAACACCAATTTTGGCCATGTTGCAGTCAAAAAAGGATTAGTTAACCTATCAAAACTTATCCAGGAGGCACGAAATTGAGCATTCATGTTACCATTTGAACCAAAAATCTAGTGCAGCAAATGGCATGGAAAAATTCATCCTAAGGTTTAAGATATTTAATGTCAAAGTTGCTTAGTCAAACTTTTTTGCAACTACACCTGTTCAAAACCAATTAAGGCTCACAAAGTCACCTCCTTGAAAAATTATCAAATATTCTCCTAGGAAACCATCACTAGAAAAATTAAATCATTTAGGATCATTGAGCATGTTTTCAAGAGGGATTTCCTTCAATCCACATGCGTCACAAGATATTAAGGGTCAAAATTGGCCTCTTGATACATTCTGGAAATGCAAATGTCAAAATATGACAAAATGCATTTGATTTTGACTTGGAAAAAATATCAAATCATATCCTGAGGCTTTGAAACCAAACAAGGGAGCATATGAATGTGGGGATAATGTAATGCACCAATCCTTTTGTCTTGACAATCATCCAACTGTGAAATATCAGCTCAAATAGGAGGCCACTTCGCTAGACAGAGAATTTGCAAACAACAAACTAGTCCCAAAACCCTCCAACTTTTCTTTTCAAAACCCAGTCAAAACTTATCATGGGAAGCTGAAAAATGACATGCATGTTCACATATGTCAACTGAATATGTTCACCAAGGGGTTTGAATCAAAAATCAATTGGCTCTAAATTATGACCCTCCAAAGTAAGTCACTTGGGAAAATTTTTCAGTGCATGTTTGAGTGCGCAAAGATAAATTTTACATCATGGGCACTTATAATTTTGCAAAAGTTTATATTCCCAATAGTGGCACCAACTAGGGATGTACGCCCCCTGCAACCATAGCAAGAATTCAGATCTCCGGGGAGTAGACCAAATGCTAAGTACATTGGGTGCTCTCAAACTACTCCTTTATTCAACCTCATTTTTTACTTCACTTGGTGACCCCATGCCACCAAATGAAAAAGGGGAGTCAATTCTTACCCCTGTCAAACACTAGTCTATTAAAGGAGCTGATCTTCTTCAATCCATGCTTACCTCTGTCACACCACAACAACATGAGTAACTGTATTTCTACAAACACAAGTGTCAAGCTACCTTTGAACAAGTGTAAACTTGCTCCCTGTTTGGCTTTGTTATCACATGCAACCAAATTACATAGTCCACATCACTTCCACTCTCTTCATTTTCTGATTTTGTATCAAGTGGCAACAGTTGAGGATAGTGATCAAGACCACATGAAAATGTGATCTTATCACATTCACTAACCCCCTCATAATGATCATGGTCAGAGGAGATATCATGGCTGAAAAACAATGTGCAATCCTCTTGTGTGTTGAACAAAAATTTCTCATACATTTGTAATTCCTCAACTTAGTTGCATCACAAGTAGGTTTATCTTCATCCCAATAGCACAACCCACACACATTATTGCATGCCTCAAGGTTCAGAAAATTAGATTCATCAATAACCAAAGTACTTTCATCTTCATTCAAATTATGGCATTCACAAGAAAGATCAACATCCCAAACAATGTTTCCTATCTCAGGCTCATAGACAGGATTGTCAGCATTCAATATGTTATCACAAAAAGAAGCTTCAAATATAGGTTCATATGACTTAGAACTTTCATTTGCAACAAATTCATCATAGTGAGTGTTCAAAACACATTCACTATTGCAAAGAGTATGACACTCAACATTATCTCTTGCTACTCCAACATGAAAATCTGAAGCATACTGCTCATGAGAAGGAGTATGAGTCACAAATCCATAGAAAAGGTTCTCATATGCATTTATGTGATAAACACAATCATATTCTTCATGTGAAAACTCATCATAAAGAGTTTTATTAGCTATACCAATACCTGTCTCTACCTTTTCACTTTCACATAGAACCACATTTGTGCTATTCTCATGCAAACATTCAGTGATAACTTCAAAACCAGCAAAAGGAATGGAAGAAGGTGAAGAATCGAACAAGAAAAAGTTCCTTGTTCATCACTTTCATTACCAACATATGCATGCTCCTCATAATCAACTAACTGAACTGATTCATCTAATGAATCTCTTGCACACATATCTTCTTCTTTGTCCATAATCCTGCAACAATTAGTAGGGTCACATTCCTCACTGTCAAACTAAAAATCATTGTTTGTTTCTTCATTGTAGCTATTTGTGGACGATCTCTCCAACTAAAATTCATTGCTCACTTTTTCATCTGCATCTGGTACACTGATACTCTCAAGAGCATTCCCTAAATCATCAAATTCCATTGTCTCATCATGAAGAGAGCTTGTATCAATACCACACTCACTAGTAGAAGAGGTAGGTCCAAGTGTACCACAACACTACTGATCACATATCTCTTCTTCAAAAAGTAAATTCAACTCATATCCCTCATCATGTTCTTGGATTAGAAAAATTGGAATCACATTGTTCTTTGTAAAATCACACTCATTGCTTGAAGGGAAAATATCATCAACACAATTTGAATTGAGACAATCATTCAAGAAATTATCTACATCATTTGCATTCACACAAGTTCTAATTTCATTAGCATGTTTACCCACAATTGAAGACAATAGACTTTGCACGTACTCATTCCTCTATTTCTCCAAATTATCAAAAAATGTGTAAGCCATTTTCATACTCAATATTCTATAATCCTTTAACAATGCACTAGATCCCTCCTCAAAAGCTTCAAAATACATATGAATGCATTCTGAAGTGCAAGGTCTAAATTTTTTAGGGATCAATAAAAGAGCAACAACAAATATATGACTGAAATCAATGCTTGATTCTTCTTCTTTTCTTTTAATCTCCTTTAACCTTGTGACAAGGTCAGAAGGTTCTTTTTCAAATTCTTCTCTATAAGCATTCACTAGTTTATCCCAACAGGAAAAGGACTTCTTAGGAAAACGTAAGTACCAGTCCCTAGCTCTAGCTTCAAGAGATCTGACAAAAATTCTCATCCACATATCCTTATCTCCAAATGAATGTTTCTTCATGAAGATAGAAAAACTTTGGACATGTGCATCTCCTTCACACACATTGTATCCATTTATTTGTTTATAGAATTGAGTTGGCATACTTTCAACCCTGTCATCAACCCATGACAAGTCTAATTGGTTAAAAAATGGATCAAAATAATTGAAAAAAGATGCAACAATTTGGCTAGTAGGTATAGTATGGGTATCATTCATTTCATCATGACTATTATGGCTGCAATCTTCATCACTACATGATGCATTATTATTGTCTTTTGCTATACCATCTAGATCTATTTGATCAAGTATAGAAAACGTACCATGACATAGGTTAGTCAGGAAACCGCTTCCAAACTGCTCCATCATTTCTCCGATGACTGAAATCTATTGATATAAACACTTAAGGCTAGGGGGCCTCAAATTAGCTAGCACGGTACTCAAACCTGGCTCACAATTCTCACAGAATAAATCAATGCAAAATGATTCATTAGGTCTTTCTGACTTTGGTATAGAAAATGAAAATTCCATGAATCTATCATGAAATTCATGGGGGATTTCATCCTCAGATCTCTTTATATCACACAATGCATCAATAGGTGACATGGATTGAACTTTTCTTTCAAATTTCTCTTCAAATTCTTCTTGGATATTCAAATGTCTATGATCTAACAAGCACACATTGTCAATTGATATTCCTTCAAACTGATCAATGAAAAGTATTCTGAACCCTTTCCATCAAGATATGCAATGTTTTGGAAAGCTATAAAACCATTGTTCTACAAAATTTTCTAAAGTCCTCACAAATAACTCCATGATAATATCCTCATGACTTATTTGATAGGCATCTATCAAATTAATAAAACTTTATAAATGTTGTGATGTTCATTCAAAAAATTTATCATTGAATCTTGGTATCTTATCTATAATTTTAGATGGAATGAAACTTGGGTAACCATTAATGCCATTGAAATCGAGGGGTCTATATCTTTCAATATTAAAACCTCTTTGAAAAATTGGTTGGGGCTGATCACAAATCATGGTTGCACCAGGAACCATACAAGGATGCATACATTGGTGCATTTTGATACACCTCTTTCAAAATTCAATTATCAAATCTATAGTTGATCATTCATTGCCCTATTTTTGGTTCTCATCATGACCTCAGAATACCAAAATGCATAATTCAAATGCATCTAAGCCTAAGATCTATTTAGTGGGAAAATTTAAAAAACAAGCATACTTCTCCAACATAATACATAGGCTGTAAATTATAATTTAGAAGTATGCAAACTCAATTGTACTATTCTTTCCCTTTCTTAGTGCTAATTCACTCAATAGGGAACCAAATTTATTTTTTAAGACTTCAAATATGGTTCTCAAACATAAGTTTCTTGAAAAAAAAAAGTGAAGAATACCTGGAAATGTTGCAATTGCTGCAAATTCTTCTTCTTGACTGGAAATATTGTAGATCTGAAACTGTATTCACATCTTCATTAGGTTCTTTTGATAGAGTTTCCACCTCTCTTCATAGAGGACTGAACTTCAAAAAGTATGAAGCTCTTTCATAGATAAATTTATTTTCAAGTTCCTTTCACCAGTAGAGCACCATAGATTATGAAACTTTCAAGTTTACAACAACAATTTCTCTCTCCAGGTTTGAGTTCCTTCAATATTTGAACCAAATATTCATATTAGCAAATAATTTGACTTTGTGAATTATTAGTTTGAACTTGGAGATTCAAATTTCTCCCTAGTAGAGTCACCATTATGTTGCTGACTCAAATGGGAAAATAAGATTCCACAATTTTCAAATCTCTGGTTACAAATTATTTTAAAACTTCAGTGACTCTTTAAGGCAAGATAATCTTCTATCAAAATTTTATCAAGTTACTCCCTAGCGGAGTCGCCATTTTATTAGTGTTCCAAATCGACCGGTCCAATGAGTCTTAAAGAATAGCCAATTTCTTATACTTAGACTCAAAGAGGGATTTGACCAACTGACAAGATTCAGTCAAAGATTGAAATCTCCTACACTTCTGGCTCTGCAGGACCAAGGTGGGTCTCCCTTTACAATTTCTAAAGACTCAATTCAATTATGCACAAACAATGCTTTTTATAGCAGATAACTCCCAATGAAAATATACCAAGGCATTGACAACTTCAAATCTAGCTATATTTTTGGTATCTCAACACTCACTCAACAATTAGGAAAAAAAATTCAACACTAAACCTAAACCTAACAAGAGAAATTAAAAATATTTTGAATTTATAATTTGTTTTTGGAATGCATTAAGTTGAATGACAAATCAGTGCCTACTTCTAGGCCACATAGTCAAATATAGAATTATAAAGAGAACTTCATCAGCAAATAAACTTCAACAAGTGGATTCAAAGATGCTAATGCCTTGAATTAATAGATCCACTATTGTTGTCACTCAAATTCTTCTTACAGATCCACCTTGCACACTTAAAATCACATTTACCTACTCAAAGTAATTTAACCATTTCTTTGAAATAGAACCATGAACAAATAATACAATCTTAGGAAAATTGAGATGACAAATTCTAAATACTCTGTATTATTGAATTCATATGATTTAAAGTATACAAATCTAGAGACAATTTAATGACAATCATGCTCTATTTGCACAAACTGATTGGCATTTACTCATGAAACTCAACTATTACAATTGCATATTCAATTCATAACTTAGAAACAACTTTTCTCTATCTACCCATTCCATACAAGAATTTAGAACCTCTTACAATGAGAAAAGAAAGAGAATAAGAAGAAACAAAAGAAGCCCTAAAATCAATCCGGTGAAGACACCTGGAAGCTTCATCCTTTGTTAATCAACAATAAGAAATTGGGAAAAGATTCTCTCTTCTCTCCTCATTTGCAATAAAACCACTTTTGCCTCTGTTCTTTGTTTTCACTTGTAAATCTTGTGCATTTCCTTACCCTCCCTATAAAAAGTCATTTACTAGCTCTATTTTCACTTGCAAGTGAAAAATATTTCTTATATGTGAAAATCCACTCACCCATCTACCCTTTTACTTTGTAAGTTAATTTTTCTCCATATGTGATTTAATTCTAGGTCATGAGAAATGATTTTCAGACACTTTTCACCTCACAAGTAGCCTAAAAATGTTTAAAACTTTGCCAAAACTACCTCCTAGGCAAAAGAAATGGTTATGGAAACTTTCTAGAGCATGAAAGAACATTTTCCAACTTATATGTGTTTAAAAATGTTCCTGAAGACAAAAAACGTGATAACTCTTTAATTTTAGCTTCCTCAGTTATTCATGGCACCCAAAATTTGTGCCTAGTCAATGATTGCAATAAATCATATTCTTCCCCTTTCTTTCCCTTGAAACTTCATGGTTGAATGCTTGCCCACCATTGATTAGAAATTATATTCCATAAGCAGCCATCACTATTTACTTCCTCCATTTCCATTTCATTTTGGTGATGCAAAATTTTTCGTGAAGATTCAAATGTTTTTCATAGACTCAACAACTAATAAGAAATTAAAATTAAATTCCCTTAATAGTAAACCTTTGAAAAAATTATTAAAATTTTTCCCAAATGTCATTCATGTGCCTAATGAAAACCATCGTTGAAATAATTTGAAAGATAAACTCATTACAATGATGAGCAATGAAAGACCAATCCATCGCATATCGTTGAAACCATGTGAAGAGAAGAGATTACCACGATGGGAAAAATGAGAAGCAAAGATCGTGCCATCAAGTATCGCCCAAGACAAATGGAGAAAGCTCCATCGCTCAAATGATTTGAAAAGGAAACTCATTACTGTGATGAGCGATGCCATCACTCATCGTTGTAATATTTTTCATTCATTTATCCATTGCCACCAGTGATGAGTTCCTGTGAAAGGTTTGAATAAAATGGTGAAAGCGGTGAAAGTCAGGAGTAATCAGAGGCAAGAATTAAACTTGCTCTCCCCAAAAATATTTGGAAATACATTTGAATTTTCCCTAAATGCATTTTTTACCATTCCTCGATATTTAAAATATTAAAAAATATTTTAAATATTGACATTTGAAACATTAGAAGAATTGTGACTTCTAATTACACCTCCAAGCCAAATGGAGAAATTTATTGCGGGAAAATTGTGATGTCTAGAGCTGAGATTTTTTTTGTGTGGCCATTATCAATTATTTAGAGAAAGCCCATTTCCTCAAAAATTGCATCGCCGAAAGATTTCTAGGATCTCCTTTGTAAATTGGCCCTAGGATGTGTTCGCCACACCTAAAATGCATTAAAATAACACATAATATGACTTTTTTTTTGATGAAAATGGAGTTGTAGACGTTTCAAACAAAAACAAGAAATGGGTTGTCCTTAGATTTTCAAAATTTGAAACTTTTCAAAACACCAATTTTGGCCATGTAGTCAAAAAAGGATTAGTTAACCCATCAAAACTCATCCAGGAGGCACAAAAATAAGCATTCATGTTACCATTTGAACCAAAAATTTAGTGCAACAAATGGCATGGAAACATTCATCCTAAGGTTCAAGATATTCAATGCCAAAGTTGCTTAGTCAGACTTTTCTGCAACTGCACTTGTTCAAAACCAATTAAGGCTCACCAAGTCACCTCCTTGAAAAATTATCAAATCTCCTCCTGGGAAACCACCACTAGAAACATTAAATAATTTAGGACCATTGAGCATGTGTGCAAGAGGGATTTCCTTCAATCCATATTCGTCACAAGATATTAAGGGTCAAAATTGGCCTCCTGAAACATTATGAAAATGCAAATGTCAAAATATGACAAAATGCATTTGCTTTTGACCTAGTAAAAATATCAAATCATATCCCAAGGCTTTGAAATCAGACAAGGGAGCATGTGAATGTGCGGAGAATGCAGTGCACCAATCCTTTTGTCTTGACAATCATCCAGCTATGAAATATCAGCTTGAACAGGAGGCCACTTCGCAGGATAGAGAATTTGCAAACAACAAACTAGTCCCAGAACCCTCCAACTTTGCTTTTCAAAACCTAGTCAAAACTTATCATGGAAAGTTGAAAACTGACATGCATGTTCACATATTTCAACTGGATATTCTCACCAAGGGGTTTAGCTCAAAAATCAACTAGCTCCGAATTATGACCCTCCAGAGTAGGTCACTTGGGAAAATTTTTTAGGTGCACTTCTGAGTGTGCAAAGGAAAATTTTACTTCATGGGCACTTAAAGTTTTGCAAAATTTTATATTCCCAACAAAAACCATTAAAAAATTAATTATGTACACTTTCTCAAATCCAAATATGACTCACATACACCACATAACATTTTAACACAATCTAGAATATTTCACAAACACCTTGAAATCTAATAGATTCCTTTGCAACAACTTTCACTTGAAGAATGTACACACCCAGTGCATTCAGAAAACTCTTTTATACGTTACAACTCAAGGAATCAATTTTTGAAGCACCAAATATCAAACAAGTTCATCTAAAGAAATATACAAACACTATTAGCATACTTCCAATTTTGCAAGACCTAAAACCATTCTATGGAGAAATGCAAAACAAAAAAATTTCTCCCAGACACCTCCACAATATATAGTTCGCACACTAGTGAACACAACTTCCTCTGCACAATGATCTAGCACATCAAATTCTAGATACAACACCTTTGAAAAACTCTAATCAATATATTTGAATCTCACGAGTAGATCTTCAACCTAGAAGAAATACAGAGCCAAATCCGAATGCTACTCTCCAATACAGAACATCACTGCAACACACTGTTTCCTCTTTTTATTCTTTTTTTTTTAAATAACTTGGAAACCAAGCACTAGAAACATAACATATTCAATACTTCCTCATCACCACTAAGACAAATACAACATATAAGTTCAACCATACATCCATAGAAAGAAGCTTATCAAATCAACACTAGAGGTTGACACCATTAGCTTACTAATGGAAACATAATGAAACTAATCAAAGCATCATCAAGGACAACACCAACTCAACACCAATTGCACATAATTGCAACAAACTCCTACAATCAATTGAAATCAATGACAATACAAAATCTTTTCAAAATCATTGACAACACCAACTACTCATTCTTGCAACAAAATTATTATTAGAATGGAATGAAACAAAAAGAAAATCCAACTCCATGTCACCTAAAACCTTTAGCTGAACTAAACTTGAGGATCCATCCTTACCATTATTCTTACACCTCATTTCTTCTACTTCCTAGTCCTTGAGAGATTTTTTAGGGTCTTTTACTTCCCTATTGTCGCTTCTTTAATAGCTTCTCTAGCTCTAGTTTACCTTTGAGAAGGCCTTCCTTGCTTATTATCCCCTCCCACATCTGATTTTTTCTTCCTTTTTTTTTGTTATCAGGAATCCATTCTTCATCAGTATTAACTTACATAGAATTTCCAGTTGGGGAAGGGAGTGATCCTACCCCAAAACCTAATAAAGTTGAATATTCTTTAATACCTTGAGTAGTAACGACTATTCATGTTTGTTATGAGACTTTATATCTTATATTCCTTTAGAGGAACATTCAAAAAAATTCCAAGATTGTCCTTAGTTGTGTTGTAGTCTAGTTTTCATTGATATCAAAAGTGTAATTAAATTTTGAGTTTGGTTTTCATTAATATCAAAAGTATGTTGAGGTTATTGTAGTTTGGTTGTTGATGTCAAAAGTGAGTTATAATCTAGCCTTTTGGTTGGCAATTCCTTTGAGATATTCTCTGCAGTTATCCACAAGTGATTTTGTGCTCTTGTGGTTTGGAAGATAGATTCATATGTTCTTAGAGCATGTGTGACCCAAGTTTCATGTTGTTTGGGTTATCAGAAAGGTGTTTTGTAAGTAACAGTTTGAAGATAGTGTTGTTTCTATGAGGATGCTCATAGAGGTGTAAAGTTTGGCTTTGCATTCCTCTGCATTTGCATATATGGTTGTGTAGTTTAGAATTTAAGTTCATCATATTGGGAAGGTGTTAAATCCAAAGTTTCATGTCTTTATTCCTTCTGTAGAGAAAGTTGTAAGTGATATTTTAGGTCTATGTTATTCGGTGGCTAGTTTCTATATATATTGGCTTGCACCAACTTATTTTTGTATGAACTTTTGAAAGGATTGTATGAGATTTTTCTTAAATATATTTTGATGTTTTTTGTTTCTTTATAAAGTGTTTTTTTTTTTCTCTGGAACATGTTATGGTTTGGAATGAAGGTGTTGTTGGGTTATGCTTTTACCTAGTTGATTGAGGATGTTAAAGGAGTGTGCCACAAGTTATTGTTTACATTGAGTCTAAGAATTGTTTGAAGGTGTTATATGGGTCATTTCAACTCATCTGGTTGAAGAAAAATAAATTTTTAATATTTCATGAGTACTGCCAAGTTGTTATGTTCGACAAGCTACAAGTTTCATATTTTCATGCATAAGGTTGACCTATTTTAAATGTATGAAGTGTGTGGATGTTTTTCATTGAATTCCATTATTGTGAAGAGTGTTTTGGGACCATGTTAAGAATGCGTTAGAATCCACAAGGTATGTTCCTCTTCATGGTGTTGCATGTAGTTCATTTTAGGGATTTCCCTTTACACATTTCATGTTGCTCATCCTTGGTTGAATTGAAATTATAATATTATTTGTTGAAGGCCAACATGTGTAATGTAATCAATGTAATATCATGTATAAAATTTAAACCTAGTTGATCTAGGTGAGGCATGATTGTGAGTGTCATTTTAAGAGGTCATCAAGTATGTTAAATACATTATGATGTTTATATTAGTGACTGAAAGAGAAAGAGCAGAAGTGGTAGATCCTATTTGAATTCAAGTTGTTCATATTTTTGTGATAGAAGTGAAGTGAAGAGTGTGCCTAATTGATTTTTAGAGGCAATGATCCAAAGGAAAACCTTCTTGAAGTTTGAAAGTAGTGATCCAATAAGCTATAGAGAAGACACTTGAAGAAGTTGTCAAATCAGAGTTACAATCATCAAGAAGAGAAACGTAAAAGAAGAATTGCAATCATCAAAAGGATTGAGCTTCATTGTCAAATTTAGACAATAGAAGGACTGTCATGCTGCAATCTTCTTCTGATTTTGTTCCCCATTCAGGGAGTAGTTTCTTGGTTTCTATCCCTAAAACAAAGTTTGCAAGGAGTTGTAGCTTCCTTGCGAGTGACCCTAAAACCTTTATAGGGATTAGTTGCTTCCTTGGGCTATAGCCCTAAAATAAAGTTGTAACTATGATTCTTTTGTGAGGCTACATTAGGATAGTAACTCCTAGTATATTTTCTCACCATGGTTTTTTGCCTTGGGATTTTCCACGTACATATAGTGTTGTGTGGTGTTGTGTATTGTTTCTATCTTTTATGTGATGTAAAGTTTAAGTGTCAGTTTTCTCTAGAGGGTTTGATATTTTATTAAATATAGATTCACACCCCTCTTAGTATTCTGGTCTGTGTTCAATAATTTGAATTTAAGACACTTTATTCTTACATTTCTTGAAGAACCCTTTCCACTTCCCCTTCCTCCAAGACCTAGCACCCCAAGGTTACCTCTTGTAAATTCAAGTTTTATCCACCCTTAAAATGTGATTCTTCTTATTTATTTCTTACTTCTTGATCCTTTTAAGAATCTTCCCTTAACTATTTCAAGTCTTCTTTATTTATTACTTATTTAATCCTTGTGAGGATCATCCCTTAATTGATCCATGCCTTCCTAAAATTGTTCATTTTTAAAAAAAAATTGAACCCCCAATATTTTCACACCCCAAAACATCTTTAGAATCTGAAGATAAATCCTTCTCATTAAATTTTTTAACTTGATTAACCATACCCATAGCTAAATTTACAGCCTTGGGCATGGTTTTAGGGGGATACTAAAAATTGAAAAAACTTTTTTTTTTTAAATCATCTCGTTTCTTTAACATATCACTTATATATCCATATTGATTATAATCATTACATAAAAAAATTGCATTTTCATACTCTAAGGTTTGAACCCAATTCTCAAATTGAGATTTTAGAGTTATGTGAGTAGGAAGGATAGTATGCATTGGCACATTTACACACATTCAATTAAATAACAATCTAGATATGAGTTGAGTAACCTTATCCATAACAATAAAGTGGTCAAAATAATTATCAATACTCTAAAAGATCGTATAACTCCAAAACTCCATAGGAAGACTTGAAAACCTTACCCATGTTGGGGCCACTAAGACAAGATCAATAGAGGGTTCAAAGAAAGGTATATGCATAGGGAAAGAGAGTTATGAAATATTTTATCAAAATCCCAAAGACCTCCCATCAAAACTTTTATGAGATCTTCCTTATTAATGAGTATAAACAAAAAAAATGATTTTCAATAGCACAAATAGGGACACTAATTTTAAATTTTGAAACTTCATCTCCATTTGCAAACTTGAATAAAATTTGGTATGAAGGAAAGAAACTTACCAACAAGACTTATATTCATACTAGCAATAAACTCATCCAATATATAATTAGACACATCAATTGCAAGATCATCCTCTAATCAAGTCACCAAAGGGATAGATCATTTATAAGGGTTTGTTTTAGGAAATAATGCATCAATACCTAGTTCATTTAATCCATTTCCTACATAGCCCTATGAGAGAATAGAATGCATAAATTTTTAAATAATAATCATGTGTAAAGATCAAAATAGATAAGCCACAAGATAACATAATATATATCCTAGGAAAACCATCAAGAGGGAAAAACCTAGCCTCCAAAAGCATCCATACTCCATCTATTATTCAACAACAAACAATACACACACTTAATAGTTACATAAAATACTTCTAAAACATTAATCATCTCCAATGCATCCTCCATGTTTCCAAGAATGAATCCACACATCCCATGACATGCATCACATATGCATTCCTTAGAAAGACTCAATAATATGAAAACCCACTTACCCATCCAACCTTAGCCAGTAAACATGTTTTTTTCTTTCATATAAACAAGCTCACACAAATACAACTAAGTGGTAAGATAAAACCATTTTCCACAAAATCATGTGAACACAAAACCATTGATCCGTCATTTAATTTTGGGTATTAAGTTTTCACATTGCTAAATATTTTTTCCAAATATTAAATTATTTTCCTATGTCTCCCACACATAAAATAATTAACCTAATATTACAATACAACTTACAAGTGACCCAAAATTATTACCTATTGTGGCTAACCACATCTCCTAGATATACCACAAATAAATAATTATTTAATATATTATAATATAATATTTTAAGCAATGGTGTACAACACCAAATCCTAACATTCTCTCACTTGTATACATTGCATAATGGTAAATCAATGAAATACATCAACATATCCATACATGAAACCACATGGATCTCCAACATGCTCTCATTCTCCATCAAGATACATGCAATAAAACCAAAGTGATCACCTTCTCAAGAAATAAATCCTCTCATCATTGAACATGTCACCTATGAAAGAAAAGGAACAAGACAAGGTGAAGATGTAAAAGTTTAAAGAACACAAGCATCAAATCCAAGTGATAACAAAGGCTCTAAGTTGCTAACAAAGGTAGAAAAGCCACATGATCATAAATATAAACCAAAAAACATGCTAATAAGTCCAACCATATATTCCTCCTAGTTATCGACAATATTAGTAAACTCGAGACAACAATATATCCAACCCATAAACAAAAATCACACGTTCCTTGTATCAAAACTTTCAATGAAGAATATACATATCTAGGAACTACCACTGCATGGGTGATGTCAAATCTGAAAATATATCATGTTATACCAATTCAACCAATCAACACTCAATCCAAGGTGTTGCAAATAATCAAAATAAAATAATACGAAGAATAATCACAATGATCCACTCATGAAACACAAATAGCTGCATAATATTTCACATGTTACCACAATCATCTCAAATTATATGAATATGAACCTCCAAGAAGGAACCATAGAATGAAGAGATAAAAATATAAAACACAATATGTACTACTACCAACACCTCAAAATGGTAAGCTATATCAAGTAGGATCTCCTTCCAACCCCAAATTAAAAGCTTAAAAAAAACCCAACCACTCAATACCATAGCTCAAATACAACATATGTATAATGTACTATCAATATAAATGTAAGCCTTTCTAACCAAGGAAATCAAACAAAAAGTAACCATTCATAAATTAGGAAATAATCCCAATAACCATCTTCTAAAAGTCCTCATCAATCAATGATAACATAAATAAACTCGTATGCACAAAGAGATAATTGTTGAACATCTAGAATATTGAGAGGGGGGTGAAGATCAATACTCACTAAAATTCATTAACTTCATCAACTTAAAAATGTATTCAAAGCATCTCATCAAACTTTCAGAAATAGAAATGAAAAATTAAAGCATGCATCACATCAATGAACACATGAACACCAGATTTATGTGGAAAATCCTTGGAAGGGAAAAACCACGATGAGGATTAGCTCATAATATATTATAACCAATTACAATGGATTACAAGATGGATGAATCACTATTCAAGGACTCATTGTCCAAAAATAATGGCTCATTTCCAAGGGCTCACTGCCCAAGGGACTCATTGTCCCTAATATAAAAGAGAAAAGAAGAATGGATCACTGCCAAATTTTGAACAACTAACAATTCATCTATAACATGTTGAAGATATAGTTCCAATTAAGCTCAAAAAATTGACTTTACACACTTCATACTTCACCACTATCACCTTTCACAATTTTCTCACATCATATTTTTATTCAAATCTCATATCATCTCTCATCCAATTCACATTGAATTGACCTTCTATAGATATATGCATATATTTCACAAACACTCATATCATTAATTAGGTTAGCCTAATTAGTTGAAACATGTAACACCATAACTTGTTGGATCAAAAAACCATTACAAACCTTGTAGAAGGAACCAAAACATGTTCTTTACCAAAATAGGTCATCATGACCTATACTTACTCCTATGATTTCGCGTCTTTCATAATTCAACTCTGAACAACCCCAAAACCCTTAGGTCGGCACCACACAACAAAATTGGTGAAGCAACAATTGAATGAACCAAATTTTCATCCACAATTAGACATGTGAACCACCAAATCACTTGCCACTTAGAGTGCATACACTTTTGACATCCTCAAACACTTCCTCAATAACACACAATATAATAATCATTCATAGTGGAATGTGGAGCATTCTAATATGCACTTTGCACCTATAATTTTTCTTATACTAAGCCTGATACTCTGCCATCAATATCTTCAGTTGTGGAAGACATGAAACCATAAATATTTAGATATAGATACCTTCAATACATACTATTATTACCTCAAAACCACAAGACAAGATTCTATAAAGTGGAGAAATACAGACCACAAAACTGTTACTCTATAACTTACTATTCAAGTCTAGGACTTACGCAATTTTCACCAAAAATTTTGGTCCTCTCTGGACTTCTTTGGACTATGTACATAAAAATGCACCATCAATTCTATGATGGGTTTCCATTAATGACAACACCATACACCATCATGTTCGTGTTTCCAACAATCTCCCACTTTGTCCTTGATGGCAACATACTTCTCCAAAACACTCTCCCCCTTTGACATCAAGGGAAAAGGGTACCAAAAAGATACTTATATTCTTTACTCCCCCTTACTAATATATTTATATGAGATTAGCTCCCCCTATATTCTTTACTCATCCTTTCTATATTATCCATCACCAAAAAATGAAAAACTATACCACAAAACCATTTACAAACTTTGCATATGGCAGATTTTTTTGCCAACGAGGTTGTCAGTTTAAATGAGTTTCATGCATGGGAGGAGGGCTCGATCCTTCTTGAGAAATATAGGGGATTATTGAGAAATGATGGTGTGGGATAATGTGGTGGCAGAATTTAATTCTAGTACCTTCCCCCATCTCGCACACTTTGTGGGTTTCTTTGGATTTCTAGTATTCAGTTGAGTTATTTTTGTAAGGCATTTCTTCTAATAGTGTTGGAAGAAATGGGTGGTGACAAAAGAATAATAGAGCCGCACTCTTGTGTGGGATTGAAAAATAAAGAGAAGCTTTGGAACATCCTTCATCATGAGAATTTCATGCCTTTTTTAGAAAGGTTGCATGGGCATGTTCCTAATGCCTCGACTGAGTTTGTGTCATGTTGGAAAAACTACAAGCTACAGATAAAGGGTATGGAAGTGGAAATGAATGAGGAGTTGGTTGCTACTATTACTGGAATGCTAATGGTTGGCCACAAGTTTTACAAGGATAAGAAGAGCAATGAGGAAGAGATGGACCAATTCTTCAAAGACGACGAGTGAAAGAAATTGGTCTAGATGGAAAGTTGGGGTTATGAGCACAAATCCATTAAGATTTGGGATAGTGTTGCGGATGTGTTAATGCACTATGTGACTTTGGAAGGAAATTTAACTGCTATCCTTGGTCACCACTTCACGCTTCTTAATCATTTTAGGCATGGTTTATTCATCTCTTTTCCATTTTTTCTATTATCATCCATGGAAGTTTCTGTTTATGCTCACTTAAAGAATAGGAGGGCTCCCATCCTTCATGAAGGTCTCATTATTTTAATCATGGATCCTCCATGAAGGTCCATTATTTTAATCATGGAGCATGTTAAAGCTCCTCTTTCCCTTGCTATTAAGGGTAAGGAGAATATTTTGAGTTATTTTTCTGGCTCGTCAGGCTTGGACACCAACATTACAGATGATGAGGAATGGAACAAAGTGGAAGATGATGTGTCCCTATCCCCTATGACTACTACCTCCAAAAAGAGGAAGATGGGTAGTCTTAAAAGCAACCAAAATGCCAAGTGCCTTTCTCTTTTAGATAGTGAAGACATGGTGGTTGGCTTAGAAGAGTCCCCACCCAAGAATGTGGAGTTGGTTGTTGGCTATGGAGATGCTAAAGGTGGAGGAAATGAGGAGGGTTTGCAAGGAAATGTTCTAGGTATGAAGGACAAGGATATGTCGAGGAGGTCATCCAAATGCATTGCCAACTTAAAGAACCAGGCCTTGAAAGTCTTAGCAAAGGAACCCAAAATGATTTGTGGGGGGGAGGCTTCTAGCGAAAAGGTGGTGGAGATTGATGATTCCTTGATTTAGGATTCACACAATTTGGAGCTGGAAAAAGAGAATAAGGAACAAGTTGAGAAGGATATTGAGAAGAAGAGTGCTCAACTAAAGCCTCTTAAGGTAAATCCTCTTTTTGAGGAATTTTCTTATCTTGATGATGATTCTACCTCAATGTTTGAGTTTTTGGAAATGGCTAGGGCTAGGACCACTAGAACCTTTAAGTTAGCTAAGTGGACTCTACAAGAGTTTAATAAGGTTAATATTAAAATTAGAGGTTTGAAGGAGAACTTGAAGAATGTTTTGAAAGGCTCTATGTCAGACATCCTAATTGATAGAATTGTGGACCTTGAGGGTTCCTTCCATGATTTAAAATCTCTATGTGAAGAACAATTGGCTGGTTTAGAATCCAAGGTATTGGGGACAAATGAAGACATAAAGAAGCTTCTTAATACATGTCACATTTTTGTGAAGAATAATGTAGAATCCTTTGAAGTCCTCTTCTGAAAGATAAGTGATCTCAGGAAGGACCAGATGTATTTTTCTAAGCTAATGGAGAAAGAGAAATCATCCAAAGGAAAAGGTAAAAGATGTGTTAAAGATGATGGTAAAGGCACTGCTGTTAAAGGGTATGTTGAGTGGAAAAATTCCTTTGATGCTGAGAAGAAGGAACTTCTAGACATGATTGAATTGCACAAAAGTTGGGAGCTTGAGATGGCCAAAACCTTAAGCAACATGAATTAGTGTATGGTTCTCTTTTTGTTAGCTATTTTTTTTCTACTGGGTCTCGGTTTAATTTCTATTATTTTGGGGTATGTGCAAGGTCATGATGGGCCAAAAAGTGGCAATATGATGGGTATGTGGTTAATGAATTTTTTTTACCCAAAATTGATGAAACAAAAAGGGTTTCTAAAGGAGATTCTCAAATTTCCACAAATATAAATTATGCTTTACTTTGAATTTAATAAGTAATTATTATTCAATTTCTATTCCAATTATGACTAAAGTCCCGATTGATAGACTAGTTGAAAAATATTTATAGCTTTCAACCAGTATCACATTTTTTGAATCTAAAATATTTGTTTCATTCTATGCTTTGCATACTATAGGATTAAAAAAATAAAAATTGAATTTCATGAAGTTTTGACCAAGTTAAGGTGGTCAAACATACAATTTTTTTATATTTTTTAAAAGTTGTAATAAAAAATTCATAATTAATTATTTACTTTGAAAAAATTACAAAAAAATATGCATCACATCGAGACATAAGTCCTCTACTTATATCTAAAATATTATAAAAATATTATCATTTTATTGTGGTTAGGGTGGTTAGAAAGACACCTACTTATTTTTTCCTAAATTTAAGTACTCTGCATTGAAATTTCAAATTTTCACCAAATAGATTTAAAAAAAAAAAAAACCTAGTAGTTTAGAAAATAAATTCAATTTTCTATAGATTCTATTCTTACATATTTTTAAAATAATATAGATAATTTATTCAAATTTTTACGTCAAGTTGCCTAACTCTGATTTTTCTAATTTTTTTGCTACTTAAGGGCCTTTTTTTTCCATGATGATCCTACACATACCCTTTGTTGTTTTGATGTTGTTGGGTGTTGTTGTTAGATTTTTGTATTATCTCTCATGCAACACCATTTTTGTATTGGTTTTGGATCTTGGTATGTTGTTGGTATCTTACTAAAGTTGATTTTTTAGCAGCATTTTGTATCTCAAGTTGTAAAGGGTTTTGGGTCCCTTCAAAACCTGCTTTTCTTGTATAATCAAAACTTTGCATATGTACATTGAAATAAAAAAATTGCATATAAAAATAAAAAATGTACATATTAACTAGATGAGGGTAAAATAACCTAATATGAAACCTTCAATTTTGCAAGGTGTGTGGCCCAATTCTTCTTGGAAAAGGAAAGCATATGGCACTGACTTTGAAACTGAACATGGAGGTCTTCTCCTTCTTCCAAAGAACTATGCACTAGATTTTTTTGCACAATTTTCTTAGCATCAGATAAAATTTTAGTTAAATGAGTAAGCCTTGCACTTACCATATCTCTAAGTTAACTATACTACATTATTATTTTCTCCCTTTGTTCTTATAGTAGAAAGAATTGACCATGTAGTTTTTCAATGAATTCTCTAGTAGCTTTATCTCCATCATTCACTAGATCATATACAATAGAGGCCTGAGCAATTTGAGACTCAATTGAGTCCATTTAATACTTAATGCTCCTTATAGAAATTAACCACTTCAAACAAAATTGAAACAATTATTTTGCTTCTTCCAAAAACTTCTTAACATCCTACAAGTTTCCTTGAAACATGGTGTGTGCAGTAGCACACTTATTAGAAACATCAAAAATCCTTTTATCATTGAATTTATTTTCCATTTCATTTTGTATCTTATCTTCCAAAATAGAAGAATACTCTTTAAATGAATCAAGAAATAACTTCAATTGTTGCACGCCGGATAAAGAATTGTTAATAGAAATTCTAGGAATTCCTTCTCGAAATATCTTCACAGCTTCATCCACCAACTCAGTACTCTTATGGTGAGTTTGAAGAATCTCCTTTCTCGTAGAGGAATAAAAAACATCACCAATTTTTAGCTTATGTAAAGGGGAAATATTATCTAGGTCCACTTGACCTTATTGCATAGGAATCCACAACTATGCAAACACCATCAGTTGAAACTATATTTGCATATCCAAGAGATATTTGAATAAATCTCCAAAGGGTTTGGAGGATTCACCACTTGTTTTAGTACCTTTTTCTGCTTGAATATCACTCTTCTCTTTCTCTCCATTACCTAAGCACTCTTTTGTAATCTTCTCATCTTCTAGAGGTAAAGTTTCTTCTTTTTGTGCTTCAATATTCTACGTGGGATCTTGCTTATCTTCTTTATTCTTTACATCAATTATCTCCACATCTGAAGGAGTTTTTTCTGTCAACATTTCCTCTTTGTGATGCTCATGCTAATGTTGTTCATTAATAGGCTCATTTATTTTCAGGAGGGGTGTTTCTTGTTGCATCTGGTCTTCATCACCTGGAGGAACTCCCAACTCTTTAACAAGTGTTTCCATTGTATGTAGTGTCTCTTTCCTTAACCTCTCAATGTATTCCTTATCTTTGTTCATAAGAGTACTAACTCTTTGCTTTTTCTTGAGTCTCTTGCTCTACAACTAAGACAACTTGAGTCTATCCTCATGAGATAATGAGGAACCAATCTTCTCCAAGGTAGATTTCTTCATCTTTTCATCTTCTATAATAGCCTCTTGTCTTCTTGCATTTAACATACCTTTTAGATCATTTGGAAATTGATCATCTATCTCACTGAGGCTAGTATCAAATTTCACCATGTATTTGACTATAGCCTCTTCAATTGTTTCATTATCTTCATCATTTTCATCTAGATTTGTTGCAATTGTATCTTTCAAGATCCCAAACTTTGTAATGTCATTGAATAGTGCATCTAATTTCATAGGAATATGCCCTTGGATGGGAGGGGTCTTCTCATATTTCTTATCTATTCTCTTTCCTTTTGCCTTATCTTTAGATGATCATTCTTCTTCTCATAACCTAGAACTCTTTTCTCTTCTTTGAAAAGAAAAAAAAATCTTTTCCTTTTCTACTTCCTCTTCACTTTATGTATCCACCACATTAAATTTCTTTTTTTTGTACCATTCTCTTCTTGAGAGACTTTAGACTTTGTTTTTTGAATCAAATGATGTTCTTCCTCTTCCGCTTACTCTTCCTCTTCTTCTTCTTCTTCTTCTTCTTCTTCTTCTTCTTCTTCAAAATTGATATTATTTTCTCTTGTGTCTTTTTCTTTCCTTCTCCTCTTGGGAGAATTATGTTGTACATAGCTACTAGATGTTCCTTTCTTCTTCAAACCACCTATTGGATTTATTCTAGAAGTAGGAGTTCTATAAGGCTTTGTAATAGTAGGTGGTGAGGGAATTGAGGTTCTATTTGACCTTATTGACTTTTGTGGAGTGGTTTATGAAGGAGAAGATGAACCTTTGGATTTATCCATAGGACCCTTAGGGACACCAAACTCTCTCTCCAAATCAGGCTTCATCTTTTCAACTTTTTCTTTAATTTCTTTCTTATTCTTTTCCAAGTTCACATGACTCTTTTTCTCTTCATAGGTACCATACATTTCCACTATTGTATCCATAGGTTTTCTCAACACTATCTCTGTAAGGCCAGTGCATATAGACTCATATACCTCATAAGATAGCTTCAAAATCCAAACAATTATGGGTTCAACTACCTCTATATATCAATAATCTCTGCTAACCATAAAAGTTAAATCATTCTTGTACTTATCCATAATTTACTTGGAATCATTTCTCTCTCTTGCATTTGGTATTGAAAATTCTTAAAGAATCCCCACAACATTGAATCAAAAGAGTCTTTACCAGGGAATCTTCTTAAATGATCTCTAATTTGAGTAGCTACAAGAACATTATCTAGCAAAACAACATTCTTTGCTTTGAGTAACTCATTCAAAAAATAAAACATCAAGAAAATGATAAGGGTTCCATACTAGAAAGGGTATTTTGACTCCCATGTCTTTTGTAAATTCTTCAACAATTGCAATCTCATGATCTACAAAGATCAAAATCTTTTCCTTCTTTCACCATCTAATGGGTCGTGTGTATTACAGTGGAAGAGATTGATTTCTCTCTATTTGTGAAAAGTATCTTGTATCCAATCATCATAAGAGCATACTTGATTGTTAGATCTTCAATGTCATCCACTATTTGGGAATGCTTGTAAAAATTTGCTTGGATAAGCTTCATTACCACTTTGTTCTTTATTGACTTCAATGTCAAGACTGGATCAATGGAGAAAAAACTAGTAACAACCCTAATTGCATTATTGTTTATCATGTGTGGAAAGTCCAACCACATGAATTTTTCATATATTTTGTTTAGAACATACTTCACCCACTCATTATCATAGAAAAAAATAGAAAATTCATTCCATATATCCAGCTTCTTTTCTGTTAAACTGGCATACTCTAGTTTTAGCTTGAAATTATCACTAGTTAACACTTTATCCCTAAATTCTACCATCTTTGAGTGATCATATTCATCCAAATTTAAATGAATGTAAATCTACACATCCTCTATGTGTAGCATGTTTGATGGAACCATAGAAAATGCACCTTCCTTATCCATCTCCATGGACTTGTATAGATGCTTCTTGAATTTAGGTATTGGCCTCTCAAGCACATCAATAACTTATGGAGTAAAAATATTACACTCTTCTAAACTAGGTTTTTACAAGAAATAGTAAATACCTTATGAAATTTGTCAGTAGGGTTTCACATAACACTTCGCAAATGCTCCATATATCTTTTTCTCTACTCTCCTCTTCAAATGCTTGAACACAAATTATTTTTAGAATATGTAAATGAAATATAAACCCTTTTCTAGTGATCTAATATGTGTATAAATTATAGTAGAGAAAGTTAGGTTGAAATTTTTTCAAACCCTTATTGTATCATCATAGGAACCTCAAAAAATTCCATAAATATTTACAACAATAGATCTCTCACTAGATATTTCACCAACAAATCAAGCATATAAACCAATAAATATACGATTATTTTGAAGACATCAACATCTCACCTTTGACAAGGGTTTGGAAGGTTTTCTACTAAAAATAACCTTGAACCAATGCTCTCTATCTAGTTTATGAAGGAAACATCTGCACTAGGATTTGGAACAAACTCATTCTTCATCTCATTCTCTTCCTTTTTCTTCCATGTATTTTTCATCTCCTTCTTCATCTCAACTAGATCAACTGCCTTTACTAGATCATTCCTCTTTTCTAAACCAGAGGGTTTAACATTCTTACTTTTGAAAAACTTAGTTGTGTGTCCTGGTTTATTGCATTTATGACATATGAAACCTTTTTTTGAACAAACTTACTTTTTGTCATTTAGATCTGCATTTAACAACCTTGTTCCCAAACCCATTGCATGTATAATAGTAACTATTGAATGATTGAAACGTCATGCCATTACTGTAACCACTCATCATTAGACTTCTACATTCACTAGCCTTATGACCAAATCTATTGCATGTATGCAACTAACTAAATAATTACTAAAAGTTATGATCCATTCTACTTTTACACTCTACAACTCTATGCCCAAAATTATTGCAATAATAGCAATAAGCATTAAAATATGAATACCTTTGTGCAACTAGTTTTCTGATAGGAGGTCTCTTTAAAATTTTCTTCTAGTTCCAGACATGTTTGATATTGCTCTTCTTATTTTCAATCTTCCTTTATTCATCATTCCTCTTTTCAAGATTATTTGGAGTCTGATTTTCCTTTAAGATTTCTCCTTTTTCAAACCCCAATCCTTCTTTTTCCTTAGAATCCTTTTGACTAGCAAGAATGTCATCAAGAAAGGTGAAGCTCTTCTTGAATTTTTCCTCTTGAATCTTTTCTTTCTTCATATCTTTCCTTAGAGACACTTCTTCAAGATTTGAACATTTTGTAGACTTTTCTTTCAATTTGTCATTCAAGAAGTCTTCAACTCTTTTTCCTTCTTCAACTTGCACTTTAAGCTTAATGATTATCTCATTTGATTGTTTAAGCTACTCATTGATTTCCTTGAGTCTTTCTTTAACTTTCTTGATTTGATCCCTCAACTTCTTAATGCACTCATCCATAGTTTCCTTAATATTTTCTTTTAGATATGTATTCTCAAATTTTTCTTTATCCAGATCATCAAGAGCATAATTGAGTTCTCCTTCCATGTCAACTTCACAATTTTCTTCAATAAAATATTTCATTATGATCTCTTTCAGAGGGATAGGATACCTCCTAAGTTCCATGTGTTCAACCTCAAAGATCTACCTTAGTGATTAAACCAATTGAAGGAACTAAGATCTTATACCAATTATTGAACACCTAAAATACTGAGAGGGGGGTGAATTAGTATTAAATAATATTCATTAACTTCATCAACTTAAACATGTATTCAAATCATCTCATAAAACTCTTAGAAATGGAAAATAAAAATTAAAGAAAGAATCACATCAATGAACACAAGAACACATGATTTACATGAAAAAACCATGGTGAGGATTAGCTCACAATATATTATAACTAGTTACAATAGACTACAAAACGGAGGACTCACTGTCCAGAAAGAATGGATCACTTCCAACAACTCACTACCCAAGGGAATCACTATCCAAAATAGAAAAGAGAATAAAAGAATGGGTCACTAGCATATTTTGAGTTGCTTAAAATTCATCTAGAATATGCTAAAGATATGGTTCCAATTAAGCTTGAAAAACTAACTTTACACACTTCATAATTCACCACTATCACTTTTCACACTTCACTCGCATCACATCTTCATTCGCATCTCATATATGAATGTATATATTCCATAAATTCTCATATCATCAATTAGGTCAGCCTAATTAGATAAAACATGTAACATACTGACCTTTTGTCTTACACACCATCACACACACCTCGTAGAAGGAACCAAAATGTTTTCTTCACCAAAATAGGTTGGTATGACCTATAATTACTCCCATGATTCCACTTCTCTCATAATTCAATTTTGCACGACCACAAAACCCTTAGGTCTGCACAACACAACAAAATTGGTGAAGCAACTAAATGAACCTACTATTCATCCACAATTTGAAATGTGGACCACCAAATCACTTGCCACTTGGAGTACATACACTTCTGACATCCTCAAACACTTCCTTAAAATTTCATAGCATAATAATCATCCATGGTGTAATGCAAAGCATTCCAATGGGAACTCTGTAGGTAACTCTACTTTTATTAAGCTCGATATCATCAATATCTTCAACTATGAAAGTCATGGAACCTTGAAATTTTGGATATAGATCCCTTCAATACATACCATTATTACCTTAGAACTTCATAACAATATTCTAAAAAGTGGAGCAATGTGGACCACAAAACTATTACTATGTTACTTACTATTCTAGTCTAGGACTTAGGAGGCAATTTTCACCAAACACTTGGTCCTCTCTATACTTCTCCAGACTGTGTACATACATATGCACCATCACTTCTACAATGGGTCACCATCAATGAAAAACACAATACACCATCATTCCCATTTTTCCAAAAATAACCATGCTAAACATCCCTCAAAATAAATCCTACATAATTCACAATCCATAGCTCAAGATCCATATCTATGAAATACAAAGAATAAATAAAAATGTATCTAAAAATAGGATGGGACATACCTAATAGAAGATAAACTTCCAAGTAGATCAAGAGAGAGGAATGATAATGCTCCTTTAGGATAACCAAGTCATCATGACTCACTCCAAGAAAAATCTCCTCTATAGGTCCATCATGAAATCACATCCATATCTAGTTGAAGGCTCCTCAAACTTCATGTTGAAACCTCCAAAGAGTAACCATCTCAATAAAATTTCTCTAATCATAAAATAACTCTAGCCTCACCCAATTCTTCAAGTATCCATGAGAACCTCCAACCCATGAATCCATGCTAAGCTCCAAATGTAACACAAGACCCTCATAATGCTCCCAAGAAAATTAACAATATATTAAAATACCAAGAGAACCAATAAGAATAATGTGAAAGCTCCAAATACAGAATCAAGATCCCAAACATGACATCATGATCTAACCAATCTCCTCCTAGGAGATCACATGCAATAATACATACATCTTGGTCTGAAGAGAACTCGTATCATGTCAACACTCAAACTAGTATCCAAATTATAAAAAGGCACAATATTAGAACAAACTCTAAACTAGGGATTAAAATCTTTAATCACATGAAGATAACCATATCCTAGCATTGAACTTATAAATGTGAAAGAAATATTCTATAACAACAAGATCTAAGATCTTCTCTAAGGCATCAACAAAAAATGAAGAAAATCATCCATCACCAATGATGAATCTATGTAATTGCCAATAACTCCCACTAAATAGTGATACCAAGCTACAAATAGCATCATGACAACCATCTCCAAAATAAAAAATAACCCATGATCTAAATCCATTTCCTACATAACCTATGAGAGAAAAACATGCATACAAGTAACCACAATGCATATCTATCAAATAGACAAGCCACAAGATAACACAAGATATACCCTAGGAAAAACCTCAAGAGGGAAAAACCTAGCCTCCAAAAGCATCCACACTCCATATTATTCATCAATAAACTAATACAAGAGTTACAATGAATACCTATGAAGCATAAATCCCTCCAATGCATCCTCATGTGTCCAAGTATGAATCTGCACATCCCATGCCATGCTTCAAATATGCACTCCTTAGAAGGACTCAATAATGACAGCCAACCTAAACCACTACACATGTGTTTGCTTTTATAGACATAAGCTCACAAAAAATATAACTAGTGGTAAGGTAAAACCACATACCACAAAATCATGTGAATACAAAACCGCTAACCCCTTATTTAATATTGGGTACTAAGACTTCACTTTATTTAATATTTTCCCCAATATTAAATTATTATCACATGTCTCCCACACATTAAATAATAATAATACAATGTTATAATACAACATAAGTGGTCCCCCCTTCAAAACTTGTTTTACACTAATCAAAAACATAAGTGGCCCCCCCAAATAATTAACTAGAGTGGTTAACCACACCACCAAGGTGTATCACAACTAAATAATTATTTAATTAAAACATTATAATAAATCCTTTTATGCAATGGTATACAACACCATATGTCAACAATCTACAAACACTCAACTACAATCTCAACAACTCTAGATAACAACTAGAACTAGGATCTCCAAACCAATAAAATAAAATTGCCATCAAAACATCAAGAATCAATCCTACACCACCAAACCATCACTATCAAAATCTCCCATTTAAATGTGTAACCAATTAAATGTAACCAAGCTATCTTTTTTGTGATAAAACCAAATGCTACAAGTACCAAACACTAAAAATCCTCACACTCTAATAATCCATCTTGTAATCCCAAATCAATATATACCAATACACAAATGACCATAGACAAGGCCAACTAACAAATTATACATCAATAATGAATCAATTTCATGGATATCATTAGTCCACACCAAGTCATCCCACTACAACCCAATAGGTTGTACACACCTACAAGCTATATAACTCATAGATATCAAACAATAAAGCATACAAACTCATCATCACATTAGTAACCTATAAACCAAGATATCAAAGAATATAATATTTTATACATTAAGAATCAAACACCAAATCAACCATAGATATGATTTTCCAAACATTTCCACAAATGAGTAACCATATCAGGAAACCAAACAAGCATCTATGAGATAAGAATAACCTCTTAACACCAAACAACCACATACATGATCATGTCATGTCAATACTCAAATGTGCATGTATATTTATGACACAATAATCAACACAAAAAATGTATATACACTTAAATATCACCAACACAAGACTCCAATTCTCCACATGTGTCAACCCATGTCCTCAAAATAGAAGACAACCTATGTACCTATCACCATTAAATTCCAACTCTAAGAAAACGCCTATAAACCTGTACCAAGAAGCACCAAAATAATAATCAATCATGCAATCATAAATATCATATAGAAACATGTTCCTAAAGGTTTTCATGTTGAATCATTTGGACTCTCACACAATCACACCCCAAATCATGAGCACCTATAAGTGATCAAATAAGTACCAACCCCTCTTTGAACCACAAACTAAAAATATACTTTACCCACTATGTAGTACACTACACATACTCTCCAACACTTATTCAAAATCAAAAATATAATTTTGTGTAAAATTTATGACCAAAACTATATAATTGAGAATATTTCGCTTCTAATCCCCAAAAATAATTAAAACAATAAAATCATGGAACCAATATATACCACTACATAGTTTTTGGATAGAGAATTTCATCAATTAGAAGAAGTCAAAAATATGACATCTTGGGTGAAAGCTATTTCAATTTGAATTTTTTTTCCCAATTACACTAGTAGAGGTGGCTAACTGGTGGCCCATGGGTGACCAACTGGAAGCAGTGGCACACTGGAAACACTCGAGCAATACTCCACCAAAGGGGTGATGGAAAATTTCTGACAAATTTCAAATTATACTAATTGTGGTTTTTAAATATTTTATACCCCCTACTTGGGGGATGAGGGTGTAGCCCCCACCAGATTGGAGGTCTAAGGCCTTACTAGAAAAACCTAACAGTTGATGACCAAGAAGGTCCACCGACAGTGTTGGTAGCTATTAGTGCAGACAAGCTATCAATGATCATCTAAGGTTGGCATCACAATGGGTATAGGGGGTCCATAGACCTCCCCCACCTAATTTAATTTTTTATTTAATTCTAAAAGGATTTAAATTTTTTTTTTTGAATACCTGAAATACTAAGAGGGGGGTGAATCAACACTCTCTGAAACCACTTAAATATTTAAACATTCATTCCACATATCATATTCAATTCTTAGTGAGGAAGGAAACCATAAAAATAACCATCAAAGAATATAACACATGAACACCATATTTTTATGTGGAAAACCCAAAAGGGAAAAACCACGGTGAGGATTAGCTCACAATATATTATAACTAGTTATATAATATTACAAAAAGGCTCACTTCCAATTGGACTCACTATCTAGAGAATAAAAGAAATAGAAGAGAAGGGTGGCTCACTATCAAGATTTTAATTTCTAAAAATGTATCTACAATGCGCAAGAAATACAATTCCACTGAAGCTCAAAACACTAAATCAACAAACTTCATACTGCTTTTCTCTAACACTCTGCTCTGCTCTATATTCACATCACATTTGTATGCTCTAATTAGGAATTCACACACACACCTTAAACATCACTCTTCAACACCAAAATAATCTTATACTCATACCCATTATATACAAAAAAATCTACAACATTAATTAGGTCGGCCTAATTAGATGTATCATTCAAAACAATAACTTGTCGGATCAAGATCAAACATACATTCTTTGCGCCTTAATTCAAAACTTGTAATAAATCAAAATTGGTTAGCATGGACTTATAATAGCTCCCACATAACTATCAACACTTCCTTTAACTCTGCATGACCCCAAACATATTAGGTTGGCACCACAGGTGAACAACACCAAAATACACCAACTGATTATCCTCAAATTGACACACGACCTCAAAAATTTACACCACTTGAAACTTAGATGTAGTTGACACCTTTAAACACTTCCACAAATTTTTAAGACTAGATATTCTTCCATAATGAGATGAAGACTAGTCAAAATAGGTACTTTGTAAAGGAAACAATGCCACTAGGAAACCCAATATATTGTCATCCATAACTTTTGCACCAGAGGTAAAAAAAAACATGAAAATTTGGATTTATATTCCTTTAACATCCAAAAAAGTTTCCTTAGAACCATAGACAAAAATACTTCAAGGTAGATCAATGCAAACCAAAAATTGGATGTATTGTATACTAAAATATGATGTTTTGACACTTAGACATATAAACAATTCATTTGTTTTACACCAGAGCAAAAAAAATGTATCTTTATACTAGATTGTCATCATTTCAAACACATATACACACCAGATCAACTGATCATTAAAGTAGATCTCAAACCATAATGTTGACATCAATGACAACATTATATTTACACACTGTATATCTCATGCTCATGTTTCCAACAAGCATATCAATGACAAAATCCTTAAGATTTCAACATATTTTTTGGTCTTTTTTTCTACTCTACAAATTGGTGACCATACGATCATATGGTTGAGGGGTAATTAGGGAAAAAAATGCATTTTTTCATAGTGGCTAAAAAAGGAAAAATTTATACCAATTTTAATTTATCTGTCATCTTGGATATAATAGTGAGGTCTATTTTGTCTCAAAAGGTCATCTATCCAACTTCCCCTACAAAACATCATATGAAAGTATAATCTAAGAAATCCTTTTGACCCAAATTTCTCAAACTCCAAATCTATAGACCCCAAAATCTCAAATCTACAAAATAACACTTTTACAATGTGTCCATACCTTTTAATATCTGAGTTCTTTCATGCATTTCCAGATATTAAAATTTTCACTATATCTACTTAAACAAGGGTTATAAAAAAATCTATGAGATCACACCTCCCATAACCTTGAAACCTTTGATACCACTTATTAGGAAATAGTGCATCAATACCTAGTTCATTTAATATATTTCCTACATAACCCCATGAGAGAAAAGAATGCATACAATTTTATAGAATATCCATATGCAAAGATCAAATAGACAAGCCACAAGATAACATAAGATGCACCCTGGGAAAACCCTCAAGAGGGAAAAACCAGCCTCCAAAAGCATCCATACTCCATCTTATTCAACAAATAAATAATGCATGCACTTATTGAGTTACAATGAATACTTATGAAACATCAAGCCTCTCCAATGCATCCTCCATGTGTCCAAGCATGAATTCAGACATCCCATACCATGCTTCACACATGTATTCCTCAAAAAAACTCAATAGTATGACAACCCACCCACCCAACAAGCCTTAAACACTAAATGTGTGTTTTATTTTATAGAAACAAGCTCACACAAATATCACCAAGTGGTAAGATAAAACCATTACCACAAAACCATTAACCCCTCATATAATATTTGGTACTAGGTTTTTACATTATTAAATATTCCCCAAATATTAATTCGTTATCTTATACCTGCCACACATAAAATAATTAACCCAATATTGCAATATAGCTTACAAGTGGCCCCAAATAATTACCTAGTGTGGCTAACTATGTCTCCTAAATATACCACAATTAAATAATTATTTAATTACAATATTATAATATAAAATTTTATGCAATTGTGTACCACACCAAATTTTAATAGTTTGAAGTCCTAGATCTGATCATTTCTCAACATAAGAAGAAATATCTTCTTTTATAAATAAATAATCCACTTCCCCACCATAAGACGAACCCCAACACTACTTCCTAACTAAAAGAGATAGTCCCTAACTTTGAAGAAGTAAAATTCACATTCTTTCTACCCAAATCTATAGCTCCATGATCCTTAAAAGTAGCCATATGGGGTAGTGGATCCCTCACCCTCACCCTCACCCCCTTAGGAGGTCCACTGACCACTAACAACTAAGAGTCTTTAGATGAATTCAAAATTTTGAAGCACCAAAAAATAGGATGGTGGAATTTTTTAATGGTTATGTTTTAACATTAAGTGTATTAATTATCAATTCTATATTTATGCTTCTAGACTAGTGGTTTTTAAATTATTTTTAATAATCCATCTTATTTATGTTATTTAATTTGTACTATATCATGTTTGATTATTTCTATTATTCTTTGACTATCTTATATGGAGAAAGTATTCCCAATATTTTATTAAGTTTACATGTACAAGTTTTACCCCAATAGTAGTTAATTAAAAATCATTTGTTTTGGATAAATATGTTACGTATGTCTTCCCATCTTACTTTATTCAAGCCGTGAGATGTATCTTATGATATTTGTGAAACTAGGATCTAAATCAATGTTAACTTTAAATCATTTATTATGAATAAACCCATAATATGTGTGGTCTCCTTACATGCATATATTTCATCTCTTAATTTTTAATTTACCTATATTCTTAAATATGATATTTAAATGTTTAATTGCTATCTTCAAATGCTTCTATGTATTTTAATATTGTTATACTTCAAATATATTTCATCTCTTAATTTTTAATTTACCTATATTCTTAAATATGATATTTAAATGTTTAATTGCTATCTTGAAATGCTTCTATGTATTTTAATATTGTTATACTTCAAAATATATTTGAAATTTAAATATTTTTTGAGATTTATGCCTTAACCATATTAATTTATTTGAAAAAATAATTTCTTTATTATATTTAATTAAAAATATTAGTAATATTAGTACTTTTCAAATTAATTTCAAGTTCTTAGAAAAATATATTTTGAATAAAATATCTAATTATAAAAGATAACTTGTTAGTAGGAAAATTAGATAAAAGGCTTTAGGGGTTTAGGGGTTTTAAAAAAGTTGGAAAGAAATAAAAGAGCTCATTTATTATTATTATCACCTCTTGCTTCAAATTTTATCTTCTTTCTCAATTACTTTCTTGGCTTTGTTTGGAGGAGAATTTGGATTACCTTGTGAATTTCTACATTTGTATAAAAAGATATTGAAAATAATTTTTTTTTGAGTGAAAATGAAAAATATTATTCAAATTTTGTATGAGGGTGGGTGCAAAAAGATGGGGGACCAAAAAGTGGATACTTCACTTTTTCAACCTGAAATAGTGAAAACGTGAACATGTTATAGTAAAACGTGCTTGTGTTATGGGTTGGTAGTGACCGAGCTTAGGCTTGATCATTACCAAGACAAAACGTGAGCACATTATAACACGCTTTTGCTATGATTTGAATTTCAAAAAATACACATTTTTGAATTCAAAAGAGCATTGCCAAAATGCAAGTGCATTATAATGCACTCATATTTTTTGAATGCATTGACAAAATGTGAGCAGGTTATAATGCGCTTGCGTTTTGGTCTACATTGAAATTCTTTTCTTTTCTTTTTTTCTCTTTCTTCTTGTTATCTTTTAGGGAAATTGTATACATGAAATAAACATTTAAGTTGAAATTTATATATGGACATTACTTTTTTTTATACTTTAATTTATATTTCATATATATAGTTTCAGAATGTTTGAAAGTGGTTTCGGATGTCTAGGAGTTATAATGCAAATTCTAATTTTTGAAATATCTTAAAAATTTCAGACTTAGTCAAATTTCAGTAATCAACATGTCAAATTTTAGCAATCAGGAGGTCAAATTTTAGCATTCATCAAGTTGTATTATTTCTCTCTCTATCTCACTCATTGTTTATCCCTTACACTCTAAACCTCTCTCTCACTATCTCCATCATCTCTCTCTTTTTCTCTCTCCTTCCCATTTCACTTCTTGTTGGTGTAATTAATTATTTAATTACACTTTGTATAAGTTTACTTAGGTAATATTTTAAGTCTTAGGTTGCATAATTAGATAAATCATTTAATAATGGGGTAATTCCCCCTTCCTTGTTTGTAGGAGATAAGATTCCTTCTAGAAGATGAGTTGTCCTTCTAGAACTTATCTCTATCTTTTTATCATTTCCTAGATAGGGTTCACATGTTGTCACTTGTAGTGTGATTTTAACACTTGATAGCATCTTACGCATTTTAGGTTTTCACTCATGCCTATATATTCAAGGCATTTTGTACATTTGTAATCATTTCATATTCAATTTAACATTCTTGAATTTTAATGATAGCATGATTTTTTTTTCATTTCTTTCTTGTGGAAGTTATTTTGTCTTGTAGGTGATTTTGAGGTGTTTGAGGAGTTTACCTAAACTGTCCACAAGGAATTATTCATTATTCTCCCATCTTTGATGAGTCTTAAAACATTGCTCAAGCATGCAATCCACTACCTCCATTATACAATGGCTAAGAAGAAACATTGATCCTATGATTACCACTGTTACTTCATTTGGACAGTCATTCCTTAATTGCATTTTCCTTGTCTAACACTACCAATACCATTTGAAAAACCATTAATTTCAGCAAGGGGGTAAGAAAACTCACTGTTAAAATATCCATTTTACTATGCAAGGTTTGAGATTTATTATCTTGTCACTGCTTAGCCTCTTTTTGAATATTGCACCTCAAGTGACTATCATTCTTCTTACCATAGATTGAATTTACAAATGTCACTGAGCTACATATTGTGCTTATTATTGGCTACAATCTTTAGATTGCAATATTTTGTTATTGGCTACAATGTCTCAATTTTTTCTGGTATTGCAACCTCACTAATATACTAGAGTTATGTTTTATGTTTCTATGGAGACCTAGTGTTTTCACCCTAGTCATTCTCTTACCAATGCTTCTGTTGGTATTAAAAAACAACCTTAAATCTTGGGTTAGAAAATTAGTTTTCTTGATAGGGTTGTGGTATGATATTGGATTGTATCCTAGAGTGCGTGGGAAGTTTGTGTTTGATCATTAAGGTATGTAAACCTGATCAGGGAAATGTATCCTATATAGCATGGGTCTTTCTTTAATAATTTCCATCATGGTTATTAGCAGATCACATTATTATAGTTTGTAGTAACCCAAGATTGCATTCAAGTATGTAACAAACTTGGTTTGTAGTTTAAGTTGTACACTTTTAAGTAAAATTCATAAGGTTTGGAAAATCTTGATCACTCTTTAGAATAGCCCATTAAACATGGGTTTTGCTTGAATGGACTACATAATTGATATAACAAAACCACTCTACATATCAACTAGATTTATAGGCTCTTTATTGCAACAAGAGGTAATTTCTCTTGGATCATGCTATCATTACATCGTAACCTGTTAAACTTGAGTAAACTTGAATGCACCCAATAATGATTGACACCTAATTATGATGACATTGATTTGTACATGAATTGTGCTCATATGAGTGCCTCCATTTTTTTTACAACATAGCCAAATTAAACAAGGGTCATACATGAATGCATCCTATATTTATTATAGCACAACTATGCCACATGACCAATAGAGTTATGGATCACATAATTACATTCACAAGAATTTTTTCCTCGATTATGCTCTCATGGTGATTCCATTATTGTTACAACATAACCCTTTGGAATTATATTACTCAAATCCTTACATTACTTATTTTCTCTTTGGATGGATGGCTTCATGAATTTTTGTGATTTATACAACTTTTATTTTGATAGTAAATGACATAAGATTCTTTCTGAAGCTGAAATGATTTATTAATTATGGTTTTATGATGATTTTGAGTTTTATTTTGAAGGGGTTAATATTGTTGAAAGGTGCAAGACAACTGAGAAGGGGGGTTGAACCAGTTGTCACCAATTATAATCACAAATCTTAAACATTGATTAGCTTCACATCAAATTTAATCTATTATTAAGTATGACCATGAAATGCAAATAACAGAAAGTAATATCAACACAAGAAACACCAAATTTACATGGAAACCCCAATAAGGGAAAAAACACGGTAATAATTAACTCACAATATAAAGTAATTGCAAAACCGATTACAAAGAGGCTCACTGCGAAAGGACTCACTATCCAACAAGGAGGCTCACTGCCTACAGATACAAAAAGATAGAAATAAGAATGTTACATAAATAACACTTTATCAATGCAACAAAATATCCACCACAACAACTTCCACGCATCCGCAACCTTGATCAGAGAATTACAGACACCATCAACTCACTGTTTTCAAGAATCTAACACAGTAAAGTACTACTTGCTCAATTCAATTTTCACACATTCTTGCTTCTCACACTTGTGGATTCATTGATCAATAACATCTCTAATTGACTTGTATTTATACCATCTTCAACCTTAGAAACTTTCTCCAAGGTCGGATACACACGCTTCATTTTACAAATTCAAATTAGGTCAGCAACTCAACATTCCCGCGGTGGAAGAGAATGAGAGAAGACCAAACCAACACTTAACCAAGACCCAAAACAATGTCTCAGATCAAACACATGCTTCCTCAATTGATACTTATCCTTCGCATCTCATGTAAACACTAGGTCAGCCAAACCTAATGAAAACACCAATGAACTTTGAATTACACACTTTTGCAATAGGAATATAACATGTGTACCACATAACATGCTTCGCCATATAATAGAACACATTTAGATGCCTTCAGACTCATCCGCATAAAATGCAATAACCTTCATACATAGAAATTTTACCATCAGTCCATCCAGACTATACAGACACACACAATAATTTTGAAACTCATCTTCTAGAGTATCAAACCATGAACGCCTTTGTCATAACATGAATATCATCATTACAATCCTTCTACTAGATCCAAAAGACCTAAAACAAAACAACGAAGGACTACAAAGCATAAATATTTCTCCCAGTCCATAAAAAAAAAACTCTACCAAACCAATTCACACACCAGGGAACACAAATTTCACTCTTCATCAAAATAGAAGCTATAATCTAGGATATATCACTCAAGGAAATCCATAAACAATACTTCAGATATGCACAAGCATAGGATCAACACAAAAGAAATGCGAAGCACATTCTGAACATACACACAACTCTGACTTTCCCACATTGGGTAACTCACCATATCAACACACTTGCAACACCATAAAGATAGCTCCATGTAATCACAACATCTCTATAGTATCTCAACTATACATTTACCACTTGAAATCACTTGATTCCTTTCTTTGTAGCATCCTTTACTGTGTTGACATCAATGACAACATTAATGAAAACATTAATGGCAACACCACCAAACTCATTCATACTTGCAAAATAATCCCCATTTGTCATTGATGGCAACACATGATGTGAAAAACCATCAAATCCAACATCCATTCCATTCCTGTACTCTCCTTTATTTTTTAGATTAGACATCCTACACAATATTTCCTGCACTCGCTTTTCCTTGTAGAATTCACTCTTTTCTCCCCCCCTTTTTCTTTCACTATTTTTCACATGACTTTCTCTCCCCCTTTGACATCAATGGAAAAGAACAAAAGGATTTCATAATTCTTCAGCCATATGTAGTTTTGATCACTCCCCCTTATGAGTGCACCCACAAATCTCATACTGCAACAATGATACTTCCTACTCCCCCTGCAAAGTAGACCCTAATCATCAATAAATAAAAAATGAAGAATTTTTAGATCCATTGGACTAATGCACCTCCATGTGCACCTAGTTCAAAGGAGGGGCAGTAACCCCCAACCTCTCCTTGAGATACTTCAAAGTATCCTTCAGATGATCCTTAGTAAATATATCAACAATTTGATCCTTTGTAGGCACATACTCCAATCTGACTTCATTCTCCAACACATTATCTCTTATGAAATGATATCTGATAGATATATGCTTTATCCTTGAATGCACTACCAGATTCTTGGAATATTTATAGAACTTGCATTATCACATAAGATAGGGATAGGCTCATCACACATCATTCCTATATCCTTCAATCTTTGCTTCATCCATAACACCTGTGTGCAGAAAGATGCTGCTGCAATATATTCTGCCTCTGTAGTGCATAAATAAACTGAATCTCATTTCTTACTTAGCCATGAAACCAATCTTCCTCCAAGAAATAATGCACCACCACTTGTACTCTTCCAGTCATCTACACAGCCAACCCAATTTGCATCAGTGAAAGCACTTAAAGTGAAATCAGTATCCTTAAGATACCACAAACCATAATACAAAGTGACTTTTAGATATCTAAATATCCTCTTCATAGTTGTAACATGTTCTTCCTTATGTTCCACCTAAAATATTGCAACCAAACATACTGCATGCATGATATCCATTCTAGTAGCAATAAGATATAATATTTCACCAATCATAGATCTATACAAGCTCTGATCAACTTTAGGAGATTCATCATCTTTACTTAGTTTGAATCCAGTCACCATAGGAGTACAGACTGGTTTGGAATCATCCATTCCAAACTTCTTCAACAACTCTTTAACATACTTTGATTGTGAAATGAATATGCCCTTATCAATTTGATTTACTTGAAGTATAAGAAAGAAATTCAACTTGCCTAGACATTTCAAACTCTTTTTGCATCTCTTCTGCAAATTTCTTGCACATGCCTTCATTTCCTCCAAAGATAATGTCATCAACATACACAACCACTATCATAATTTTGTTTCCTTCAACCTTGAAATAAAGATTATTGTTTGCAGAACCTTTGTGGAACCTTTGTTGTGTCAAATATTGCCCAACCTTGCATACCATGCTCTAGGAGTCTGTTTAAGTCCATACAATGCCCTTTTTAACTTACAAACCATGTATAGTTTATCTGATAACTAAAATCCCTCTGGTTGTTTCATGTACACTTCTTCTTCTAATTCTCCATTTAGGAATGCAAACTTAACATCCATTTGATATACCTTGAAATCTTTGTGAGAAGAAAAAACTAAGAACATTTAGATAGCCTCCATTCTTTCCACTAGGGAAAATGTCTCCTCAAAGTCTATTCCTTCAATTTTTGAATAACCTTTGCACACAAGCCTTTCTTTGTTCCTTACAACTTCACCATACTCATTTAGCTTACTCCTAAACACCGACTTTGTACCAATTACATTCTTGTTTACCAATATAGGAACCAATTGCCATGTCTAATTTTTTTCTATCTACTGTAACTCTTCTTTCATTACTCTAACCCAATTTCATATTTGTATGATTCACATATTGATTAGGTTCTATCTTGGAAATTAAACACAAGTTTACCTCAGCTGCTACCACTTTTCTTCTTGTCTTTACACCTTCAATTTTGTCTCCAATTATCTGTTCTTTAGGATGATTTTTTTGTACATATTTTGGTGTCTTAGCAGCAGGTTCCAGAGCTTTTTATTCTTGAATCTCTTCTTCTTCTTCCGTGTTATCTTCTTGTACTTGTCTACAGATAGGATCATCTAGTTCAACTTCACTTATCTCAACTAATCTATGCATGTTTTTATCAACTTTCACATTTGCACCCTCAACAATCTTTCTTTATGTTTTATTGAAGCATTTATAAGCTTTTCTATTCGTTGAATATCCAAGGAAAATACCTTCATCACATCTAGCATAAAACTTTCCAATGTTCTCATAATCTCTTTTAATGTAACATTTTCTTCCAAACACCTTAAAGTACTTGACAGTAGGAATTTTTCCATTTAATGACTCATAAGGGGTCTTTGTGCTATTACCTTTGATTTGAACTCTGTTAAGAATGTAAATAGTAGTGTGAATTGCTTCTCTCCAGTATACATCATGTACATTTATTTCTTTCATCATAGTCCTTTTAGCCTCTTGCACACTTTGGTTCTTTCTTTCAACAACTCCATTCTCCTGAGGAGTTCTAGGAGTAGAAATGTCTCTTTATTCCATGCTCTTCACAAAATGTATTAAAATCACTAGCAATGAATTATCCACCTTTATTATACCTTAAGCATTTTATTTTTAGGTTCACTTCATTCTCTACCATAGCTTTGAACACTTTGAATCTATTCAGAGCTTGAGCTTTCTCCCTAAGAAAAGTAACCCGTATTATTCTAGAATAATCATCAATTAAAAGCATAAAATACCTGTCACCATTAAGACTTCATGTTCTTGTAGGACCATAGAGGTCTGTATGAACGAATTCCAACATTCTGATAGATAATTGCTCTTTTCCTTTAAAGTTGCATCTTGTTTGCTTTCCCAATTGACAAATTTTGCAAACAATATTGGTAGGCTTTGTGATTTTAGGCAGATCCCAAACAACTTCTTTTGAAAAAATACTGATCAGATTGTCAAAGTTCACATGTCCCATCCTTCAGTGCCATAGTTAACTTTAATTAACTTGAGATACAAAACACTAACCATCAACACCCTTAAGCTAATAAATATTTCCATATGTTCTTCCTGTAGCCACCACTGTTCTGGACCCTTTTATGATTTCACAAGTATTATCTTGAAACACAAGTTTGAATCCTTTGATACACATTTGACCAACACTCAAAAGATTATTCCTTATGCCCTTAACATAATAGACATCATCAGTATTGTGTTTTCCATCAAAACTAATGTTCCTTTTCCAACAATATTTGCACCAGAATCATCTCCAAACATGACTAATCCACCATCATACTTTTCAAGTTTAGTAAACTTACTTTTGTCTTTGGTCATGTGGTTTGAGAAACCACTATCAATTACCCAATAGTATTCATCTTGTCTAGCATGAAAGTCACTAACTAGAGTACATGCAATAACCATAGTACCTTCCATCTCTTCCATCTTGTTTTTCGGACCATATTCTCTTGCACAACTTCCATGGTTAGTAGAAACTGATTTATTCTCTAAGGCTAGAAACAAGCATTCATCATTATCACCCTCAAAATCAGATTCATCATAAAAAATTCCAACATCTTCTCTAACATAGTACAAATTCTTGAACTTCTTGTCCTTTTTGTCTTTATTGTCTTGGCTCTTCTCGTGTACAACTCTATTTGAGCATGTTGAAGCATAGTGACCAATATTTCCACAACTAAAACATTTAAAAGGTAACATACCTTTGTATTTACTGGTGCCTTTTCTTTAACTTCCTTGTAAAATATTCTCCCAAATCCTTTGAACTATCACCATCTAGATCATCTTCTATCTTTGTAGCTTTGAAGGATGGTTCTGTTTTCTCCTTTTCTTTTCCAAACTTCCTCATTTCAAATGCAGTCAAGGTGCCAAATAGCTATTCTTTAGTAAATTTCTTAGGATCATATACTTCTTCAATAACTGAGACCTTATCACTCCAAATCTTCGGTAGAGTCATTAGAATCTTCTCCATTACATCTTCATCTGCCAAAGTACCCCCTTGATTTTTGACTTCATTTACTACAATATCAACCCTCTGAAAATATCTTGCAATGTCTTCACCTTCTTCCATTTTCAAGTTCTCATATCTACGCTTAGTTGTTAGCTTCCTTGAAAATTTCACTCTATCATTTCCTTCATAGATATCTTCCAACTTTTCCAAACTTCATAAGTAGTGCTTAAAGAAACAAATTTTGTCAACTCAAGCTTAGATAAAGCACTATAAATTACATACCTTGTTATTTTATTTTCTCCATAGGCAGAAATATCATCTGCAGAAGAAGGACCACTTGTAGGCTCAACATATTTTGTCTCAACAACTTTCCAAGTCTTGTAAACAAGAGAGATCAGGTAACCTCTCATCTGTACTTTCTAGATTATGTAATTAGATCCATCAAACATAGGGATTATCAATTTGTGTGTCATCAAATCTACCTCAAGAGGTTAAGGTCTTCTCTAAGGAACCAAGGCTCTGATACCAATTGTTGAAAGGAACAAGACAACTGAGAGGGGGGGTGAATCATTTTTCACCAATTATAATCACAAATCTCACACCAATTAGCTTCACATAAACTTTAATTTGTTATTAAGTATGACCATGAAATGCAAATAACATAAAGAAATATCAACACAAGAAACATTAGATTTATGTGGAAAACCCAATAAGGGAAAAACTATGGCGAGGATTAACTCACAATATAAATTAATTGCAAAACTAATTACAAAGAGGCTCACTACCCAAGATAGGACTCACTATCCAACAAGGAGGCTCACTACCTACAGATACAAAAAGATAGAAATAAGAATGTTACATAAAGAACACTTTCTCAATGCAATAGAAGATCCACCACAACAACTTCCACACATCTGCAGCCTTGATCAAAGGATTGCAAACACCATCAACTCACTGCTTTTAGGAATCTAACACATTAAAGTATTGCTGCCTCAATTCAAATTTCACACACTCTTGCTTCTCAAACTTGTGGCTTCATTGATCGATAACATCTCAACTTGACTTGTATTTATACCATCTTCAACCTTAGAAAATTTCTCCAAGGTCTGCTACGCATGCTTCATTTTACAAATTCAAATTAGGTTTGAAACTCAACATTCACATGGTGGAAGAGAATGAGAGCAGACCAAACCAACACTTAACCAAGACCCAAAACAACATCTTAGATCAATCAAACGCTTCCTCAATTGATACTTATCCTTCGCATGTCATGTAAACACCAGGTCATTCAAACCTAATGAAAACACTAATGAACTTTGAAGTACACACTTCCGCAACAAGAAGATAACATGTAGACCACATAACATGCTTCACCATATACTAGAACACATCCCATATTCCTTCAGACTAATCCATAGCAAATGCAACAACCTTCATACATAGAACTTTTACCATCAGTCCATCCAGACTGTATAGACACACATTGTAATTATGAAACTCATCTTCCGGAGCATCAGACCATGAACGCCTTTTTTAGAACACATATATCATCATTACAAGCATTCTACCAGATATGTAAGACCTGAAACAAACCAGCAGAGGAATGAGGAGCATATATATTTCTCCCAGTCCATAGACAAACAACTCTGCCAAACTAGTTCACACACCGGTGAACACAAATTTCACTCTTCATCAAACCAGAATCTATGATCCAGGATATATCACTCGAGGATGTCCATAAATAATACTTCAAATCCATACAATCATAGGATCAACACAAAATAAATGTGGAGCACATACCAGAGCACATTCTAAACATACACACAACTATGACTTCCCCACACTGGGTAACTCACCATATCAGCACACCTGCAACACCATAAAGATAGCTCCATGTAATCACAACATCTCTACAATATCTCAACTATACATGTACCACCTACAATCACATGATTCCTTTCTCTATAGCATCCTATATTGTGTTGATATCAATGACAACATTAATGACAACACCACCAAACTCATTCATACTTGCAACAAATATGTGGTATTTTTATGTGCAAGAAGAATAGATTGTGATGAAATGTTTAGGTATGGATGGTTTAGGAAAAAATGGATTTCTATTGGTGACATAACCATGTTGGAGAGTACCTTGAGTCAATATGAAACACTTTCAAGTTTTTTTGCTTGGAAGCAGAACCTAGGTGTAGGAATTTTCAAATATCTGATAGAGGAAGTTCCTTTATTCTAAAGATAAAATCACAAATCTGCTGGTCTAATTGGACATCCAACCTAACATCTTTAATATCCAATAGAGAAATTTCATACACTCTAAAGATAAAATCATAAATCTAATGGCCCAATTTCAGATCCAATTTGAGGTCGTGAAGCTCTGATAGAGGAAGTTTCTACATTCTAAATATAAAACCATAAATTTTATTGGTCCAATTTGAGATCCAATTTGAGGTCATGAAGCTCTGACAGAGAAAGTTCCTACATTCTAAAGATAAAATCATAAATATTCTTGGTGCAATTTGAGGTCCAATTGTAAGGATTTTTCTTTTTAATTATACTTTCTAACATTTGGCTTGATACAAATTGTTACTTTAGAATTATGGTATTGATTTTCTTCTAATGTCTTCAATTCTAATTTTAAGGAAGAGCTCTGAAGATGGTTCCTTCAGATGGAGACTACATTTTTCCGCTATAGGTTTTGTCTAGAAACACTAGAAGCTTAGGTTACAATAGAGTTTGAGGTGAATTTCACTTAGTATTTTATGTTGATATGGATATGTTCTAGCCTATAGTTAATTTTTGTAGCATAATAGATAGGCTAAATAGTTGTTCATATACAATTGTTTCAAATTCTAAATTGTTATACCTTATTCTAGGAGAAAATAATAGGTGGAGTATATACATAAGACACCATTGTTTCCAATTCAAAATTGTTGGCTCTTTCACAATTGTTTGCTTCATTTATTTGATCTAAGATAGCCTACTGTATAGAAGATGCTCTCAAAATCATAGTAAAATCCTTTATTCTGGGATGACTCTTCAAAATGTTTCCCATCATAACAATGAACAAAAGTATCAGTCATTAACTTGAGCTTTGCAAGAGTTTCATCAAATTCTACTTTTCCACTCTCTTTTCCATTCTGAATTTTATTCCCAATTTCATCCATGAAGAACTTCCTCAACCTATAGATCATGCTGCTAGCCATAACTTTACCATGTTTCGAGGATAGCTTCGAGTTTTTACCCAAGCAACAATTGAAAAAATATGGTAAGGCCAAATTTTGTCAATTACTGCATGGGTAAAAAATTGAAGCTATCCTCAAAACATAGTAAAGTTATGGCTAGCAATAGGATATACAAGCTAAGAAAGTTCTTCATGGATGAAATTGGGAATAAAATTCAGAATGGAAAAGAGAGTGGAAAAGTAGAATTTGATGAAACTCTTGAAAAGTTTGGGTTAATGATTGATGATTTTTTTCATTGTTATGTTGGAAAGATTTTGAACAGTCAACCCAGAATAAAGGATTTTATTTTGATTTTGAGAGAATCTTCTATACAAAAGTTTGTCTTAGATCAAATAATTGAAGCAAACAATTGTGAAAGAGACAACAATTTTGAATTTGAAATAATGTTATGTGAATAACTATTTATCCTATATGTTTTGCTATAACAAATAGATATAGGTTAGAACATATCCATATCAGCATAAAATAGTAGGTGCAATTCATCTCAAACTTTGTTGTGGTAATTTCTTTGTAAGGAAGTTTTCACTCCATGAACATTCTTTGTGCGCACCAGAATGTTGGTTATTATCTCGATCTCCTTTGTGATCAAAAGAACAGTGAAGTTCATTGCATAACTCATGACCATTTTGTAGTGCTATGATCCAGTGCTCTTTAACTTCTTACTCATTGTGTTCTCAATCAACATGTGCAAATGACTTAGAGGATAGATCTTTGTCACCATTTGACAGTAACTTTCATTATTTTTGGACTATTTGTTTGATTCAATCACTGTTTGATAGTGTTCTTCCTTTCTTAGTCCTATAGGATAGAGGAAAATTCATAGTTTGCAACTCTCTAACAATGATCACCAAGTGAATTTTATTAGATATTGTAGTTGCAAGTTCGAGTTTGGATCACCAAAGCCTTCACAAAAAATTTTGCGCAACTACCGCAACATTGTACCATTATTGTTGTGCCTTCATGGTGATGTGAATGGCTCATTAAGACCTCCATGCTACCCTATCCCACTCTTCCCTCTTCCTTGTTCCATCTTTTTCTAGGTTTCCCAAATCATTTTACAAATCATAATCATACACTCTATCCCACTCTTCTCTCTTCCCTATTCCATCGCCTATCAAGCTTGTCAGCTCTTCTTTCCTCCACTTTAATAGAGTTGGAGAAGTCTCTCAAGGGAGATAACTCTACAAAATAATTTTTTTTTCTTATAGATCCTATAATCTAGGAAAAATAAGCTTTACGATAAAAAAATATATCATAATGATCTATGTGTTTACCCTATTGGAGAAAAAGATTCAGTCTTTTTTATAGTGAGATGCAGGATACACCCAAGAATAGATCTAAAAATATCAAATTTTTAAACCTTTAGATCTTTGAGATCATTGTAGATTTGATTTGATTTTTGTATAGTTGGAAAGATCTAAAAAACTGTTGCTTGAAAATGATGTAAATGAAAATGTTATTTGTTCAGAATAATCTAAGGGTGTTATTTTTCACTTGCACAATTTTTTTTTCTACCTTAAGATAACCGTTAAAATTATCATTTTGTTAATCATAATATTTCATTGTATATTTTTATTTTGTTAGATTGTACTGGATAGTTAATGGTTAAGTTTAAAAAAAAAAAAATTTAGCATAATATACTTTCCATGTACTTCTTTTCATCACTTGTAAATCTAAATTTTTGTTACTTTTTGTGATCATAAAAAATAGAGATAATTTTAGTCTCTGTGAAATATTTTCATGCCTGTTTAAGATCTCTACAAGGTGATGAAAAAGGCCCTAGGGTTTGGTAGGGTTTTGAGTAACCTTATTGTTTTGATGGTAATGTTTTCACTAAATTCTCTCCTTTCCCAAATATAGTCACCTAAGAAATTTCCATGATGCTCTTGACTGTAAATTACTTTTTTCTCCCTACCTTCTCACTATATGTTTGATTCTTCAACTCTACCAATTTTCTGTTGAAAACATAAGGGCAGACAAATGAGAGGGGGGGTGAATCAATTGTCATAGAAATTATACACATTAAACTTATTCTCAGATCTGATAAATAAATATGAAAGAATAAATCATCACCACATAAAAAACACACATAACACCAAGATTTTTATGTGGAAACCCTGTTAGGGGAAAAACCACAGTGGGGGTTAATCCACAAGATTATACCCTATTAAAAGTATTACAAATGGGGAATGCACATGCATTCAGGCACACTTCCTAGAGCACACTACTCAAATACAAAAGGCTTACTGCCCAAAGGAATACTTGTTGTCTTACAATCACATTCAGATTACATCCGAAAGATTTTGAACTAAGAAAATAACATCTTCTAATGCTTGATTACAGTTTCGGTTAAGCACATAAACATTTTCATCTGCTCACCCTTCTTCACACTTTTCTTCTACCTTTGAAAGATTAGAAAATTATTCACACTTAGCACACAACATACATCACACACCATACCATCAAATGGTATAAACAATCGATCATATACATTCGTAACTAAAGACAACATCAACTACATGTCAGCCCAACAAAATATGAAACGTGTACAAACTTTCAGCCCAAATTAATAAACAATTTATCAATGCAGATCAAAAAATGTCAGCCAAAACATAGTAAGGACCCAAAACAATATCCTCAAATAAGGAACACCTTCAAAAATTATGCCTCGAAGACCCACAACACACTACAATCACCCTGTCAGCCATGATCATGAAAAACATGAACTCGTAGAAGAAAATAACCAATCACAAGCACAATGATCAATGTGGACCAACAACACAGATAGAGAACAATCTAGAAACATCCAAAAGCATCATGAATCACCACAAAAGAATCCACAACAACTAAATTTACTAGAATCACATCATCTTCATTTAGGAAGACCAATTAAAGAAGCAAAATAACTGTCAGAACACAAATACTCATAACTTAATCAAATCTTCATGCGAACCTTTGAAACTTCATGTGGATAAACTAGATATACTTTTAAACAAACCCTCTAATCTACAACCTCTTATCATCAATATACTGAGCTAGCCACCATACTGAACTTCACTACATCACCAACAACCTGCAACATATTTTACTACAATTTTCTCAATATCCTTGACATATACAACCTTAAAGACATTAATGGAAATAGTGTTGACATCAGTGAAAACCACATATCAGCAATATCCAACAATCTCCCCCTTTGGCATCAATGGCAACACATGATGTGAAAAAAACCATCAATAATACTTTCTCTTAGCACTTTCTCCCCCTTAGATTTTGACTCATTTCTCCTTAACTCTTTCATAGTTTTTCACATGACTCTTCTCCCCCTTTGACATCAATGAAAAATGTACACATTATATTTCTCCACACAAGCTCTGAACCACATTTCTGAACATCTAACTACTCCCCCTAAGTAGCAACCACCACAACATCAATCCAGATCACAAGATATGACTATGAAATGCATGGAATGATGCAAGTCAATGCATCTTAATTCTGATTAGAAGGGGTAGTCACCCCTAGCTTCCCTCTAAGATACTCAAAAGTATCCTTAGGAAAGGGCTTGGTAAAGATATCTGCAATCTGTTCCTTAGTGGGCACATACTCCATTTTGACTTCCTTTTCACTCACCTTCTCTCTCAAAAAGTGAAACTTGATAGATATGTGCTTGGTTTTTGAATGTAACACCAGATTCTTAGAAATGTTAATTGCACTTGAATTATCACAAAATATATCAATAGGTTCATCATACACAACTCTAATATCTTTCAACATCTACTTCATCCTCAATACTTGAGTACAATTTTTAGCAATAACAATGTATTCTACCTCTGCAATAGATAAAGAAATGGCATTTTGCTTCTTACTTAACCATGAAATCAAGCTCTTTCCCAAGAAAAATGCACCACCAATAGTACTCTTTCCTCCATTCACATCTCTTTCCCAATCAACATCACTAAAAGCACTCAAAGTAAAGTCATCTTCTTTAGGATACCATAGGCCAAAATCAATTCTCCCCTTCAAGTACCTAAAAATTCTCTTCACAACTGTCACATGAGATTCCTTAGGTCTAGCTTGAAATCTTGCAACAATGCATATGACATTCATGATAACAGGTCTAGTTTGAGTCAAATAGAGCAATCCACCAATCATGGATTTGTATCTAGTCTAATTTTTTTAGGAGAATCATCATCTTGTGTCAACTTACATCAGGTCACCATAGGTGTACCAAATGGATTTGAATCTTCCATACCAAACTTCTTTAGCAATTCTTTCACATACTTGGACTGAGATATAAAGATCCCTCTATCTATCTGAGTAATTTGCAATCCCAAAAAGAATTTCATTTCTCCAATCATAGACATCTCAAACTCACTCTGCATCTCATCAGCAAACTTCATGCACAAACAATCGTCTCATCCAAAAATGATATCATCAAAAAAGACTTCAACAATCAAATCTTTATCATGATCAATCTTGAAATAAAAATTACTATCAACAGTGCCTTTATTAAATCCAAGATTCAAAAAATACTTTTCCAATCTGGCATACCATGCTCTTGGGGCTTGCCTAAGTCCATATAATGCTTTCTTGAACTGGAAAACCATATCTCCCTGATCAATCAATTGAAATCCATCAGGTTGCTCGATATACACTTCTTCAAGTTCGCCATTTAGAAATGTTGACTTGACATCCATTTGATAAACCTTGAAGTTTTTGTAAGCAACATAAGCAATAAATAGTCTCACAACTTCAATCCTAGCAACAAGAGAAATTTTTTCTTCAAATTCAATTCCTTCCATCTGAGAATATCCTTTACACACAATTCTTGCTTTGTTTCTAACTTCACCTTGCTCATTTAGTTTGTTCCAAAAGACCCATTTAGTTCCAATTACATTTTTTTCCTTAGGTCTAGGAACAAGAATCCATGTATCATTCTTCTCAATTTGCAGTAGTTCTTCTTTTATTGGTTCCACCCAATGTTCATCTTTACATGCCTCATTGACACTATTAGGCTCAATCTTTGAGAACAAATAGTATTCTTCTACAATTCTTCTCCTAGTTTGAACACCTTTGTTCTTATCACCTATAATCTAATCTTTTGAATGATTTGGTCTTACATACCTTGGAGTCTTAGGTTATTCTTGAACTTTAGGCTCTTGTGATCTCACTTTTTCACTTTCACTAGTTTCTTCCTCTTGATTTTCCAAATTCACCAGAATGATCTAAACTTTATTTAGAGTCTAAACATTCTTTCCTTTATCTGAACTATCATTCTGATCGTCGAATCATATCCACAGGTTCTAGATGGTCTATCTGTGTCTTCATAAACTTTAACATTAGCACTTTCAATTACTTTCCTCAATCTTTTATTGTAGCACCGGTAGGCTATACTTTTAGTAGAATAACCGAGAAATATTCCTTCATCACTTCTAGCATCAAACTTTCCTATATCTTCATCTCTTTTAATATAGAATTTACTCCCAAATATTTTTAAGTATCTAATAGTAGGCTTATGACCAAACCATAGCTCATAAGGAGTCTTACTGGTATCACCTTTGACATGTACCCAATTGAGAGTGTAAAGAACAGTACTCACAACTTCTCTCTAGTAGATATGCAGAACATTTCCTTCCAGTATCATGGTCCTAGTAGCTTCTTGAATTGTCCTATTCTTCCTTTCCACAACTCCATTTTTCTAAGGGATTCGTGGGTAGATAATTGTCTCTTTATCCCATGCTCTTCACAAAAAGAATTAAAATCATGGGAAGTGAATTCACCACCTCTATATGATCTCAAAAATTTAATCTTTAGACATGTCTCTGTCTCAACCATAGCCTTAAAAATCTTCAATTTCTATAGAGCTTCAAATTTTTCCCTTAAGAAAGTAACCCACATCAATCTAGAATAATCATCAATAAGTAACATGAAATATGTGTCTCCTTGTAAACTTTTGACTCTAGAAGGACCACACAAGTTAGTATGCACATGCTCCAACACTTCATTTGAACAATGTTGTTTGCTCCAGAATGAAACTCTAGTTTGCTTCCCTAACTGACATTCCTTGCTTATAGCATTAGTAGGTTTTATCAACTTAGGAAGATCTCTCATTGCCTGAGTAGAACTTATCTTGATAATATTGTTAAAGTTTACATGACACAATCTCCTATGCCACAACCAACTTTCATCAACTTGAGCAATCAGACAACTTTTACCAGTAGCACTTAGGTGAAAGATATTACCTTTTTTTTTTGTACTAGATGCAATCACATTTCTGGAACTCCCCAATTTCTACACTTTTAATCCTTGAATTGAAGATTGTATCCCTTGTCAACCATTTGTCCAACACTTAATAGATTATGCTTCAAACCTTCCACATATATAACATCATCAGTATTATGCTTACCATCAATATAAATGGATCCTCTGCCAAAGATTACACTAGCTTTGTCATCACCAAGTCTTACAACACCACCATCATACTTTTCCAAGCTCACAAATTTACTTTTATCACCTGTCATGTGATGAGAGCATCCACTGTCAATCACCCATTCATCTTTTTCTTCAAATCTGGAAGCTAGAGATTTCTCCACATTTATGCAACTAGCAGATTCAGTAGATACTAGATCATTTTCCTTGATAGCAATAAATACCCATCATTCTCACTTAAATTTCCTTTATCAGATTCATCATTTGTCACACCTTCATCAGTAGCATAATAACACTTTCTTTGGAATCTAGGATTGTTAGGTCCTGGCTTAGGAACTCTTTCTAGATACCTCGAGGAAAAATGACCTATCTTATTGCAAGAAAACATTTAAGACGAAACTTCGCTTTATACTTACCTTCTCCTCTAGATGCCCTCTTGACAATAAGTGCTTCAAACTCATCTAGTTTTCTCTCTTCTTCTTCAATCTCTCTCATTTCTTGCTCATAATTGGACATTTTTCTAGAATAAATTTCTCCTGGATCATATCTCTACTTATCTTTTCTGAAGATAGTAGCTTTGAATGTAGATTCTATCTTAGGAAGAGATTCACAAAAATCACTTAACTCAAAAGCAACAAGCTTACCAATCAACATGTCTCTTGTTAAATTTGTCACAATCTAGATCTCCTCAATAGCAACAAATTTTTTTTTGTATGCAGTAGGAAAGGATCTAAGCACTTTAGCAACAATCTCTAATTCTTCCAATGTTCCACCAGCACATCTGATACTACACACAATTTCATTAACTCTTTGCATAAAAGAAGTGATGTTCTCATCTTCACCCATTCTCAACATTTCATATTTCCCTTTTAGGCTTTGTAGCTTAGCAATCTTCACATGGGTATCACCTTCATACAAAGTTTCCAACTTTTTCCAGATCTCATAAGCAGTCTTCATCTCCATTAAATTTGTCATCTTGGAATCAATTAGAGCACTCAACAATGCTTCCTTAGCCCTGATATTATACTCAACTTCCTTAATCTAACTTGCAGTAGAAGGACCATTCTATGGGATGATATACCTATTCTTTGTAATTGTCCAGTAAGGTTCAGCAGTGCATCTCAGATGACACTCCATTCGATTCTTCCATAGAGAGTAATTAGTTCCATCAAATCTTAGACTATCCTTCTTATATGTTGCCATCCAAGATCACCTCAAGTGGTCAAGCTTCTCAGATATGATAAATATTAAAATTATTCTAAGATTTGATAAATAAACATGAAAGCATAAACCATCACCACATAAAAAAAACACATAACACCAAGATTTTTACGTGGAAACCCTATTAGGGGAAAAACCATGGTGGAGGTTAATCCATAAGATTATACCCTATTAAAATTATTACAAGTGGGGAATGCACATGTATTCAGGCACACTTCCTAGAGTGCACTGCTCAAATACAAAAGGCTTACTACCCAAAGAAAGACTCTCTATCTTACGGTCATATTTGAATTACATCCGAAAGATTTTGAACTGAGAAAATAACATCTTCTAATTCCTAATTACAGTTCCGATTAAGCACATAAACACTTTCATCTACTCACTCTTCTTCACACTTTACTTATTCCTTCAAAAGATTAGAACATTATTCTCACTTAGCACACAACATACATCACACACCATACCATCAAATGGTATAAAAAATTGATCATTTATATCTGCAACTAAAGACAACATCAACTACATGTCAACCCAACAAAATATGAAACATGTACAAATTGTCGGCCCAAATCAATAAACAATTTATCAATGCGGACCAAACAATGTCAGCCAAAACATAGTAAGGACCCAAAAAAACATCCTCAAATACAAAACACCTTAAAAAATTATGCCTCGAAGATCCGTAACACGCTACAGTCACCCTGCCAGCCATGATCATGAAAAACATGAACTCACAGAAGAAAATCACCAATCACGAGCATAACAATCAATACAGACTAGCAACATAGATAGAGCATGATCAATAAATATCCACAAGCATCATGAATCACCACATAATCATTCACAACAACTCAAATTACTATAATCACATCATCTTCTTTCAGGAACACCAACTAAAGCAACAAAACAACTTTCAGAACATAGATACTCATAACTCACTCAAATCTTCATGCGAACCTTTGAAACTTCATGTGGTTAAACTAGATATACCTGTAAACAAACCCTTTAATCTGCAACCTCTTATCATCAATATTTTGAGCTAGCCACCATATTGAACTTCACTGCATCACCAACAACCTGCAACTTATTTTATTACAATTTTATCAATATCCTCGACATATACAACCTTAAAGACATTAATGGCAATAGTGTTGACATCAATGACAACCAAATATAAAAAATATCCAACATTTCCCTTCCATCTTAGTGTATTTTCATGGTCTTGCTTCTATTCTCTTATAAATTTATTATTATGACTCTATGAACCGTAGATTTTTGGGTAGGGCTTATAGGCTACTCTTGTGCTCTTAGGATGTTTCACCTAAAAGGGGAGAGATAAACTCCACTCAAAAGATCTAGCTAGGTTCACTCAAATTAGGATGTGTATGATATTATTCAGGCTAAATGAGATGATCTAAATTCAATTAAGCTATGAAATTTATTGATTGTGAATGTCAAACCTAAGAAACATGCAATGTTTGAAAACACAATGATGTTTGCAAGAAACTTGAATTGATGAAAGGAAATGTAGATTAAACTAAATAGAAAGTGGGACCTCATAATGTGTGCACCTGAGAAGCTGAAAAGGATTGGAGAGCAATCTGGAAAACTGAAAAAATCTAATTTTGAGCTCCTTTCTATTATTCACGACCTCAATCCATTCATTTACCTTATCAACCTCATCTCGAGAAAGGATTTCCAACTTGGCTAACTCATTCTTAGGCATCTGTAAAATTTCATTTTTAGTTGTTTCATTAATATTCTTGCAATCTATAACAACCTATGAGATATGTTCCAAAAAATAAAAAGCATTGGTGTATATCTTAAGAATCTGCTCAATTGCTTCATCCCCTCTACTACTGACATCCTACAACCAACTATGAGTACAATGCACATAAGACTTCAATCTTTCAATTTTTGTTACTACTTCTTTTTGAAATAATCCTTCTGGCATGACTCCCTCACTTCCCATTGTCTGTAGAGGCTTCATTAAATGTTGCACATATTTATACACATCATTCAATTGCTTTTGCAATCTTTCCTTTTCCTCTGTTTCCTTATCTAATCTCCTTAAAATTTCCTAAGAGGACTCTTGGAACTCTTCCTTTTCCTGTTCTCTACTTGTGGGTCCTAGGTTGATTGTTTGTACCTTATAATCAGAGGACTTGAATTCATCTTTGAACTTATCAGTTGGAGGAACAACTACATGGATAACCCTGTTATTAAACTCATCCCTGGAAATCCTAGAAACTGTCTTGGCCTTATTTCCTTGCTTAGGTTGCCTCCATTGTTCAAGAAATTTATCCTAACTTGGGGTCTCTTCTTGCACAATAATTGGCTTCTTACTAAGCCTCTTTTCTAACCACTCTGGAGCTGAAGATGATTCAGTTGCCATCTCCTTGTTGGGATCTTCAACCACATTTATTTCAATATCTTGTTCAACTTCTGGTTGATTTTCTTGTCCTTCCTTGTTCTGATTAGGACTATCAACAACATCTTCTACATTATTATCTTCTTCCTCAGGATTACTTTGTGGCTCATCAACTATTACCTTCTCAGGGGACCTTGATATTTTTCCTTGAACAACCTCTAACTCTATGTTCTTGCTTTCAGCTCCGGAGGTTGATTGCCTTATTTCTTGGAAAAACTTTCTCCACTCTCCACTATCAGGAGTGGAAATATTGTCATCCTCTTCATTCAGTTGCTTAGGGTTATTAGATATATTTCCTTCCTTCGAAAACTAATTTTTTTTTACATTTTGATGTGAAAAAGGTGGAGAAGGAATGGGAGAATTATTTCCTGGAGCTGCTCTCTTTTCTGCATCATCTGTAGGTGCCTCTTCATCCTGTATCTTTTATTTTTTTATCTTCACTTCTTCTATTTGAGCAACCTCCTGCTTAGGAGAAATTCTCCTCACATAAACTTGGGGCTTTTCCCCTGAACTCTCCAAATCCACCACCTTTGCAGCAAAGGGAGCATCTGTGGCAGTCTCATTCTTTCTAGCTTTTGTAGCCTTCTGCCTCTTAGTAAGTATTCTCGTTTTCCTCACTGGTTGTGAGGTCTTTCCTACTTCAACATTGGTGGTGACTTGAGGAACCTTCTTAATTTTAGGAGATATATTTTCTCCTTGCTTTGTTTTCACCTGGCTCCTAGTTCTTCTTTTAATGGACACTGTTTCTTCAAAAGCCTCTTCATCAAGGGGCTCCGTGACTTCATCCTCCTTATTGGTTTTAGCTAATTCTTCATCTTAAGACTCAATGTCTCCCATTAAATCATAGGTGAACTTGACACCTTCAACCTCTAGTTCCAATACTTTATTCTTAATGTATACATCTAAAAATGGTCACATCACAATAGTCTGGTAATTAATTAAATATTTTTAATATTTAATTAAATCTCTAAATTCAATCTGCGTATAAATAAATCTAAATAATTTATTTATATTGTTCATTCTTTCATTTTGATTAAATAAATAAGTTTATTTAATCACTTTTCTTATCCATTTCTTAATTAATTAAATAAATATTATGATTTATTTATATTAACTATCATATAATCTTGGCTTGAATATTTTATTCAAATAAAGATTAAATATTCTTCTCTTCTAAAAATCCTCTAAATTCCATTCACAATTAAATATTCTAAATATTTAATTAATTCTTCTAAAGTCTATTCACAATTAAATATTCTAAATATTTAATTAAATCTTCTAATGTCTATTCACATCAAATATTTCAAAAATATTTTAAAACCTCAAACTCACATGAAATTAAATAAATTTATTTATTTAATTTGGATTATCTTCAACAACCGTGAAACAAACTTCAAAACAAAAAATTAATTTCTTTGTTCCTGAGAAAAGTTGTTCCCGTGGGTTGAAGACAAACCTCCATTCTTCTCTCTAGCCTCCCAACATCTTCCATCTTCCTCTCAACCTATCCATCTCTCACCATTCAAAATTACCAGACAATCTCATAGCCATTGATCTTTGCTAGCCAGACTCTTTCCTGTAAAAATCTATAAAAGGGACTATCGAGTCTCTGAAAAACATATAAGCTTTCATACAGGAAAAATATAGTCAATTAGCTTTCCAACATCCATAGCCTTTAGAATCATAGCATAGCCTAGCCTATCATATTAGCATTCCATATCATGGCCTATCATCCTCATATCATAGCTTTAATAGCATCCATAATCCACAGCCCCTGTGCATAATCTACAACCCCTGTGCATATCCGTATATCAACATTTCACTCCAACATATAGGATAGAGAAGTATTCTCCCTTTGCATACTCGTTCTGTAGGTTGCCATTCTAAGAAGCTTTGCTTATACAATTTGAGAGCAACAGCTTCAAGAAAATCACTAGAGATAGAGAACAATGGAATGATTCTTAAGAAGCTCTCTGTTTGATTTCTCTTATTTCTTTCTATTTAGCTTTCTTTAGTTTAATGTTGCATTGTTGTGTTTTTATTATATCATTTTGATACTAACATTTCCCACACACATTTTTGGCGCCCACTTGATTATGTTTTACAAAGTGATCATGACTCAAGTGAGGACAATTCGGATTTTAACAAGATTGATAATCAACAGGAGAATACCATCATAGACCTTGTCCATCATGAAATTGACAACCATGTCATGACTTTGACAGTTCAAGACCTTACCCAACCTAATGATCCCATGCCTTTAGTTTATTAGGAACTTATTGATTGGGACAATGATGCACCTATCCATATCCCTACATTCCATGATGATGAGGATATTGTAAACTTCCTTTGTTCATCTAGTCAAGAAAACAATTGTTCCATCAGAGAATCTCATACTCAAGATTTTGATGGGGAGGGTGTCAAGTCTCTTAGCTGCAAAATAAATGAAATAAAAGATAGATCTATCGGTGAAAACCAAAAAATGGCAGTGGTAGATCACAACAAGAGAAAAATAAAGAGCGAATCTGACGGTGAAAACCTTTTTGAGGCACTAAAGGATGAGAAACTTGACACTCTTCCCAAACAATATCAAGAAAGATCTTCTATTTTGATAGAGCCCACAGAATCAATCAACATAAGTACAAAAGAGCAAACAAAATCTTGCAACTTTAGCTTTCTTTAGTTTAATGTTGCATTGGTGTGTTTCTATTATGTTTGACAGTGCCCATTAGGGATTCCACAGCGCCCATCAGGGATTCCTAAGTTCCCATCAGGGATTCCTCAACGCCCTTTAGGGATTCCTTAGCACCCTTCAGTGATTCCTCAGTGCCCTTCAATGATTCCTCGGCACCCTTTAGTGATTCCTCAGTGCCCTTTAGGGATTCCTCAGTTCCCTTCAGTGATTCCTCAGTGCCCTTCGGTGATTCCTCAGCACCCTTTAATGATCCTATAGTGCTCGTTAACTCTGTTTTAGCACCCTTAATGTCTGTTTTAGTGCATTTTTTTCTAAAAGTCTGCAATTGTAATCTGTAACTTAAGTAAGGTTTGACTGGATCTGACACAACCGTGGCCAATAAGAGCTTTAAAATAATGAAGCAATCCTAGGATAGTCAGTTAATTGGAATGAATCAATCCTAGGAAAGTCACTCAAAAGAATGAAGCAATCTTAGGATAGTCACTTCATTTTCTATTTTGGGCTAAAAAGAACTCCATGTCTTTGTGAAGCAATATCTTCACCTAGCATAGAAAACTGTTTATTTGGGCTTAAAATTGAACTCTTTCTTGCTTTGCTTAAATGGTGATAGGCCTATTCTCTCCCCTTAACTGGATGATCAAAATTCCAGCCTCATCTATTCTATTAAATGCAATTTTAAGCTTTGATAAAACCTTTTAGAAGGCCTTTCATAGTGGGGAAAAGTACTCACCCTACGAGAACGACCTAAGTGGGAACAACTAAAGCCAAGTTTTCCAACCCACTTTAATCAAATGCGGATGGTTGATGAAAATCCATTTCAACGGTAGTGTCCATTGATAACCATCCCAAAATCCTTTGTTCTAAAGGTTGGGAGGTCTCTCGAGGGAGTCTATCATTTTCCACACTGAATGGAAAACCTTACTAAGAACTTAGTGTAGTGGCTAACTTTTCAGTTTTCGAACATCATAATAATCACAGTGCAGGGGAGGGAAGAATCTACCCCCAAGATACTCACCATATAACTGCCAAGGACTGTTTTCTCATGGGATCCGGTATCCACTTCCGTCACTCTGAGAACGCACCTGGAAAAGACAAAAACACGGGCGCCCCTTTGGGGGTGATACGGCTGTGTGAGTTGACACAATTCTAAGATGTGGGATGTTGATTATTATGATGACCTACTTGAGTACTAAGAGTGAGTCTGCTTGAACTATCTATCATGTGTAAAACCTGTGAAAACAATTTTTGAAAAACATTTTGATCATACACTTAATGTTTAGAATAGGACTTAAAAAAAACTATTCTACAACTTGCTTGATGTGTTTTCAAAACATTAATTCAGTAAAGATCATCCAAAACTCACAATCACATTGATTACTCTAATGTTAAGAGATTGGAAATCCACAACCTTTGTTAAGAAATCCATTCTCAAACAAATCAAAAAGCCAAAGAAACCACTTAGCTACAAGAAACTATTGAAGAAAAGATGATTCTTGTACCAAAGTCGAAAGGTTTTACTTAAACATAGAACCTTTATCCATCGATATCATGACTGTGTTAGAGGTTTCATTGATGATTATGCTATAGAACCATTATACTCATGAGCTTTCTTTCAAAGAAGAGCCCTTTCTCAAAGGCACAACCATCGTCAGTGTATTCATTCTTGTTATATTCCCTAACCTGCAATTGAATATTCTACTCATCCCAATCAATTTCTACAATAGAGAACTCAATCACATTAGGCATTTATCACAAATCCATCCTTTTACGAAGCTACGATCAAACTTCATAAAGTGCAAAATCATTCTTTTCTTGATCTTTTGCTTAATTTCCCGCCAACAATATTTTCATCCTTTCAATTAGGGAACAACAAAAGCTAAAGACTAGAAATATTTTAAAGTCATAGAATCTTCATTCTATCCTGACTTTCATATCCATCAAACATTGCACTAGTTCATTCTTTTTTATCAAAAGTTAGTAGAATTTTGAGCAAAGCTTATGCTTGTTGTCACGAGACCTTGAAAACACATAGAAAATAATGAAAGAGAAAGTACCACAAGAAAAATGGGTGATAATAGTGAGAAAGAAGAGAATGCACTTCATATTGAAGAGTTAACAGAAGAAAAGCTTCAAGAAGTAGAGCAAGATCCCCAATTCCATACTCTTATGGAAAGGATTTTAGAACAAAAAAAAGAAAGATATTTTCTTTCATTAGCTAATCAAGGATCTAAGTTACCTTCCAATTTTGATATAGAAGGGATTAAAGAGAATCCTGAAACTCCTAATGATTTTAGTGCCCTTACTCAACAGATAAAAGAATTACAAGGGAAAATAAGGGAAATGCAAGGAGGTGAAACAAAGAAGTATGTTTTGGATGACATATCTCCTTATCCATTTGAAAGGAGTCTTCAAATGATCCCTTTTCCAAAACATTGGGAAATCCCTAAATTTGATAGATACAATGAAAAAACTGACCCCATTGAACATGTGAGGGATTTCTGAAATATGAGTCTAGAATTCGCTTATGAAGATACCTACTTAATGTGATTGTTTCCACAAAGTTTGGGTGGACAATCCATGGAGTTTCTTTCCAAGATCACTCCCCCCATCAAAACCTTTGAGGAGTTAAAAAACCAGTTTATATCACAATACGCCTACAACATCCAACACCAGATAACCATGCTTGATCTTTGTAAAGTGAAACAAAAAGTAGGGGAATCCTTCACTACGTTTTCACAAAGATGGAGAAGATTGTTTGCACGATATTCCTGTCCTATTCTTGAAAAGGAAAAGATGGATATCTTCATCAATAGCCTAGATCAAGAATTAAGCTACAAGCTTAATCTTCATTGTCCTCCTAACTTTGAAAAATTGATTGAAAACGCAATCACCATTGAAGGGGCCTTGGTTAAAAGAGGAGTGATAAAATTTGATAATCCAAGTTCATCCAACCATAACAACAACGATAAAAAAAGGTTTTGGAACAAAAATAAATTTTTTGTCAATGATGGTATAGTGGATGCAAACAATCTACGAACAAGATCATCTATCTTTAACCTATCAAGTGCTCCACGAAACAACCAACAAAGAAACAACAAACAACAAGGAAAAAACTCCAATCAAGAAATTATGACCAATCTAAATACCAAGGATAATCATTGTAATTTCAATAACAATCTTGGCGATACCCAAACATCAAATCCATCCAGACCTCCATTCTTTTCAAATCGACGAAATTTTACCACTTTGGGTCAATCTCTTGAGTCTGCTCTCAAGGAGCTTCTCGATAATAGGGTTATCACCTTACCACCACAAAGAGATTATGAGCCATGAGTCAAACCACCATTATGGAATGAATCGAATTATTGCAATTATCATCAATGTAAAGGTCATAGAACAAATAACTGTCAAGCCTTGTGAAATCTAGTACAAGATTTAATTGACAATGGCACCATCAAAATTGAAGGACATCATACCAATGACGATCATCAAGAATTCAAAGATCCTTTACCAAACTATAAAAAGGGGGAAACATCAGAGACCAAAGAAAAAATCATAAATAATGTTGAAGACAACATAATCTGCTACATCTATACAGATGATCAACGGGTTAATGTTATCAAAATCAAGGAAAAACAAGAGTATCAACAGGTTAATGTGACTACGAGAGGACAAGCAAAAGTTGTCCTAAAAAGTAGTTCATCTAAGGCAGCTATTCCTTCTCCAAGTCATTATAATCTATTTGATTAATTGAGAAAAACATAAGCTCAAATTTCCATCCTTGAACTTCTCAAAATATCCCCCGTACACAAGAATATTTTGGAAGAAGCTCTTGTAAACACAACCGTCAACACAGATCTGGATGTAGAAAAATTTCAAGCCATGGTGGGACATTTTTCTTCCCCCACTTGTCTTTCATTCTCTGAAAAAGATCATGCCTCCATGACAGATCTGAATAATTCCTTGCTTTATCTTGAAGTCATGATCCATAAACACCGAATCAGCTGTGTGTTGATAGATGGAGGAGCCAGTTTAAACATTTGTACCTTAAATCTTATACATGCCTTAGGAATATCAGAAAATTCCATTGATCCACGTAGAAAAATAACTATCAAGGGATATGATGATGAAGAAAGAGCTTCTAAAGGACTAATAATGCTACCTATCAGAGTGGGACCTCTTGTGAAAAATACTTTTTGTTAGGTTCTAGAACGTGATCTTTCCTATAACAAACTTTTGGGTCACCCATGGATTCATGATATGCAAGTAGTACCTTCAACGTACCATCAATGCCTTAAGTCTCCATATGATGGACAAGAAATAACTATACAAGTTGATTACAATAGAACACAAACATGTTCAAATATTTGAGCAACTCAAGATGCCTTTATGCTACAGAATAGGGAGGCTCTTACTGCTTCTTCTTCCAATCTACAAGGCCAATTGCAAGAATTGACAAAGAATCTTGACACCAAGCTACATTTTAAAGACAAAGGAGTAGGCGAATATTCGCTATCCCTTTCTACCTTACCTCATTCTCCAAGGTCACATGGTCAGCGAACCCTATCAAATCAAAATATCGCAACAACCTCTACATCCCAAGCTTTTGTGCCAATCAAAAAATTTGATGGAAAATTCATTAAATCTAACACCACTGAGGAAGAAGCCAAAGATAGGGACATCCTAAGCTGGCTATAAAAAGATGAAGATGAATCTCTCTTAAACATCAAGTTACCTACTGAAGAATATGGCAAAGGGTATACTATCATGCAAAGAATGAGCTATGAAGGAAATGATCTTATAGGAAAAAGAAAAGAAGGAATCATTGAGCCAATTCAACCTATTTCAATACATCCAAAAGATAAAACAGGACTTGGATATGGTAAGGATACAAAAGTGTCAACTTCATAGCAAGCACAACAAACTCATGAAGGAGAATCAATTTTAGATAAACCCCATGAAGATGTCAATCTACAAAAAATTTATGGATTAATTTTCCAATTACAAAGCAGTTCAGACACTAATTCTAATGAATTTGAATGGGATGTTGTCTCTGATGATACATTCTTAATAGAGAAAAGGGTGGATGTCATACACAAATTCGTACCCACGTTCCTACAAGGGGAGGGCTCAAGGCCTCCACTTGATTATGTTTTACAAAGTGATCATGACTCAAGTGAGGACGATTCAGATTTTAACGAGATTGATAATTGACAGGAGAGTACCATCATAGACCTTGTCCATCATGAAACTGAAAACCATGCCATGAATTTGACAGTTCAAGACCTTACCCAACCTAATGATCCCATGCCTTTAGTTTATTAGGAACTTATTGATTGGGATAATGATGCACCTATCCATATCCCTACATTCCATGATGATGAGGATTTTGTAAATTTCCTTTGTTCATCTAGTCAAGAAAAAAATTGTTTCATCCAAGAATCTCATACTCGAGATTTTGATGGGGAGGATGTCAAGTCTCTTAGCTGCAAAATAAATGAAATGAAAGATAGATCTATCGGTGAAAACCAAAAAATGGCAGTGGTAGATCACAACAAGAGAAAAATAAAGAGTGAATCTGAAGGTGAAAGCCTTTTTGAGGGACTAAAGGATGAGAAACTTGACACTCTTCCCAAACATTATCAAGAAAGATCTTCTATTTTGATAGAGCCCATAGAATCACTCAACATAAGTACAAAAGAGTAGCCAAAAATCTTGCAACTTGCAACATCATTTACAGTGGAAGAAGTACTGAAATTCACAGAGTTCTTGAAGTAGAATCAAATCAACTTCACTTGGTCATATTCCGATATGCCAAGGTAAGATCCTAATTTGATAATGCATCATCTATCTATAAACATAGGGGTAAAACCCATGAAGCAAAAAATTAGAAAAATGCATCCACATGTTGCATTATTGGTTAAAGAAGAGTTAAATAAGCTTTTAGATGTTGGATTCATTCGGTCTATTGACTATGCAGAATGGATCTCCAATATCGTACCTATTTCAAAGCCGGACGAAAGGATTAGAATTTGTATCAATTTTAGAGATTTGAACAAAGCATGTCCTAAAGATGACTTCCCTTTGCCGAAAATAGATATGATTGTTGATTTAATTGCTGGCCATGCAATGTATGCAGTAATGGATGGTTTTCCAAGATACAACTAGATCAAGATTGCACCAGAGGATCAAGATAAAACAACGTTCACGTGCCCTTGGGGTACCTATTGTTGGAATGTCATGCCATTCGGGCTTAAAAATGTAGGATCTACATATCAAAGAGCAATGACAACAATTTTTCATGACATGATGCATACATTCATGGAAGATTATGTCGATGATCTCCTTGCCAAATCTAACACAAGAGAAGGACATCTAGAAATCTTGTCAAAGATTTTTGTCAGAATGGAAAAGTTCAATGTTCGACTCAATCCAAAGAAATGTGTCTTCGACGTTAAATCTGGAAAATTTCTGGGATATATTGTTTCAGAAAAGGGCATATTGGTTGATCTAGAAAAAGTACAAGCTATAATGGACATGACGCCACCACAAAATATCAGTCAGCTCTGATCACTGCAAGAACGCCTACAATCCATCAGGAGGTTTATAGCTTAACTGGCAGACAAAAGCTTACCATTTACACATCTATTGCATAAAAATGTCCCATTCAAATGGGAAGAAAAGTGTGAAGCAACATTCAATCAGATCAAGCAATATGTCATAAATCCACTAGTTCTAGGAAAGCCACTCATACTTTATATTTCAGCAACATAAGTATCTTTTGGAGCATTACTAGCACAGGAAGATTCTACAGGAAAAGAAAGGGCCATATACTATATCAGCAGAACTTTAACAAGTCATGAACTAAACTACACTTTCATTGAAAAAGCTTGCCTAGCAGTAGTGTTTGCTTCTCAAAAGTTGCGACACTATATGTTGGCTCATACAGTTAAGCTGATAACCAAAATTGATCCACTAAAATACCTCTTAAGCAAAGCTACCTTAATGGGAAGACTTGCAAAATGGGTAATGATCTTAAGCGAGTTTGACATTCACTATGTAGATCAAAGAGCTATAAAAGGACAAGTCATCACAGATCAGTTGGCTGAAGCACCTTTACAAGAAGAAAACCCAATGCACATTGAATTTCCTAATGCAGATGTCTTCATAGCAATGATTAAGAAATCATGGACATTGTACTTTGATGGATCTTACACGCAACATGGCTCGGGCGCAGGGATTCTTTTTGTCACACCTAAAGGACATACCATTCCAAAATCATATCAGTTGATGTTTCCTTGCACAAATAACATAGCTAAATATGAAGCATTGCTCACAGGAATGAAGATAGCATTGGACTGGCGGATTACAGAGTTACAAGTCTACGGTGATTCACAACTTGTCATTAATCAAATCAATGATGATTATCAGACTAAAGATGATAAATTTCTACCTTACAAGAACATGGTGGATGATTTTAAAAATTATTTTATGGCAATCAAGTTTTCACAAATCCCAAGGATTGATAATAACACTACAGATGCAATGGCTACAATTGCTTCCTTGTTACAATTATCAAAAAATAAAAAATGGTACAAATTATTGGTGGAACAATTATTTTCTCCCACCTATGATAATCCTAAGACCCAAGTCATATGCCATTTAACCAGTTCTGATTCACCTTTATATGGTAAGATTTATACCTATCTAAAAAATAACATCTTACCTCCAGATTTATCCCGAAACCAAAAAAGGAATTTCATATGCAAATCATCCTGTTATACCTTGATTGCCAATATCCTTTATCGACATGGTCTTGATGGTACACTCCTTCAATGTCTTGAACATGATGAATCTAAACAAGCCTTACAAGAGGTTCATGGTGGTATTTGTGGAACTCATTCAAGTGGTTTAACCTTAGCCAAGAAACTTGTTAGAATGGGATATTATTGGCCTACCATGGACAGAGAATATTTTACTTTTGTCAAGAAGTGTTCTAAATGCCAGATCCATGGGAATCTTATTCATGCACCTACAGAGGAACTGCAGCCTTTCACTCCAACATGGCCTTTTTCTCAATGGGGACTAGATCTTGTTGGAAAAATTCATCCTTCATCATCAAATGGGAATAAATTCATCATCACAGCTACATAATATTTTATGAAATGGATCGATGTTGTTCCTTTGACGACCATGACCGGTAAAAAAATCTCTTCATTTATCTTGAATTACATCATTTGTCGATATGGAATTCCTAATTCTGTCATCACTGATAATGGGAGGCCTTTCAAAAATTAGGATGTTGACAAACTTTGTGAAATATTTTACATCCAACACAGGTTCTCTACACCTTACTATCCACAAGGGAATGGTCAAGCAGAAGCTTCAAACAAAACAATCTTGAAAATCTTGAAGGAGACGGTAAATGATGCCAGTCATGATTGGCATGTCCAATTAAATCTAGCTTTGTGGGCATACAGAACTAGCATTCGCACACCAATAGGAGCTACCCCATATGCCTTGGTATATGGAGCAGACGCGATCTTACCATTAGAGGTTGAAATACCTTCGCTTAGGGTCTCACTCAAAGGATTGATAAATGATGAAGACTACTGAGTATCTCGTCTGCAAGAACTAGAACTGTTAGATGAAAGACATCAACATGCAGCTGATCATTTGAAGGGTTATCAAGAAGTTGTGTCTCATAGCTGTAATCACAGAGTTAAACCATAGACATTTCAAGTAGGTGACTTAGTCTTGAAAGAAAATCCATGCAATCAGCAAGACAGAGAAAAGAAAGGAAAATTTGAAACAAATTGGCTTGGTCCATTTATCATCATTGCAGCATATGGTTATGAAGCATATCAGTTATCTACGTCAGAAGGGGAACTGTTTCAAGAACCGATCAACAACATTCATTTGAAGAATTTTTATGTTTAAATCATCAATAAATACATAAAAATCAGAAAAAGTCCTAAAAAAAAAAAAAAATCGAGAAAAAGTCTTGAAAAAATCCATAAAACTTCGGAAAAAAATCCTAAAAATCCATAAAAATTAGAAAAAGTCCTGAAAAAATACATAAAAATAAGAAAAAGTCCTAAAAAAAAACAAAAAATCAGAAAGTCTTGAAAAAAATCCATAAAAATCATAACAAGTCTTGAAAAAAATCCATACAAAATCAGAAAAAGTCTTGAAAAAGTGCAATAAAAACAAGTGGTGAAAACTTGCCAAGCAGACGCTACTTGTGATCAAAATGGGCTCCTCTATCTATTATCTTATGTCTTGCATTCGTTTTACGACATCGTCTATCTATATCTATCATTCATACATATCTATCATATCCATATCATGCAATGGGAATCCTTGTGTTTCATCATGGCTTGATGAAATTTGTACATACCCGTACTATTTAAGTTGTGTTTACACTGGGGGTAGAAACACAGACTAAGACAAGAGAGGGGCAACAAGCTTTTAGAACATCACAAATGGACAAATGACGGTTTTCCAAAATGCAACATACATTGATGCATCAAATCAACCACAACACCCAAAATGATCACTCAATGCCAATAACATCAAACAACATGATCAAAATAACGTTAATCCAAACACAAACATCAATGTTGATAACCAAGTTGGATGATTTTAATCTGAATAATGTTTGGAATACTCTAGGAAAAATTTGAATTGTTGGTTGATTTTCTATCATATCTCTGGAGCAATTTGATGATGTATTGAACTAGAAAAGCAAGGAAGGAATATGATTTTTCTTTGTTTGTTGTTTGTGAGTGAATCATTAGTACTATGCAAATTGGTCACGAGACATGCTCTACTACGTATCATTGATGACATTTCGGAATTTGCATAGGAAATGGGTTAACTCTTGTTTGTTTATGCAAGCGATACTCAGGTCATCTTGGTTCAATTATACCTAGATGCTTGTATTAATTTGCTATATAAAAAATCATGAAAGCAATACTCAGATCATCACTGGTGCTAACATACCCTTTGATGCTTGTATTAACTTTCAACATTTCAATGCTCTATGATGACACAAAAAGCAGAAATAAGCTCTCAGAATGGAAATATTGTACAGATACCCTACATGGTTAGTATAGATTACATCCATTCTAGAATTTTCATTTTGCATTTATAGATTTTTTCCAAAAGCTGGAAAAGTATCAAATGTTTCATATCCATCATGTTTCCTGTAGCACCCATCATTTTGTAGCACCCATGAGAAGTTTTGTAGCACCCATGATGATTTCTGTAGTGCACATGATTTGATTTTGTTTTGTGTGATCAATTTGTTCCCAAGGTTGTTGGAAAACAAATAGTAGCTGATAAATTTTCTTTTAAAGTTGTTAAAAAACAAATGGTTGTTGATAGGTTTGCTTCTAAGGTTGTTAAAAACAAACATGATTTTGATAAATTTGTTTTCCATGATGATGAAAAACAAATAGGTTGATAAGTTTGCTTCTAAAGTTGTTAAAAACAAGCAGGATTTTGATAAATCTGTTGTTCATGATGAAAAACAAATTGTTTGATTGATAAGTTTTCTTCTAAAGTTGTTAAAAACAAACAAAATTTTGATAAATCTCCTTTTCATGATGATGAAAAACAAATTGTTTGATTGATAAGTTTTCTTCTAAAGTTGTTAAAAAAAAATAGGATTTTGATAAATCTGCTTTTCATGATGATGAAAAACAAATTGTTTGATTGATAAGTTTGCTTCTAAAGTTGTTAAAAACAAACAGGATTTTGATAAATCTACTTTTCATGATGTTGAAAAACAAATTGTTTGATTGATAAGTTTGCTTCTAAAGTTGTTAAAAACAAACAGGATTTTGATAGATTTGCTTTCCATGATGATGAAAAACAAATAATTTGATAACTTTGCTTCTAAAGTTGTTAAAAAAAAACAAGATTTTGATAGATTTGCTTTCCATGATGATGAAAAACAAATAATTTGATAAGTTTTCTTCTAAAGTTGTTAAAAAAAAACAAGATTTTGATAGATTTTTTCTCATGAAAATGAAAAACAAAATAATTTGATAAGTTTGCTTCTAAAGTTATTAAAAACAAATAGGATTTTGATAGATTTTCTTTCCATGATGATGAAAAACAAATAATTTGATAAGTTTTCTTCTAAAGTTGTTAAAAACAAAAAGGATTTTGATAAATGTATTCAGATTTGATTGATTTATCGTGATGATTTGATATTGATTTTGCTTTGACAGAGCCGAGACCGGCAACATTAAAGGATAGCACTTCGTAGTGTATTTTGCATGATGTCTTATCGATACTCTATTGAGACATTTGTATACATACTGATATGATCCATTTTTTATGATGTTATGTCATACATAGTTGACATCTTTTGTACATATTTGACATTCATGCAAATTTACTGTTTTAATTACAACATTTTAGAAGGCCTGCCGTAGTGGGAAAAAGTACTCACCCTATGGGAACGACCTAAGTGGGAACAACTAAAGCCAAGTTTTTCAACCCACTTTAATCAAATGCGGATGGTTGATGAAAATCCCATTCGATGGTAGTGTGCATTGATAACCATCCCTAAAGCCTTTGTTCTAAAGGTTGGGAGGTCTCTCGAGGGAGTCTATCATTTTTCACACCGAACGAAAACCCTTACTCAGAACTTAGTGTAGTGCTAACTTGTCAGTTTCTGAACATCATAATAATCACACTGCAGGGGAGGGAAGAATCTACCCCCAAGATACTCACCATATAACTGCTAAGGACTTTTTGCTCAGGGGATCCGGTATCCACTTCTGTCACTCTGAGTACGGACCTGGAAAAGACCAAAAAAGGGAACCCCTTTGGGGGTGACATAGCTGTGTGAGTCGACGCAGTTCTAAGATGTGGGTTGTTGATTATTATGATGACCTACTTGAGTACTAAGAGTAAGTCTGCTTGAACTATCTATCATGTGTAAAACCTGTGAATTTTTTTTTTGAATTTTTTTTTGATCTTACACTTAATGTTTAGAATAGGACTTAAAAACAACTATTCTACAACTTGCTTGAGGTGTTTTCAATACATTAATTCAGTAAAGATCATCCAAAACTCACAATCACATTGATTACTCTCATGTTACAAGATTGGAAATCCACAACCTTTGTTAGGAATTCCATTCTCAAATGAATCAAAAAGCCAAAGAAACCACTTAGCTACAAGAAACTATTGAAGAAAAGACAATTCTTGTACTAGAGCCGAAAGGTTTTACTTAAACATAGAACCTTTATCCATCGATATCATGACTGTGTTAGAGGTTTCACTGATGATTATGCTGTAGAACCATTATACTCAAGATATTTTTTTCAAAGAAGAGCCCTTTCTCAAAGGCACAACCATAGTTAGCGTATTCATTCTTGTTATATTCCCCAACCTGTAATTGAATATTCTACTCGTTCCAATCAATTTCTGCAATAGAGAACTCAATCACATTAGGCATTTATCACAAATCCATATTTTTACGAAGCTACGATCAAACTTCATAAAGTGCAAAATCATTCCTTTCTTGATCTTTTGCTTAAATCCCCGCCAACAGGATTTTCATCCTTTCAATTAGGGAACAACAAAAGCTAAAGACTAGAAAACTTTTAAAGTCATAGAATCTTCATTATATCCTGACTTTCATATCCATCAAACATTGCACTATTTCATTCTTTTGATCAAAAGTTAGTAGAACTTGGAGCAAAGCTTATGCCTGTTGTCACGAGATCTCGAAAACACATAGAAAAGGATGAAGGAGAAAGTACCACAAGAAAAATGGGTGATAATAGTGAGAAAGAAGAGAATACATTTCATATTGAAGAGTTAACAGAAGAAAAGCTTCAAGAAGCAGAGCAGGGTCCCCAATTCCATACTCTTATGGAAAGGATTTTAGAACGAAACAAAGAAAGATATTTTATTTCATTAGCTAATCAAGGAGCTAAGTTACCTTCCAATTTTGATATAGAAGGGATTAAAGAGAATCTTGAAACTCCTCCTAATGATTTTAGTGCCCTTACTCAACAGATAAAAGAATTACAAGGGATAATAAAGGAAATGCAAGGGGGTACAACAAAGAAGTATGTTTTGGATGACATATCTCCTTATCCATTTGATAGGAGTCTTCAAATGATCCTGTTTCCAAAACATTGCGAAATCCCTAACTTTGATAGGTACAATGGAAAAACTGACCCCATTGAACATGTGAGGGATTTCCAAAATATGAGTCTAGAATTCGCTTATGAAGATACCTACTTAATGCGATTGTTTCCACAAATTTTGGGTGGACAATCCATGAAGTGGCTTTCCAAGATCACTCCCCCCATCAAAACCTTTGAGGAGTTAATAAACCAGTTTATATCACAATACACCTACAACATCCAACACCAGATAACCATGCTCTATCTTTGTAAAGTGAAACAAAAATTAGGGGAATCCTTCACTATGTTTTTGCAAAGATGGAGAAGATTTTTTGCACGATATTCCCATCCTATTCTTGAAAAGGAAAAGATGGATATCTTCATCAATATCCTAGATCAAGAATTAAACTACAGGCTTAATCTTCATTGTCCTCCTAACTTTGAAATATTGATTGAAAACACAATCACTATTGAAGGGGACTTGGTTAAAAGAGGAGTGATAAAATTTGATAATCCAAGTTCATCCAACCATAACAACAATGATAAAACAAGGTTTTGGAACAAAATTAAAAATGTTGTCAATGATGGTATAGTGGATGCAAACAATCTACGAACAAGATCATCTATCTTCAACCTATCAAGTGCTCCACGAAACAACCAACAAGGAAATACCAACCAACAAGGAAACAACAAACAACAAGGACAAAACTCCAATCAAGAAAGCATGACCACTCAAAATGCCAAGAATAATCATGGTAATTTCAATAACAATCTTGGTGATACCCAAACATCAAATCCATCCAGACCTCCATTCTTTTCAAATTGACAGAATTTTACCACTTTGGGTCAATCTCTTGAGTCTTCTCTCAAGGAGCTTCTCGATAATAGGGTTATCACCTTACCACCACAAAGAGATTATGAGCCACGAGTCAAACCACCATTATGGAATGAATCGAATTATTGCAATTATCATCAATGTAAAGGTCATAGAACAAATAACTGTCAAGCCTTGTGAAATCTAGTACAAGATTTAATTGACAATGGCACCATCAAAATTGAAGGACATCATACCAATGACGATCATCAAGAATTCAAAGATCCTTTACCAAACTATCAAAAGGGGGAAACATTAGATACCAAAGCAAAAATCATAAATAATGTTGAAGACAACATAATCTGCTACATCTATACAGATGATCAACGGGTTAATGTTATCAAAATCAAGGAAAAACAAGAGTATCAACAGGTTAATGTGACTACGAGAGGACAAGAAAAAGTTGTCCTAAAAAGTAGTTCATCTAAGGCAGCTATTCCTTCTCCAAGTCATTATAATCTATTTGATTAATTGAGAAAAACATCAGCTCAAATTTCTATCCTTGAACTTCTCAAAATATCCCCCGTACACAAGAATATTTTGGAAGAAGCTCTTGTAAACACAACCATTGACACAGATCTGGATGTAGAAGAATTTCAAGCCATGGTGGGACATTTTTCTTCCCCCACTTGTCTTTCATTCTTTGAAAAAGATCATGCCTCCATGATAGATCTGCATAATTCCTTGCTTTATCTTGAAGTCATGATCCATAAACACCGAATCAGACGTGTGTTGATAGATGGAGGAGCCAATTTAAACATTTGTACCTTAAATCTTATACATGCCTTAGGAATATCAGAAAATTCCATTGATCCACGTAGAAAAATAACTATCAAGGGATATGATGATGAAGAAAGAGCTTCTAAAGGACTAATAATGTTACCTATCAGAGTGGGACCTGTTGTGAAAAATACCTTTTGTCAAGTTCTAGATCGTGATCTTTCCTATAACATACTTTTGGGTCGCCCATGGATTCGTGATATGCAAGTGGTACCATCAACATACCATCACTGCCTTAAGTTTCCATATGATGGACAAGAAATAACTATACAAGCTGACTACAATAGCACCCAAACTTGTTCAAATCTCCGAGCAACTCAAGACACCTTTGTGCCACACATTAGGGAGGCTCTTACTGCTTCTTCTTCCAATCTACAAGGCCAATTGCAAGAATTGACAAAGAATCTTGACACCAAGCTACATTTTAAAGACAAAGGAATAGGCGAATATTCGCTATCCCTTTCTAGCTTATCTCCTTCTTCGAGGTCACATGGTTAGCCAACCCTATCAAATCAAAAGATCACAATAGCCTCTACATCCCAAGCTTCTATGCCAATGACAAATTTTGATGGAAAATTCATTAAAGCTAACACCATCAAGGAAGAAGCTGAAGATAAGGACATCCTAAGTTGGCTATACAAATATGAAGATGAATCTCTCTTGCACATCAAGTTACCTACCGAAGAATATGGCAAAGGGTATACTACCATGCAAAGAATGGGCTATGAAGGAAATGGTCCTATAGGAAAAAGAAAATAAGGAACATTGAGCCAATTAAACCTATTTCAATACATCCAAAAGATAAAACAGGACTTGGATATGGTAAGGATACAGAAGGGTCAACTTCATAGCAAGCACAACAAACTCATGAAGGAGAATCAATTTCAGATAAACCCCATGAAGATGTCACTCTAAAAAAAAATTATGGATCAATTTTCCAATTGCAGAACAGTTCAGACATTGATTCTAATGAATACAAATGGGATGATGTCTCTGATGATACATTCTTAATAGAGAAAAGGGTGGATCTCATACACAAATTCGCACCCACATTCTTACAAGGGGAGGGATTAAGGCCTCCACTTGATTATGTTTTACAAAGTGATCATGACTCAAGTGAGGACGATTCGGATTTTAACGAGATTGATAATCGATAGGAGAATACCATCATAGACCTTGTCCATCGTGAAACTGACAACCATGTCATGACTTTGACAGTTCAAGACCTTACCCAACCTAATGATCCCATGCCTTTAGTTTATCCAAAACTTATTGATTGTGACTATGATGCACCTATCCATATCCCTACATTCCATGATGATGAGGATATTTTAAATTTACTTTGTTCATCTAGTCAAGAAAACAATTGTTTCATCCAAGAATCTCATACTCAATATTTTGATGGGGAGGATGTCAAGTATCTTAGCTGCTAAATAAATGAAATGAAAGATAGATCTATCGGTGAAAACCAAAAAATGGCAGTGGTAGATCACAACAAGAGAAAAATAAAGAGTGAATCTGACGGTGAAAACCTTTTTGAGACACTAAAGGATGAGAAACTTGACACTCTTCCCAAACATTATCAAGAAAGATCTTCTATTTTGATAGATCCCACATAATCACTCAACATAAGTACAAAAGAGCAGCCAAAAATCTTGAAACTTGCAGCATCATTAATAGTGGAAGAAGTACTAAAATTCACAAAGTTCTTGAAGGAGAATCAAATCAACTTCGCTTGTTCATATGCCGATATGCCAGGGTAAGATCCTAATATGATAATGTATCATCTATCTATAAACACAGGGGCAAAACATGTGAAGCAAAAACTTAGAAAAATGCATCCACATGTTGCATTATTGGTTAAAGAAGAGTTAAATAAGCTTTTAGATGTTGGATTCATTCGGTCTATTGACTATGCAGAATGGATCTCCAATATTGTACCTATTTCAAAGCCGGACGAAAGGATTAGAATTTGTATAGATTTTAGAGATTTGAACAAAGCATGTCCTAAAGATGACTTCCCTTTGCTGAACATAGATATGATTGTTGATTTAACTGCTGGCCATGCAATGTATTCATTAATGGATGGGTTTTCAGGATACAACCAGATCAAGATTGCACTAGAGGATCAAGATAAAACAATGTTCACGTGCCCTTGGGGTACCTATTGTTGGAAGGTCATGCCATTTGGGCTTTAAAATGTAGGAGCTACATATCAAAGAGCAATGACAACAATTTTTCATGATATGATGCATACATTTGGAAAATTATGTCGATGATCTCCTTGCCAAATCTAACACAAGAGAAGGACATTTATAAATCTTGTCAAAGATTTTTGTCAAAATGGAAAAGTTCAATGTTCGACTCAATCCAAAGAAATGTCTCTTTGGCGTTAAATCTGGAAACCTTTTGGGATATATTGTTTCAGAAAAGGGTATATCTGTTGATCCAGAAAAAGTACAAGCTATAATGGACATGCCGCCACCATGAAATATCAGTCAGTTGCGATCACTGCAAGGATTCCTACAATCCATCAGGAGGTTTATAGCTCAATTGGCAGACAAAATCTTACCATTTACACATCTATTGCATAAAAATGTCCCATTCAAATGGGAAGAAAAGTGTGAAGCAGCATTCAATCAGATCAAGTAATATCTCATAAATCCACCAGTTCTAGGAAAGCCACTCATACTTTATATTTCAGCAACATAAGTATCTTTGGGAGCATTACTAGCATAGGAGGATTCTACAGGCAAAGAAAGGGCCATATACTATATCAGCATAACTTTAACAAGTCATGAACTAAACTACACTTTCATTGAAAAATCTTTCCTAGCAATAGTGTTTGCTTCCCAAAAGTTGCGACGATATATGTTGGCTCATACAGATAAGCTGATAACCAAAATTGATCCACTAAAATACCTCTTAAGCAAAGCCACCTTAACAGGAAGACTTGAAAAATGGGTAATGATCTTGAGTGAGTTTGACATTCACTATGTAGATAGAAGAGCTATAAAAGGACAGGTTATCATAGATCAGTTGGACAAAGCACCTTTACAAGAAGAAAACCCAATGCACATTGAATTTCCTAATGCAGATGTCTTCACAACAATGATTAAGAAATCATGGATATTACACGCAACATGCCTTGGGGACAGGGATTCTTTTTGTCACACCTGAAGGAAATACCATTCCAAAATCATATCATTTGATGTTTCCTTGCACAAATAACATGGTTGAATATGAAGCATTGCTCACAGGAATGAAGATAGCATTGGACTGGCGGATTACAAAGTTACAAGTCTACGGTGATTCACAACTTGTCATTAATCAAATCAATGATGATTATCAGACCAAAGATGATAAGCTGCTACCTTACAAGAACATGGTAGATGATTATAAAAAGTATTTTGTGGCAATAAAGGTTTCACAAATCCTGGGGATTGATAATAAAACTATAGATGCAATGGCTACAATTGCTTCATTGTTAGAAATATCAGAAAATAAAAAATGGTAAAAATTCTTGGTGGAACAATTTTTTCTCCTGCCTATGATAATCCTGAGACCCAAGTCATATGCCATTTAACCAGTTCTAATTCACCTTTATATGGTAAGATTTATACCTATCTGAAAAATAACATCTTACCTCTGGATTTATCCTGAAACCAAAAAAGGAATTTCATTCACCAATCATCCTGTTATACCTTGATCACCGATATCCTTTACCAACGTGGTCTTGATGGTATGCTCCTTCGATGTCTTGAACGTGACGAATATGAAAAATCCTTACAAGAGGTTCATGGTGGTATTTGTGGAACTCATTCAAGCAGTTTAACCTTAGCCAAGAAACTTGTTAGAATGGGATATTATTGGCCTACCATGGAGAGAGAATCTTTTACTTTTTTCAAGAAGTGTTCTAAATGCCAGATCCATGGGAATCTTATTCATGCACCTGCACAGTAACTGCAGCCTTTCACTCTGACATGGCCTTTTTCTCAGTGGGGACTAAATCTTGTTGGAAAAATTCATCCTTCATCATCATAGCTACATAGTATTTTACAAAATGGATCGAAGTTGTTCCTTTGACGATCGTGACCAGTAAAAAAATCTCTTCATTTATCCTGAATTACATCATCTACCGATATGGAATTCCTAATTCTATCATCACTGATAATGGGAGGCCTTTCAAGAATCAGGATGTTGACAAACTTTGTGAAAGATTTCACATCCAACACAGGCTCTCTACACCTTACTATCCATAAGGGAATGGTCAATCCGAAGCTTCAAATAAAACAGTCTTGAAGATCTTGAAGAAAATGGTAAATGATGTCGGTCGTGATTGGCATGTCAAGTTAAATCCAGCTTTGTGGGCCTACAAAACCAACATTCACACACCAATAGGAGCTACCCCATATGCCTTGGTATATGGATCAAAAGCGATCTTACCACTAGAGGTTGAAATACCTTCGCTTAGGGTCTCACTCAAAGGATTGATAAATGATGAAGACTACTGAGTATCTCGTCTGTAAGAGCTAGAACTATTAGATGAAAGATGTCAACATGCAGCTGATCATTTGAAGGGTTATCAACAAGTTATGTCTCGTAGCTACAATCATAGAGTTAAACCACAGAAATTTCAAATGGGTGACTTAGTCTTGAAAGAAAATCCACGCAATCAACAAGATAGAAAAAAGAAAGGAAAATTTTAACCAAATTGGCTTGGTCCATTTTTCATCATTGCAACGTACGATTCTGGAGCATATTAGTTATCTACGTTAGAAGGGAACCTATTTGAAGAACCAATCAACATCATTCATTTGAAGAATTTCTATGTTTAAATCATCAAAAAATCCATAAAAATCAGAAAAATTCCTAAAAAATACATAAAAATCAGAAAAAGTCCTAAAAAGTCCATAAAAAGTCTTGAAAAAAATCCATAAAAATCAGAAAAAAGTCTTGAAAAAATGCAATAAAAACAAGTGATGAAAACCTGGGAAACAGGCACTACTTGTGATCAAAATGGGCTCCTCTATCTATTAGCTTATGTCTTGCATTCACTTTACGACATCATCTATCCATATCTATTATATCCATATCATGCAATGGGAATCCTTGTGTTTCATCATGGCTTGATGAAATTTGTACATATCCGTACTGTTTAGGTTGTGTTTACACTGGGGGTAGAAACAAAGACTAAGACAAGAGAGGGGAAACGAGCTTTTAGAACATCACAAATGAAAAAATGACAGTTTGCCAAAACGCAACATACATTGACGCATCAAATCAATCACAACACCCAAAATGATCACCTAATGCCAATAACATCAAACAACATGATCAAAACAACGTTAATCCAAACGCAAACATCAATGTTGATAAGCAAGTTGGATGATCTTAATCTAAATAATGTTTGGAATACTCTAGGAAAATTTTGAATTGTTGGTTGATTTTCTATCATATCTCTGGAGCAATTCAATGATGTATTGAACTAGAAAAGCAAGGAAGGAGTATGATTTTTCTTTGTCTAGTGTTTGTGAGTGAATCATTAGTACTATGCAAATTGGTCACGAGACATGCTCTACTACGTATCATTGATGACATTTCGGAATTTGCATAGGAAATGGGTTAACTCTTGTTTGTTTATGCAAGCGATACTCAGGTCATCTTGGTTCAATTATACCTAGATGCTTGTATTAATTTTCTATATAAAAAATCATGAAAGCAATACTCTGATCATCACTGGTGCTAACATACCCTTTGATGCTTGTATTAACTTTCAACATTTCAATGCTCTATGATGACACAAAAAACACAAATAAGCTCTCAGAATGGGAATATTATACAGATACCCTACATGGTTAGTATAGATTACATCCATTCTAGAATTTGCATTTTGCATTTATAGATTTTTCCAAAAGCTGGAAAAGTATCAAATGTTTCATATCTTTCCAATAAATGACTAAATACATTTTGACATTCACAAAAACATCATCACATACATTTTTCATACATATTTGCATTAGAAAATCATAAAAATAAAGCATACATCATAATCAAAACATTCATAGGCATTCATAAGTTGTACCATGTATCATTTCACATTCATATTCATAGAATGATTCATCCATAGATCGCAATCATATCATAACATTGCACTTTTATTTTCACATCATAAATCATGCATACATATACATCATAGGCATTAATCATGAAATCATCACAGAAAACATCATGCATATAGAGAATAGACACATTCATCACATAAGGAATCATCGTTGTATTTCATATATCTCAAAAATGAATGTAAAAATGTACAAATATGTCAACTATGCATGGCATAACATCATAAAAAATGGATCATATCAGTGTGTATACAAATGTCTCAACAGAGTATCAATCACACATCATATAAAAAAGCACTACGAAGTGCTATCCTCTGATGGTGCTGGTCTGGGACCTATCCCACCTACACCTGATGGACCTGCTCCACCTACACCTGATGATCCTCCTAGAGGTAATGGCTATGATACACCCCTACTAGTAGCCCGAGATCAACTATGCATAGATCGAGACTGTGTATAACTCACTCTCTGCTCAGGTGGCACTGCATCATAGTATCTGATCCTATAGAACTTTGCCTCTCGGATGACTCTGGTTAGCTCTCTCATCATGCTATCACCTAATGTTGCTCTCTGCAGACTGTCAGCTAAGGCCATGGCCTCCTCACCCTGTCGTCTGGTTGTATCTCTCTCAGTTTTCATTGTCGTCAACTGTCCCTGAAGCTGTGTAACCAAGGCCTGTGCCTGTGCTAGCTGACCCTGTAAGCTCTGCACTCTACTTTGCAAGGTAGATATCTGTCGGCACCACTGGATCTACTAAAGATGATGGATCTGAATGTCTCATCCGTGGTCCACCTCTGCCACTACCTCTGCCACCACCTCTGCTACCACCTCTGCCACCTCCTCCACCACTATCACCCCCACTCTCCTCATCACTTCTATCTCCATCCCCATCTGACTCATCATCATCATCCTCCTCAGAGTCATCACCCTCTGAAGCCTCCTCTCGTTGTCACCTATGTCCACCTCTATGTGGTCTCTGCTCTGCAACTAGAGTGGAAGGCTCATCAGGATCAAATAATCATGGTGTAGGATGTTCCAACATATACTAACCATACTCTAGATTCATCCCCTCGTCAAGAATATCCTCTATGTACTCCCACATCTGTACTCCCAAACTAATGAACTCTGCCACTCTTGCATCATATGAAATCCGCAGACCCCACACTCTAATCTCCTGTTGCCGACGTGCATAAATAGACGAACCCTGAGGCATACCTTGAGACCGACCATACTCTCACCATACACAACCAAGAAGAAATCTCTCAATAATCCCAGGAGTATGACTAATCAGATATCTGGAAGTAAAGACAAAGGGCATATCCCTAGCATCCTCTGGCCATGCCTCACAATCTACATAGGGCCGCTAGCATATTGTCTTGAGATCATTCAAAAGACGCTGCCAATAATCCAGTTTGCCCAACCTTAGCTAAGCAATGATATCGATATATCTGAATCTATACGGTTGATCGACATGCCGTCATCTATGAATCAATGGTCGCATAACAGAAAATTGATCCCATGCCCATATCTGTAATAGTGAACAACCAACAACTAAACTCTGGCCTCCACCATACACAATATGGTATAGCTCATCATATAAATGTGCAAGCATGCATGATCCCCAAGCATATCGTGTACCCTGCATCACCATACTCTCAAGTACATGACCCCACCCGACTGCAAAACCCTTCGACCTATGGTCGGGGCACAAAACACCTCTAATGAAGCTTGCAAGTATAGAGGGTAAATCTCACTATCTCGCCCATCACTAGAATCCTCAAGATGCGATACACATCCTCCAGAGTCATGGTAATCTCTCCTGTCAGCAAATGAAAGGTGTTTGTATCACTGTGCCACCTCTCTGCAAGTGCTATCAATAAGGCTCTGTTGAGATGCACCTCATGCATCTCAAGTAACGAGGTTAGGTCGCATGCCTCGATCACATCTCTATCCACTTGTACAAGCTACAGAATCAATCTCCATGTCTTCAGGAATTTCTCTCGTAATTGCAAGATGCCTAATCTCTCCTGTTTCATAGGAATAATCATCAAGTCAAGGAAACATCAATATCAAATCATCACGACAAATCAATCAAATCTGAATATCAACCTATTTGTTTTTCATGAGAACAAATTTATCAAAATCATATATTTTTTTAACAACCTTAGAAGCAAACTTATCCTATTTGTTTTTCATCATCATAGAAAGCAAATTTATCAAAATCCTATTTGTTTTTAACAACTTTAGAAGCAAACTTATCAACAAATAATTTTTTTTTCATCATCATGAAAACAAATTTATCAAAATCTTGTTTGTTTTTAACAACCTTAAAAGAAAACTTATCAAACAACTATTTGTTTTTCATTAACTTGAAAGCAAATTTATCAGCTACTATTTGTTTTCCAATAACCTTGGGAACAAATTTATCATACAAACATCATCATCAATTTTGAACGATGAATTGACATCTTAAAAATCATAAAAATCTGAAAATTCAAAAAATCACACAAATCAAAATCTTATCAATTCATCATCCGAGGGGGCATATACCTATCAACATTCGACAATCAGCATCTGGGGCAAATTTTTGAGGCAAATTTCAAAATTCTTTGAAGCAATGTGTAAAACACATCACTTCAAAGAGGGGTAAAATGTATACATCTAAAACTGGTCACATCACAATAGTCTAGTAATTAATTAAATATTTTTAATATTTAATTAAATCTCTAAATTCAATCTACGTATAAATAAATCTAAATAATTTATTTATATTGTTCATTCTTTCATTTTGATTAAATAAATAAGTTTATTTAATCACTTTTCTTATCCATTTCTTAATTGATTAAATAAAAATTATGATTTATTTATATTAATTATCATATAATCTTGGCTTGAATATTTTATTCAAATAAAGATTAAATATTCTTCTCTTCTAAAAATCATCTAAATTCCATTCACAATTAAATATTCTAAATATTTAATTAATTCTTCTAAAGTCTATTCTAAATATTTAATTAAATCTTCTAATGTCTATTCACATCAAATATTTCAAAAATATTATAAAACCTCAAACTCACATGAAATTAAATAAATTTATTTATTTAATTTGGATTATCTTCAACAACCGTGAAACAAACTTCAAAACAAAAAATTAATTTCTCTGTTCCTGAGCAAAGTTGTTCCCGTGGGTTGAAGACAAACCTCCATTCTTCTCTCCAACCTCCCAACATCTTCCATCTTCCTCTCAACCTCTCCATCTATCACCATTCAAAATTACTAGAAAATCTCACAGCCATTGATCTTTTCCAGCCAGGCTCTTGCCTGTAAAAATCTATAAAAGGGACTGTCGGGTCTCTGAAAAATATAGAAGCTTTCATACAGGAAAACTATAGTCAATTATCTTTCCAGCATCCATAGCCTTTAGAATCATAGCATAGCATAGCCTAGCATATTAGCATTCCATATCATGGCCTATCATCCTCATATCATAGCTTCAATAGCATCCATAATCCACAGCCCCTATGCATAATCTACAGCCCCTGTGCATATCCGTATATCAACATTTCACTCCACCAACATATAGGATAGAGAAGTATTCTCCCTTTACATACTCATTCTATAGGTTTCCATTCTAAGAAGCTTTGCTTATACAATCTGAGAGCAGTAGCTTCAAGAGAATCACTGGAGATAGAGAACAATGGAACAATTCTGAAGAAGCTCTTTGTTTGATTTCTTTTATTTCTTTCTATTTAGCTTTCTTTAGTTTAATGTTGCATGGTGTGTTTTTTATTATATCATTTTGATACTAACATTTCCCACACACACTTAATCCACAATCTAGAATACTTCTTGATAGGCTCAGTAATTTGATTCAAATAAGTTATTTCCTCTTCAGACCAATTAATTTGAGGCAATGGCATGTTCCTATAAGGTTCATAGTCATGGTGTTGAAGAAGATCTGCATCATTATTTTCCACCTAATCAGGCACTTCCACAACTCTGTATAGTCTAGTTAACTTCAAAAGCATCCTTGAGAATCTTCTTATGATGACTTCCCATTCATCCCGACAATTGGCCTAGTAGTCCTCAATGTGGTCTTTGTGCTTGAAAGTCCTATTAGCCTGCTTCATGGCCTTTCCATAAGGATCAAAATTGCTTCTATTAGTGTGGGATTACAACTCAAATTGGGTCATCTCCTTTTTAGAATGTTGGGAACTCTGAATAGAAGGGAAAGCCTCCAATGCTCCTATCTTCAATGGGAACTTTGATCCCAATCCTTTCTTCTTTATGTTTCCTCGCTACAGGATTTCTTCAAAACCAACCATCTGTTTTTTCAATTCTAACAGGTTGAGTTTGTTGGTGGGATACCGAGGTAGTCTAAGAGGAACAACTGGTGATCCTTGCACCTAGATGTATGTGAACCTTTGGAATTGAATAAACCATTGGCCATATTGTTTTATTAAATCCATTGCATTTACAGAGATCCTCATATGAAGGGAATCTTGTAGTAATCTATGAATATACATGAAGAAAGCATCATTGGCCCTCTTGTAGTTGGATGTTTTATATTGTAATTGTGAATACACCTCCCATATCCTATCCTTCCCTAGGACTCCTTTACAGCTGAGACCCTTGTACTTGGTTTTATGTGCCAGCATATATACTAAGTATGAAGTAATGGTAAACCTATTAGTCTCCTGCACACTCCTTAGTTGGGCATCTATATTATTGCTGATGATCCTTTCCCAATGATAATGCTTGTTTGCGACAATTTGGGTAATGGGATGGAACATCGAAGGTTGAAATATATGTGCCTCCTCCACTCCCATTATTCTTCCCAAGAGAGTTATGATATCACTATATTCCAGCTTGAAATCACTTATGTTCCAATCCGGTGTGAGTGATATTTTTAGCCAACTCGGTTGGTGCTTTTCCAAACATCCTTTGATGGAAGTCATCATAGTCCACATGGCCCATATTGGTATCTATGATCCTTGACCATGCAGAGGAAATCTTTGTCTCTAGCCAAATTCCTTTAAAGTCATACTTCATCCTTTCTTGTCTCTTTCTAACTTCCTCTTGTGCTAGAGCAGCCTTGGTTTTGGTGGTTTTGTTGGGACTTTCCTCTTCTTGCATCTATTAGAGCAAAACGCACAATCATAATGTATCATACTAGCCAATGCAATCAATTCAAAGAAAATTATGATGAATTCATTATCAATGCAAGGCAAGAAATTCAAAATGTCATTTTATGATGCATGAAGCTCATTGAACTAAATAATTTCCCATGAAATGATCATTTATCCACATCATTGAAGCATATAAAATTAATAAAATTGATTTCCATAATCCTACATTATCCCCATCTTGAGTTTCAAGCCAAGATAGAAAAACTTGGAAAATCTAAGCTTGCTCAGATTTTCCAACCGGATTAGGGTTCGGATAATCCGAGGTAGCTCAAAATTACTGAAGTTGACCAATTGGTGGCAATAAAGTTAACTTTGGCTTGCAAATATCAATGATATTTCAATCATTAAATTATCAAGGTGTAAAGTCCTTCATCAAGCACTCATATCAACATGAACTTAGATGGATGCACTAATAACAGAGTCTACAAGAAGGTCAGAGATTTCAACACACCTTGGATTATCCGAAGGTCAGGGCAAACATATCAAGGTTTCAACCGAATGGGACTTCAATCAATCTGAGGCACCTAAGATTATCTGAGTGGATTAGGGCTCGGGTAATTCAAGGTAGCTCTGATTTACCAAGATCCTCACATGATTACTTGAAATCGGCTAAGTGCCAGAAATGCCTTCACCAGAATAATAAAAAATCATGGAATCAACTTAAAGGACTGATCAAAAATACAGTTTCAAGATGTTTTCAAATGGTTGCGTGCAATTCCCTATCATTTGGTTCTTAAACCACTAAATTCATGATTCGTAAATAGGATATCCTCAAACTAGGGTTCAAATTAAATTAGAAATTAAGGCAAGATCTATTCACTCTTGATTCAATACTCTAAAGTTCAAGGAGGAAACCCTAAAATGCACTCATCAAATCGAGGCACTCAAGTAGAAAACCCTTGCTTGCTCAATCAAATGTGCCCTAGAAGACTTGACAAGCAACGATGAAAGCCGAAATGGACCCCCATGACCACAAAATTCATTGACCTCATTCGTAACACAAGGATTCAAAAATGGAATTCAAAACATAAACCGAAGCCAATGGAGGAAAACGAAAACCATATCTTCAAAATGCGTAAAACCAGAGAAGACACCTGAAAATTCAATGAGGAAGGTATGAAATCCAACAACGATCACATTTTAAGTGAGGAATCCCCTTAGCAAAGCTAGATTTAGTCGTGTTATGGAGAGAACCTTGTTATCCTCTGGCTGAATCAAATGCAAATGATCAAAATGGAGGGAAAAACTTGAATATATCACCGTTTGAGCACAATAAATGACCATAATAAATGCACAATGGGACAACCCAAAATTTAGAGATGCAAGGCAAGCTCAGATTTCAGATAATCTGAGGTACCCCAGATTCTCTGACCAGATTAAGGTTCGGATAATCTGAGCTTGCTCATAATTTCTGAACTTTCTCCAAACTTAGTCAATTTTGCTATATTTTCAAGTTTTTGATCCGGGGTGAATTCCTCAGAGCTAGACCATCACCTTATGCTGCAAGAAGAAATTTCAAATGCAAGCTCATCATTAATCACTTGGGTGAATCATGACTCAAACCGAGTGACTCAACCCTTAAGGGGAACAAAGTCAGGACCCTACAAAAGCAAAGCAAGAAAAAGAGGGTCCCTGCTTTCAGCGGGGCGTGTGTGCGAAAACTGCACAACAAATGGTGACTCCTACTAGGGAAATGCTCTTGAGCACTTTGATGACAAACTGGAATCAAGAACCTAGAATCTCAAGTTTCAATCCTCGCATCAAGTCAGCTACAAACAGAGCTTCAAAGTCCATGAACAAGCAAACCTTTCTTGTGCCAAAGTCAAAGTGTGTGAAAATGTATTCATTTTCCTTCCTTAGTTGTTGCAGGGACCAAACTTCATATAATCAAGCTACATAAAGATTCTAACTCCAAAAGAGTCCTGGATAGAGCCTCGCTACTAGTCAGGCATCCATAGCCCCGACGAGGTTATCACTGTGGTCCTCTCGAGCATAGCTTTACTTCCAGCCATGCATCCATAGCCCCGATAGAGATGCTCAAAAACTCCTGATTAGGTGAAGATTCACTTTTGATTTTATATATTCTCTTTTCTTTTCTTTTGATATTCTTTTAAGATCTTTTAAATTTTCCCTTTCACCTTGTAAGCAATGATGCTCACACTGAAGGCTGAGAACCAAAATGGTACTGAAGCACAAGTAATATTTTTAACTTAACTAGACTCCATAAGGAACCTTGACAACCTTGGAATTCTTAAGATGTGTTTAAAGGTGTAAGAGCCAAGCACACTCTAGATTTAATGCATTCCATTGACTTATCTACCTTAAGCATTGAAGCATGTAACACCAAGTAAAATATTTCCACCAATTTACTCTAGAAGGATGATTAGAGTTTGTAAAATAAATACTTGGAACAATCCCTGATAATATAATGATTGTTGTCTGGGTGCAACAAACCCAAAAGCAAAAGAAAAAATAGAAGCAAACCTAACCTAAACCAAATCAAATCTACGCTAACCAAAATAAAAAATAGACCAACATGAAACAAAGAAAAAGCAACCTAACCTATTTATTTACAAGGAAAGAGATGTGAAAAACTCAATATTGAAAGTAATGCTTCAGATATTTCCCATTAAAAGGCAGCAGGATATCCTCTCCAGTGAGATTTTTCAAATGAAAAGCATTGTCTCCCAATATCTTTGAAATCTGGTAAGGGCCAAGCCAAAGTTTGTCAAATTTTCCATACTCCCCTTTTTGATCATGTGCTTTATCCTAGTAAAGAACCAAGTTAGAGATTCTAAAGGCTTTCATCTTGGTTCTCCTATCAAACCATCTCTTAACTACACCCTGATGTTTAACAAAGTTTTCTAAGGCTTCATCTCTTTTCTCTTCAAAGTGAAAAAGTTTAGCCAAACGGGCCTCGCGCTTATCCCCTTCATCATAGTAATCGTTAATAAAATGCAAAGTGGGGATCTTTAGCTAGATCGGGAATACAAGCTCCAGACCATAAACAAGGTGATAAGGAAAGGTCCCTAGAGAGGCCTTATGTCTAGTGTGATCTGCCTAAAGAGAAAATCTGAGTAGTGTATGCTAGTCTTTGGGGTTCCTCTCTAATAGTTTACAGATGACTATTAAAAGATTTTTGTTTGATGACTCATCCAAACCGTTACCTTGTGGGTAGTAATTGGAGGAAAACTTAACAATAATTCCATGATCAAAATCCCAACTAGAAAACCTTAATGATGCAAATGCATAACCATTATCACAAACTAAATAAAATGGGAAACCAAAGCAATTGATAATACCTGATTCTAGAAAATTGATTACCACTTCATAAGTGTATTTTTTACAAGAGCTTCAGTCCATCTAGTAAAGTAATCGGTTATGGTGAGAATGTAATTGTGGCCTGCAAAGGAAGGTAGATTGATTAGACCAATGAAGTCCATCCCCCACTGTGCAAATGGTTTAACCTCTATGATCGGTTGAAGTGGAAGAGTTGCATACTTCTCCTTACTTGCTGCAGTTTGACATACATGGAAAGTCCTTACGTGGTTGTGTGCATATTTGAACAAAGTGGGCCAATAATAGCTCGCTCTTAGAATTTTGTTTGTAGTGGATGGTGCAAAACCATGGCCTGTGCCATATCTATCATGGAACTCGTTCATTACTTTCTCAACTTCTTCTTTTCCAAAGCAGCGAAGGTAAACACATTCGTGATTCTTCTTGTATAAAAAAACTCCCTTCATCATAAAACTTTCACTTTTCAAACACATAGATCTTTGTTGTATTGCATTGAGGTGATCAGGGAATTTCTGATTTAAAAGATATTAGATAATACCATCATACCAATCACGTAGAGAAACATCTTGGAGGTGATAGTGCCGAGTTGTGAGATCAGGACCCATTTCTGCCATTGTCTTGGTTATTCCTTGTCCTCTTACAAATTTCATGGGATGGATTTCAATATCATACTCTTGTAACATTGTCACCCACTTCGCTCTTCTTTCTCCCAATTCATTTTGCATCAGTAAGAGCTTAACAGCAAGATCAGACACTATCACAAAAACCTTATTCCTCAAGATGTAGTGTCTGAATTTCTTTACAGCTCTGACTAAAGCATAAGCTTCCTTTTCCACACTAGGATATCTTAATTTTTCATCTTTTAAAGGAGCACTCATGAAAGGTATGGGATGCTTGTTTCCTTGGTCAAATTTCTATGTTAACATACCAGCACAAGAATGATCAGATGCAAACAAATATATATATATATAATGGTTTGGCAGAAAGACTCACCAATACTATAGCTTCAACTATTGCCCTCTTAATTTTTGTAAATGCCTCTTTTGCCTCTGCACTCCATTCAACCTTTGCTTCTTGCTTCAACATTGCATTTAAGGGTTTAACTATTTCTGCAAATACAGTGATAAACTTTTTGAAAAAGTTGATTTTTCCAAAGAATGACTTCATTTCCTTCTTGCTGGAAGGTGGTTGGATCTTAAGTATGGCCTCCACTTGTTCAGGATTAACAACAATGCTCTTTTTTGAGATGACATGTCCTAGCAGTTTTCCTTTAGTGACTCCAAAGATACACTTCTTTGGATTAAGTGAAATGCCAAATTCCCTACACCTTTGAAATAATTTTCACAAGTTTGTTATATGATCACCTCATTTCTTGGAAAATACTATTAAATCATCCATTTAAATAATAATTCACTTACCAATGATGTCCTTGAAGGAAATATCCATAGCCCTCTAGAAAGTTGCTCTAGCATTGATTAGCCCAAAAGGAATTCTCCTATAAGCAAAAGTGCCCCAATTTGTGGTGAAGGAAGTTTTGTGCCTATCCTCATATTGCAACATGACCTGGTTATATCCAGAGTATTCATCTAGAAAGGACATCATTTGAGATCCATTAACAATCTACAATACTTCATCTAGGGACAGGACTAGATAATTGTCCTTTTCTTATGCGTGACTGAGATTTCTGAAATCAACGCAAAGCCTAATTTCTCCATTCTTTTTTCTCATTGGGACCAAATTGGCAACCCAGGTTGAATGTCTAACTGAAAATATGATACGAGCAGATAATAACTTGTGTACCTCTATTTGAATGATAGGCTCTAGCAGGACATTGATTGATCTTTTTCTTTGTTTGAATGGTTTGGCACCTGGCTTGAGAGGAATAGTATGTGTAATAATTGAAGTATCATACATCCTCAAATCTTCATAACTCTAAGCTATTACATCCCGATATGTATGTAGTGCATCTATGATTCCTCTCCTTTCTTCTGGAGTGGATACCTTGCCAATAAAAACATTCTTAATATTGTCTGGAGCTCCTATGTTGTATGCATCACACTAACTGTTGATGGATTCCTTCTTAGCCTGTTGTTCCTAATCTCTTATCTTATCCAGATCAAATATTCTTTCCAAGTGTACCATTCCTCTTGGAATAGTGTTGGTCTTCAGGTTGGTTACTCCTTCTAGGTCCATCTTTGCTTCTTGAGGCTCCATCTCATCAATTACCTAAGAGGTAAACACATCTAGCCTTCTAATAAAATCAGGGATATGATTATCATCCTCAAACACCTAAAAGTTTGTTATGTTGTTAGGAACTGATGGAATTGGATTGAGCTCCACAGTGAACTTCCTCAAGCCTGAAAGTGATAGAGGTTGCAACGTACTGGCTGCTTATGCCAAAGAGTCTGCAATTTGATTCTTGCTACGAGGTATCAGTTGGATGTTGAAAGCATCAAATCCCTCAATAAGATCCCATACCCTATTTTTGTAATTAGTCATCCTTCTATCATGACATGTGTACTATTTTCTCACTTGCTTAACCACTAATTATGAATCTCCAAACACTTGCAGAATCTTAACCTTCTTTCTCAATGCCATAAGCAATCCATGAATCAAATCCTCATATTTAGCTACATTATTAGTACAGTGAAATTGGAGTTTATGAGAAACAAAGAAGGTTTTACCTTTAGGGATAATTAGCTCAAATCCAACTCTAGTTTGATTTGGATCCATCAAATATAAGTGTCCAACAACCAACAACTCTGGATCCTCTTCATTTATCTTTGGTGTTGTTACTACTACAAGGTTCTTCAAATGGCATTAGGCCTTTTCCTTTGGGATCATCTTGAGTACTTTGTACATTAATCTTGACAGTTGGGGTGGGATTGATGTACCTTTGTATTTTTTCTTCTATTGTTTGGCATAGGCAACATTCTAGCTCTAAGTGGGAAACATTATGAACTCTACACCAACTTGGAAGAAGCAACTCTTCAAAATTCATGTCCCTTCCCAATTGGATCTTGTCTTCTATGCATTTTTGGATGAATTCTTGAAAGTTATCCAATAGGCTAAGTTGGCCATCTTCTTGGTCATCAAATTCCTCTACTAACTCAATCAATGCCCCAATACTGTTAGATTCTGGGGTGAGCTCTGCTGGTGTGCTCTACAACATAAAAATTTCCTCTATATTTGATTCTAAAATAGGGGCTGCCAATACACAATTCCCCAGACTAACTTCTGATACCAATATTTCACTTGAAGTGTTATGGTATTTAGTAATTACATACTTCATTCTGGGCTCTCTCTCAATCCTAATTTGATTTGGCACTCCTTTCTAGGGAAGCCACATGTGGAAATGATCGGTTGACACATATCCATTTAGTTCCTTAGTGAAATATCTACCTAGAATCAAACCATAAGTATCGGGAATGTCTGCTACTTGAATATTAATGACTTGTTGGATTCTAGGATCTGATACAATCTGCATGGTAATCATATTTAGTTCTCCAACTACATTTACTTTTGTCTTGTATAGCTGAGTTACCTTCTTTTGAGAGACTACATGAGTAATCCCTAAGGATCTACAGATAGAAAATGGCATAACATTCGTGGAAGCCCCTGAATCTAGTAGGAAATTGTGTAAATTATTCCCAAAGAGGTGAAAAGAAATCAGAAAAGGGGGAGTTTTTGTCTTGCCTTAAAACAAATTCAGCTGAGTATCAACCTGTGCAACTTGACCCTTATCCTTTTCCTTCCCTTTATCTCTAGACTCTGTTTGGATTTGACCTTGATCTTTTGGCATTTGAGAACTAGAGGTCCTTCCAAGCATTTCACTAGTTGTCTTTTCTTGGGGGACTACATTAGGCCTAAAGGATTCTAAGATTGAATTTTTGATTGTAGGAACTCTTAGTAACTCAAAAGTAGAAAGACTTACCTTTAATTTCTTGAGTTCTTTAGCTACATAATCACTCAACTGCTCCCCATTCATTTCAATATGCAAGTCCTTGGGAGGATTCACCAGCTTCTCCTTTCCTTTGTCCATGTTCCTACCTTTAGTAGAATCAGACGGTCCTCTTTTTGACAAATATTGCGCAGGAACATGAGGATAGGATGGATTATTGCTTGCATTGGGATCTGGAGGTGTGGTGAAATTGTTCAAAGGGATTGATGTAGTGAATGGGCCTCCAACTTGTGGATTTCTATTGGGCCTATTCCTAAAGTCATATCTTCTTGTAGGTTGTTGGAACATTTGAACCTCTTCAATTCCATTTTCTTCTTCATCTAGAGGACCATTGTCATTCTTCGTTTCTTCATTGAACAATTGTGAAACTTCATCTCCATTGTAAACTTGTTCTTCTTTATCATCACGTTCACTTACCTCTTCTTCTGGCCTATTCTCTTCACTTCGTGGGAAAGGAGTGTGATTCAACACCATCACTAGGGAGTCATATGGCCTAGAGGGTACCAATTCCTGATTGTTAGAATTGTTTTCCACTTCAAACTAAAAGATGGATGTAGCAGTCTAGAATTCAAGGTAGTCCAACTCAGAATGTTAATTTGTCTTGTGGAGTCTACACCATCCAGATAAAGTTGCCTCTGCCAGATACACACCACTTGGAGGCTTCTCTTGACTAGGAGGTTGATCCAATGGAGTAGGGACACCTCCATTGTTTGACCTTGTGTTCCATGTTTTTCTCTGCCTAGGTGGTTGTCTTCTTTCAAATCCTTGTCCACTTGTCTATCCTCTATCAAAATTTTGACCAGATGATTTCCCTCTGTCAAAAAATTTCCCATGTCCTTGTGTAGAATTGTGACTCTCGCTATTATAATTAGATTGCATATTCCTATGAGAAGCTTGGAGTTGAATATTTTGGTTGCTTAGGTATGTCACCTCCACGTTCAACTTCTTAACTTATTTTGTCAGCTCATCCAATCATTCTTTGTCAGGATTACTATAAGGGGTCAAATTTACATTGTTCTAGGGGTACCCAATTGCTACTCCTGAACTCATAGACTAATTTAGTACTTTAGAATTCTATAGATATGTGAGAAAACCAGCCTGTTGTTGTGGGTGAAGGGATTGATTGACACTTTGTTGGGGATAAGTAGTTACTGTTGGGACTTGATTCATTGGAGGACCTAGATGTGGGACTAAAGGAAATTGTGGCACCAGATTCATAATGGGGTGTGGTTAGTGAGAGCCTGATTAATTTCTTGAATATGTCTTGGGTGAGCAGTAGGCCATAAGGATGGAAAAATTCCAGACAGGTGTTGTCTTAGATCAGTGTTTACCTTGACATCCTCTATGTATGCATTAAGAAAACTATTCGGAGGATTTGGTCTCCACTTAAGAAAAGTGGCTCTAAGACTATCAAGGGCTTCATAATATACTTCTAAGGTAGTAGCATCATTCAAAACATAAGGGTACTACAACCTGGTATATGCTCGATGAAATCTATTATTGAATGAACCTATAGGCTTGTTAACTTCTCTCTTGACCTTAGCGAACTGCAGGTACAACTCATTAGCACTAATAAGGATCTTAAACTTCTACAAAAATGCATTCTCCAGTTCAGTCCAATTATGAATTGACCCAACAGGTAGATGATTTTACCAATAAAAGGCATCTTCTCCCAGAGAATACGGGAAAATTCTACATGTAGCATCCTCACGGTTGATCCCCCTATCCCTAAGGCAAGTCTGAAAAATCCTGATGTGTTCCTCTATAGTTCTATTAGGGTCATTGATATGAAATTTAGAGCAAAAGTGTTTAGGATTCTTGGGCATAACATTGTAGTTATTGAAGGAAAAAGGTAATGGGTTTTTTTCCAAGAAATCCATTAGTGGTGGTGGAGGTGGTAAAGGTTGATTAATGACTTGTTAGGTTTGTTGAATGGGAATAGCTTCAGAATCAGATGAAGATGGACTTGATGAAGGTGAGGATGATGGGGATGATGGGAATGGTGGGGAAGATGATGATTCTCCTCTTCTTTTGGTCCTCCTTGACCTAGTGGGGGCTTGTAGCTCTTGAAATTCTTCCTCTCTTGTTGTAGATGTGGTTCTTTGAAATCTCTTAGGAGAAATGGCAGATATAAAATCATCCAGTTTTCTTATTCAGGCCCTTCTTCTAGCACCAATCTGTTGATGGTATTTTCTACACAACAACTTAGACATAATACAAGTATCCTATCTCTCTTGAAGGTAAATCTCTATCCGTAAGCCTCAAGAGATAACCCCAAGGTCTCTAATGTCAGGTCTTGAAAAATGCAATGAAACAACTCAGAGTAATGTGAAATTGTTGGTAATCACAAAGGGGCCTTATAAAACAAATGTTGGAACTTCAAACTTATCTGATCTTGCAATATGGTGATACTTTAAATCCTAAATCTAACTTAGATTTTAAAAGAAATGACAAAATATAAGGGTTTAGAGAGATCCAAAGATTAAAATGATTCCTAAGACCAACAATGTAAATGATAAAACACTCAAAGTGGACCAATCCCTCAAAACCAATTCATGTTTAACCCAGATCTAATCTACAATTTCACATAAATAGTGTAATCTTCTAAGGAATTAAATATTTTTAGATCATGAAGCATCCATCCAAATCAACCCTATTTTGCAATTGAAATGAATAAATACCCACAATTGAACTTAGCACACAAATTTAAGGCCCAGGCTAACTGTACACAACAACTTACAATCTACAAGCTACTAAAAGTATAGACCAAGGATTGCTCAAACACTTCAAATATAAAATCATAAACACCATTGCCTCACATCTAACTCTAAATCTAATATATACCTAATGATCTCAAAGCAATCTTAAAGAGATGGAATAAAAAGAACCGTGCAAGATGAAACAACACAAGAAAGAGAACCAAAGAACAATGTCTTTACTTATATTGAATCACCCAATGTTGCAACAATTCCAGTATTCAGTGTAACAACACTTGCTCTTAGAAAATACTAACTCCTAACTTAGTTCTAGCTCTTGCAACTATCACTTAACTTTTTCTAACCCCTACAAATGAGGCAAGATCCTCAATATATAGAAATCCCTTCACTAGGTTGGCCAAAATTAGGGTTTACATCAAAAGGTCAGCCTAGAAAGTTCCAATAATATTTGCATTTAATTCTTGGGGCTTCATCCAGGTCAGCTTGGGTTCTTTCAAAAATATCCTCTTGGTGGCACAAAACTCAAAGTCTTCCATCTAGCTAGCTGGAAGTCACATGCCTGGCACAAAAATCTATGTGGCTACAAGCTGGTAATTTTCTCTCTCCTTGTCAGCTTTTAATTTATTTGATAATTCCCTAAACTTCCCCAATACCTCCTTCATATCTTCTAAATTTAAAACTAGAATAAATTTAATTCTTGTCTTACGATTTTAAAATTTCTCCAAATATTGGGGCATTACCTTATTCCATTCAATCTGTAACTCATGGTATTTATCCAATTTCGAAATATAGATTGTTGCATCTTCCATATTTTCGTTTGCAATTGGAGCACCATCAGAATGAGGATATATCTCATGCCACCATCCCTGCAATTTTCCTACATTCATATTCTTCTGGCCGAACTTCTTCCTTCCCATCATTATTTCCAAGAAATTGATGCAACCATCATGTATATCATTCACATTCCCTTGTATTTTCGTTATTTTCTTTAGAACCTTGGACAAGAGCTCCTTTCTATAATTCACGACCTCAATACATTCCTTTACCTTATCAACCTCATCTCAGGAAAGGATTTCCAACTTGGCTAACTCATTCTTAGGCATCTACAAAATTTCATTGTCAGTTGTTTCATTAATATTCTTGCAATCTATAACAACCTATGAGATATGTTCCAGAAAATAAAAAGCATTGGTGTATATCTTCAAATTTTGCTCAATTGCTTCATCCCATCTACTACTGACATCCTGCAGCCAACTATGAGTACAATGCACAAAAGACTTCATTCTTTCAATTTCTATTACTACTTCCTTGGGGAATAATCCTTCTAGCATGACTTCCTCACTTCCCATTGTTTGTAGAGGCTTCATTAAATGCCACACATATTTATACACATCATTCAATTGCTTTTGCAATCTTTCCTTTTCCTCTATTTTCTTATCTAATCTCCTTAAAATTTCTTGAGAGGACTCCTGGACCTCTTCCTTTCCTTGTTTTGTAGTTGTGGGTCCTAGGTTGATTGTTTGTACCTTATAATCAGAGGGCATGCCTTCATCTTTGAACTTATTAGTTGGAGGAACAACTATGTGGATAACCTTGTTATTAAACTAATCCCTGGCAATCCTAGAAACTGTCTTGGCCCTTTTTATTTGGTTAGGTTGCCCCCATTGTTCAAGAAATTTATCCCAACTTGGGGTCTCTTCTTGCAAAATAATTGGCTTCTTACTAAGCCTCTTTTCTAACCACTATGGCGCTGAAGATGATTCAGTTTCCATCTCCTTGTTGGGATCTTCAGCCACATTTATTTCAATATATTGTTCATCTTCTGGTTGATTTTCTTGTCCTTCCTTGTCCTGATTAGGACTATAGGCAACATATTCTTCTTTATTATCTTCTTCCTTAGGATTACTTTGTGGCTCATCAACTATTACATTCTTAGGGGACCTTGATATTTTTCCTTGAACAACCTTTGACTCTATGTTCTTGCTTTCAGCTCTAGAGGTTGATTTCCTTATTTCTTGGACAAACTTTCTCCACTCTCCACTATCAGGAGTAGAAATATTGCCATCCTCTTCATTCAGATGCTCAGGGTTATTAGATATGTTTCCTTCCTCCAGAAGTTCCTCCTCATAAATTTGTACATTTTGATGTGAAAAGGAGGAGAAGGAATGGGAGAATTATTTCCTAGAGCTTCTCTCTTTTCTGCATCATACGTAGGTTCCTCTTCATCTTGTAGCTTTTCCTATTATCTTCACTTCTTCTATTTGAGAAACCTTCTGCTTAGGAGAATTTATCCTCACATAAAATTGGGGATTTTCCCCCGAACTCTCCAAATCCACCACCTTTGTAGCAGAGGGAGCATCTGTGGCAGCCTCATTCTTTCTATCTTTTTTAGATACTTCTTCATCTTGAGACTCAAATTCTCCCATTAAATCATAGGTGAACTTGACACCTTCAGCCTCTAATTCCAATATTTTATGCTTAATCCACAATTTAGAGTACTTCTTGAAAGGCTCAATAATTTGATTCAAATCAATTATTTCCTCTTCAGACCCAATTAATTGGAGGTAATGGCCTATTCCTATAAGGTTCATAGTCATGGTTTTGAAGAAGATCTTCATCATTATCTTCCACAACTTTGTATAGTCTAATTAACTTCAAAGGAAGCCTTGATAATCTTCTTCTGATGACTTCCCATTCATCTGAACAATTGGCCCAGTAGTCCTCAATGTGGTCTTTATTCCTGAAAGTCCTATTAGCCTTCTTCATGGACTTTCCATAAGGATCAAAATTGTTTCTATTAGTGTGGGAGTACAACTCAAATTGGGTCATCTCCTTTTCAGAATGGTGGGCACTTTGAATAGAAGGGAAAGCCTCCAATGCTCCTATCTTCAATTGGAACTCTAATCCGAATCCTTTCTTCTTTATGTTTCCTCGTTGTAGGATTTCTTCAAAACCAACCATCTATTTTTTCAATTCTAATAGGATGAGCTTGTTGTTGGGATACCGAGGTAGTCTGAGAGGAACAACTGGTGATCCTTGCACCCGGATGTATGTGAAACTTTGGAATTAAATGAACCATTGCCATATTTTTTTATTAAATCCATTGCATATGCAAAGATCCTCATATGAAGGGTATCTTCCAATAATCTAGGAATATACATGAAGAAAGCATCATTGGCCCTCCTATAGTTGGATGTTTTATACTGTAATTGTTGATACACCTACCATATCATATCCTGCCCTAGGACTCCTTTGCAACTGAGACCCTTGTACTTGGTTTTATGTTCTAACATATATACTAAGTATGAAGTCATGGTAAACCTGTTAGTCTCCTGGATACTTCTTAGTTTGGCATCTATATTATTGTTGATGATCCTTGCCCAATGATAATGCTTGTTTGCTACAATCTGGCTAATGGGATGGAACGGTTACAGGACATAATAACCCAGCCAAAATAACCCTGGACAAAATAACTCAATCATAATAACCTAGGGAAAAAATAACCTAGGGTCATAATAACCCAAGCCAAAATAACCCATGGTTAGAATAACCCGTGGAAAAAATATCCCCAGAAGAATATAGAGAAAGGAATTTTTTTTTTATAAATTACATGTATGTTGCTAAAAAAAACTTTATTATTCAAATTTTCAATTAAAGTGTCAAATTATGAGTGATGCCTCTTATATAATCTAAAATGTTATGGTCGTCATAACCATCAACCAATAATTTTAGTCTTTCTTTGAGTTCACAGTATTTTTTCCTACTTGGTTGCCCAGTGTATCCAGCCATATATTTTTCTATTCTATTCTCTTGGAGACTCTATTCTTTTTTCACTACTTTGATGAATTTCCAGACTGAGTTGTGCAATGCTTGAAGAAGTTCACTAAATCCTAGATCACATCACCAGATTTTGTTTGTGGCGTAGTATAGCATCGACTTGAACATTTATTTGTAAAATATTCCACACAATGCTAGATTGTTTTATTGATGCCTTGTCGATGAAACACAAATGTGTAACCGTCTACAATAAGTAAATTCTTGTTTTTTTGACTTGTTAAAAAATGAAGAGGCATTGTATATATTAAAAATTATGAAGAATGTGTTGGTTCCCTAAAAATTATATTTATTTTTTGTACACTCTTTTAGAAAACCCAAAGAAAATTTAAAATAATGTTCAAAAAAATATATTACAAAATATCTTCTTTTATGAATTTGTATTTCTCCTCTTCTTATCACTCTATACACTCTTACTTCTTCTCCCCTTCTTCCTTTCTTTACTTCTCTTAATTCTACCATTTTATATATCTTCTTAATGCCTTCTCATTTATATCTTTTCATAATAACTCTTAATCAACTTATTCCCACAAAATTTCCTTTATTTTTATAATTATTTACCATTATATAGGTTATTTAAGCATATTAAAGGTGTTTTAAGGCTATTTGAGGGGTGTATAATGGATATATGGTCAAAAAATGACCTAAATAGCCTCTATGGTGCCTCACAATCATATTTATAATTTATTTTATGTCATTTCTAGTTTACTAGCTTGATCTAAAATGACCATGGGTTATTCTGTCCATGGGTTATTTTGACCATGGGTTATTTTTTCCATGGGTTATTATGAACCTGGGTTATTTTGTCCTTGGGTTATTTTGGTCAGGTTATTTTGTCCAGGGTTATTTTGGTTGGGTTATTATGTCCTGATACCGGATGGAACATCCAAGGTTGAAATATATGTGCCTCCTCCACTCCCATTACTCTTCCCAAGAGAGTTATGATATCACTATATTCTAGTTTGAAATCACTTTTGTGCAGCTCCTTGGTAAATTTTGAATAATGTGACTTTGGCTTCAATATTCATGCATTGTTCATTATCTCCAGAGCTCTATTGGGATCTTCCTCATAGAATTTAGTAGCTTCCCCAATGTTGAAAACCTCTGCAATTGACTCCTCAGTCAAGTTCATGATAACTCTGGCTTGAGGCCCAATTATGATTCTTGTCCTGGAGTCATAATGCTTTGCACACTCTAAAACTACCTTCGGACATAGTTGTGTGGGTGGGAATCCTACTACTTGTGCCAATCTTGTGTGAGTAATCTGTTGAGCCAACTCGGTTGGTTCTTTTCTAAACATCCTCTTATGGAAGTCGTCATAGTCCACATGGCCCATATTGGTATCTGTGATCCTTGACCATGTAGAGGCAATATTTGTCTCTAGCGAAATTCCTTTAAAGTCATTCTTCATCCTTTCTTGTCTCTTTCTGACTTCCTCTTGTGCTAGATTAGCCTTGGTTTTGGTGGTTTTGTTGGGACTTTCCTCTGCCTGCATCTATTAGAGAAAAAGGCACAATCATCGGAAGGAAGCACAATCATAATGTATTATACTAGCCAATGCAATCAATTCAAAGAAAAATATGATGAATTCATTATCAATGCAAGGAAAGCAATTCAAAATATCATTTTATGATGCATGAAGCTCATTGAACTGAATAATTTCCCATGAAATGATCATTTATCCACATCATTGAAGCATATAAAATTAGTAAAATTGATTTCCATAATTCTACATTACCCCCTTCTTGAGTTTCAAGCCAAGACCAAAAACTCAGAAAATCCAAGCTTGCTTGGATTTTCTGACCAGATTAGGGTTCGGATAATCTGAGCTAGCTTGGAATTATCGAAGTTGACCAATTGGTGGTGATAAAGCTAACTTTGGCTTACAAATATCAATGATGTTTCAGTCATTAAATTATCAAGGTGCAAATTCCTTCATCAAGCACTCATATCAACATGAACTCAAAGGGATGCACTAATAACAGAGTCCACAAGAAGCTTGGAGATTTCAGCACACCTTGGATTATTCAAAGGTTAGGGAAAACATATCAAGGTTTCAACTAAATGGGACTTCAGTCAATCTGAGGAACCTAGGATTATCTAAGCGGATTAGGGCTTGGGCAATCCGAGTTAGCTCAGATTTACCGAGCTCCTCGCATGATTACTCAAAATCAGCTAATTGCCATAAATGGCTTCACCAGAATAATAAAAAATCATGGACTCGTCTCCAAGGACTGATCAAACATACAGTTTCAAGATATTTTTGACTGGTTGCGTGCAATGCCCTATCATTTGGATCTTAAACCACTAAATTCATGATTCATAAACAGGATATCCTCAAACTAGGGTTCAAATTAAATTAAAAATTAAGGCATGATCTATTCACTCTTGATTCAATACTCTAAAGCTCAAGGAGGAAACCCTAAAATGCACTCATGAAATTGAGGCACTCAAACAAAAAACTCTCACTTGCTCAATCAAACGTGCCATAGAAGACTCGACAAGCAAAGATGAAACCCGAAATAGACCCCCGTCACCAAAAAATTCATTGACCTCATTCGTAACACAAGGGTTCAACAATGGAATTCAAAACAAAAACCATAGCCAATGGAGGAAAATGAAAATCGTACCTTCAAAACACATAAAACCAGAGAAGACACTCGACAATTCAATGAGGAAGCTACAAAAATCCAACAATGATCACACTTTAAGCAATAAATCCCCTTAGCAAAGCTAGATTTAGTCACATTATGGAGAGCACCTTGTTATCCTCTAGCTCAATCAAATGCAAATGATCAAAATGGAGGGACAAACTTGAATATATCATTGTTTGAGCGCAATAAGTAACCATAATAAATGCACGATGGGACAACCCAAAATTCAGAGATGCGAGGAAGACTCAGATGTAGGATAATCTGAGGTACCCCAGATTATTTGACTGGATTAAGGTTCAAATAATCCGAGCTTGGTCAGATTTTCTGAACTTTCTCCTAACTTAGTCAATTTTGCCAGATTTTTAAGTTTTTGATCAAGGTCAATTCCTAAGAGCTAGACCATCACTTGAAGCTACAATAAGAAATTTCAAATGCATGCTCATTATTAAGCACTTCCGTGAATCATGACTCATCCCTTAAGGGGAATGAAGTCAGGACCCTACAAAAGAAAACAAGAAAGCAAAGCAAGAAAAAGAGGGTCCCTACTTTCAGCGAGGCGTGTGTGAAAAAACTGCACAACAAGACTCATTTGTTACCCTTGTAAAATGGGTCCCACTAGAGGGGAGTCATTCGCCCAAGGTGGTGAATAGGTCCCACTATGAATTTTTGAAGATGGGTTTTCGGGATATGAAAGAATTAAGTGCTATTTGTTGGGTTTTAGGTGATTTCTCTAGTGATACAGGCCTCTAGATCAAAAATAATGGGTCTTAGGGGCCTATAAATTTTTTTTTGAAGGATAAATGATGCAAGGGGACTCAAAAGTGGGTCTAATTATGTGTGAAATTGTCTCTTTTCTAAAGAGGGTCAAATTTTCTATGGCACATTTAGTCCCCACATTAGTTCCCATATGACTCTATGTGCATATGTAAGCTAAAGGACTCTAAATGATACACTTTATTACATAAAAGGATACTCATTCAAAAGATGGGAGAATGAAGCCCCCAGTGTAGTTATCTACAAATGCAAAACCGCAACATTACCAATCGCATCTTGCAACAAATGTTCGTTAATTGTCCAAAAATCCTTTTATCTAACTCCTAGGAATCCAATTCAAGGGTAGATGCATGCCCCCTTGATTCCACTTGCTTTACGAAGGTGGAATCAAGGTAGTAATCTAGCCATGTCGAATAATAAATATCATATTGTAGGGAATTTCCAAGTACCATACCTCATAACGATAGATGAATGAGGATGTCAGGTTCAGAATCATGATTCCAACGCATCAAACGGTGTCGAAAATGAATTACCCCAGCTCCCGTTATTTTGATTTGAAGAAGAGATACTTTATTAACTCTTAAAAGAAAGTAACTCTATTTTAATGCATAAGAGTAAAAAGAGATGAAAATGGGTTAAAAGAGGTAAAGAGGAGTAATTTGTCACTTACTATTCATTTTACCTTCTTGTAGCTTGAGAGCAACGAGTGAGAGAAGAAAATGTCGAGTAGATAGGATTACACACCTTTGCAGCTAGATGAGCTTCATGAGTAGGTGGCGCGTGACGAGCTGTATTATGAGGTGAGTCGATTCTACAACTTTTTCCTTGTGATTTTGTAATAATTTAATGATTTTAATGCATGGATAGGTTAATTTAGGGTCTTGGAATTTTTTTTCGCAAAGTGTCCCCTTTTTTCGCAAAGTGTCCCATTTGTTCGTAGAGTGTCCCTTTTCTTTGCGAAGTGTCTTAAAAGGGTTCTAAAGTGTCTAGGGCCATTAGAAAAGCACACTAGATTTACTTTAGCATAATTTACATGATGAAATATGTAAAAATTGAAGAGATTAGATGAATTTTAGATCATTTTGTGATGATTTTGATAGGTCCCCGCCCAGTCGCAATAGCAGCAAGGGGGAAGGCAGCTCATGTTTATAAGAGATCATGCTCCAACACTATCAGCAGCAAAGACATAGCATTTATAGTTAGTAGGTATCTATTGGGCATATCTTATGCCACCTATGAGATACCATGATGCCATGCTTATGGCCCTGTGTGAGCGTTGGGATGACAATACTTGTACATTTGATCTTCCCACCAGGGAGATGACCATCACTCTAAAGGATATACACTGCATTCTTTGAGTTCCCATTCAGGAAGAGTGGGTATATTTCTAGTGGGATTGGTCATTCCGCAAGAAGAAGAGGGACATGCAGTATTGCCTGGGTGGACCTATTCATGACGAGCGGGTTAGAGCATGGATCGATCTCCCCATGCTTCTATATTCACGAGCTCCTATTTTTAGATGGATTATGATGCACACAGTGGCTCTAGTTCTCAATCTGGATGGACGAGCAACACACTTAGATAGAGGACTAGTACATTTGATTTGAGGGATGTGCGAGCAAATGATAGTCTATGCTTGGGGCCATTGTATTTTAGCACACTTATATTATGATCTTGGACGGTTTGTATTTCGAGAGATCGATAGTATGGTGCATTGTATGCTTCTACAGGTGTGGTGCCTCGAGCATATCACATGCACCAGGCCTGTCAGATTCCCTTGTGCTATAGTTACAAGATATCCATGAGCATTCAACTATCCTTTGTGATGCCTATGGTAGTATAGGGATTTACACTTTTGGAGGGTGAGGTTTGACTGACTGGAGGGAGACGAGATCTTATAGAGACCTTATCTACTTACTCTATAGTGGTTAGATCCTAAAAGACAACTACGGAGGATGCAGATGGATAGGTATCTAGTTGGGAAGCATGACTATGTTGTATGACCTTTCTACTATGGATGAGTCAAGTGAAAGTTTGGACAGGTGCAGACACCACTGAGGGTGTGGCCCTTCATTAGACGTTCATTGCGGAGTGCTTGGAGGCCAGGTGATATTGTTTGGCTTACTATAGATCATGTTCGTGAGAGTGATTCTGATGATTTAGATCACAACCAGCCACTAGCATCCGATGTTGATGATGTCAGCAACATAGATGAGCACAAGGAGTGGTGGTCTTTTACATGACTAGCTCCTGTGTTTCCCATGGATTTCCCTATAGGTGATGCAGGACCAGCACCAGATGAGGGAGATGAGCCAAAAGATAGAGCAGAAGATGTACAATATAGGACAACATACATTTTTACTAATGTTATTGATGATGACTACCAATTTGATGCCGATCCTAATTATGAGGACCAAGATGGAGGAGAGGATTGTGAGGAGGATGATTATTACGAGGAGGATCCACCCCTAAGTGAGGGTGATGAGGTAGCTATTGAGGATCAATATGAGCATGGAGAGTCCTCACACACTTACAAGACCAGATCACGTGCAGTAGCTACAATAGACATTGGCACCCAGAGTCAGAGAGAGGATATCACATCCTCCATGCCCCCTAGAGAGGATGAGGTCAACATTCCTCATCCGACTGGAGACATAGGTGATGATATTTGATTTTATGCATGTACTTTTGTATTTTATTCTTTGTTTATATATATATATATCATGATGATGTTTATTGATTGCATACATTTTCTATCTTGTAGGAGCGATGAGAGACTAGCGAGAGTTCTATCATCAGGATATTGTGGAGATAGTGCCCGAATCCATTGATGAGGAGGAGATGGATCCTAAATTTGTACCCCCACTGATCATGGAGGAGGATCCAGAGGCACTCAGATCATTTGTGAGGTTACAAGCAATGTACGAGAGCTTGAGGAGACAACTCCGTCAAGCTAAGAGTGCAAGATAGACCTCAGTAGAGGTTGAGAGACTGCATGTAGAGCTAGCATAGGTATGAGCAGAGATGGATCAAATGGCAGAGGAGCACCTTGTGGCTGTTGGTCGAGTACAAGGTTTGGATTATGCACTTAGACTTGGCAGTTCATGGTCACACTCACACATAACCATCTCACGATGTCCAGGGATTGGATCCTGAGTGCCAAAGCTCGAGGGGTCTAGCTCTCATAGACCTTTGTGATTTTTTATATGATATTGAGATGTACATAAAAATTTGATACATATATATAGACATGTGCATTGTGGTGTTATTATGATGTATCTCTTTGTGTGGATGTTAAATGCAATGTGATTAATTAAATGACTTATGATAAAAGTATTTAATTAATGTCTACATTATTTAACATGATTAATGTGATCTAGTTTAAAACATATTTCAATTTTATTATAGATACAACATTGTTGATTAGAAGATAATATGTTCAATTAAATACACCTATAACTCATATACGGATCTAACTTAACATAACACAAAGGTGAATAGTATGAATCCTAAAGTAATTATAAAGTGGACTTAAATAATTACCGTAGTGTTAAAGAAAAACACAAAATTAGTTGTCAAGAACGAAGCAATGTGAAAGTTATTTAGAATTACATCAGATAACTTTAGACAACACTTCTTTATCAATCATACTATTCAAAGGGGTCAGAGATAATACCGACACAAATGTTTGGCATTAATAGGTTCCTTAAGGGGTGTTCCATCAAGTTGTGTTAAGACATAAACATTAGACCCATAATTGGTATTGACTATGTAAGGTCCTAACGAATTAGGGATGAATTTATCTTTATCTTCATTGTTAGCAGTGGTATTGCGTTGATTTTCAATAAGAAAAAAATCTCCCTTACAAAAGATCGAGGGATGACATATGTGTTGTGTTTTTTTTGTAATTGTTTGATGTGAGCTTGGAGATGTTTGAGAGCATTAATGTGTTGTTTGTCGAGCATCTCAAGTTGGTGTAATTGTTGATCTTTATAATTGGCATCATCAATAAGGTCTTGGAGAGAAATTCACAATGTAGGAATTTCTAACTCCAAGGGCATGATCGCATCAGTGCCATAAAAAAGGTTATAAGGTGTAGTTCCCATGGATGACCTAACATTTGTTTGATAATCCCAAAGCACATAATATAGTTGCATATGCCAGTCTTTATGATGCTTGTTGATAGTTTTCTTGAGGATTTTTTTGAGAATCTTATTAGTATTTTCAGCTTGTCCATTGGATTGCAGATAATACGGTGTGGAAAAGTGATGTTGAATGTTGAATGTTTCAAAAAAAATCTTAACTTTGTTATTCTTAAACAGAGTTCTGTTGTCTAACATGATTGTGGAAGGGAATCGAAAGCGAGCAATTATGTGTCCTAAAATGAACTAAAAAATTACTTCAGCATTGGTAGAATGAAGAGGAATAGCTTCCACCCATTTTGTGAAATAGTCTATTGTGGTTATGATAAACGTATGTCCAACAAAATAGGGAGGTGAAATTTTTCCAATAAGATCAATCCCCATATTGAAAATGGCCAAATGGGAACTTGGGCATGGAACTCAGTAGTAGGAGTATGGATCAAATTTCCATTCTCTTGGCATTTGTGACATCGTTCAACATAAGTGAAGCAGTCTTTCTCCATATGTCTCCAATAATAACCCATACGGATAAGTTTTTGCATTAACAACCTACCTCCAAAATGACCTCCATAGGCACTAGCATGAGCGTGTTCAAGTGCTAGAGGGATTTTAGAACCCTTAAGACATCGTAGTAAGAGACCATTGAAAGATCTTCTTTACAAAGAATTGGAAAGGATCACGTATTTAGTTGCTAGTTTGCATAAACACTTTCAAGTGTTTGTTGTTGTAGGTTTAGGAATGGTACCATCTTTTAAATAGTTGTATATTTTATTGCACCATTCGCACGAGTCATCTTGAGTTATTTCCAAAATGTATTCTAGCGGAGTATCAATCAAAGGTTTCATTATGGGATGGATAATAAAGGTGAATTCTGTGGAAGGATCATGTGGGGATATAAGAGAGGTTGCACTCACCATTGCATCCACATGTTGATTGTATTTTTGTGGGATGTTATCAATGGTGAATGTTTCAAACTTCTCTAATAGTTTCATTATAAGATCCTTGTATTTTGATAACTTGTCATGTTTAGTTTGATATGTACCATTTATTTGTTTGATAAATAATTGTGAATCACCAAATATCTTGATATGTTTAGCATCCATTGTTAAATCAACTCGAAAAACTTGTGATCAATGCCTCATAATCGGCTATGTTATTTGTGCATAGGAAATTTAATTGATAGGACAAGGGAAGAGGTTTTCCATTGGGTGGAATTAATACCACTCCAACACCAAAACCTGTTCTACACTTAGATCCATTGAAATACAATTCCCATGGTTTAATGTCAGCGGTCAAGAAATTATCATCAGGAAAGGAGTCATGATTAGGTAGAGAAAAAGGGGAAGGAGAATCAGCTAAGTGATCAATTAATTATTGTCCTTTGATCTCTTTTTCTAAAAAAAACTTAAGGTAAAACTTAGTTAACATCACCCACTTAACTAAGCATCCAAAAAGATTTGTTTTTTTGAAAAGATGTTTAAGAGGATCAAATTTTCTTATGACTTGTATTTCAGCATTTAGTAAGTAATGTCGTAACTTACTAGTAGCAAATACAAGATCCAAGCATTATTTTTCAATTGGTGAATATCTAGTTTTGTAATCAATTAAGGTTCAACTAATGTAATAAATAGGGTGTTCTTTCCCATGATCATCTTGTTGAGCCAACAATGATGCAAGAGCATGGGTAGATGCGGCGATGTACAAGATAAATGTGTGTCATAGAAAAATGGCCCCTTGTCATTTTCATGGCCTTTTAGGTCTTGTTTCATGGTGTTTGATCTGTTTTTCTTTGATTTTATGTTGTAACATGGCTTGGACATGCATATTTAGGTACTAAAATTCAAATAATGGCATCTTGTGAAGGTGTTGTGAAGTGTTGTAAGATATTTCTACACTCTTCTAGACTCTATTCATTACAATTCACCTAAAAATCACCTTTTCATCAATAAAAAAGTCCTATTTTGAAGTGTTGTAAAGTCTTGTAACAATATTTCACACTTTCCTAGGCATAACTTCACTATTTGTCCCTTTCTTATGCTTTATTTGGTCCCTTTATGCCCACATATGTCTTAATTTAGTGTATTTTTGAATGTAAGCCTGACAAACAACATTAAATACAAGATAATCCTTGACACCCATTTTTCAGGTCCTAGGTGGGACCCATTCGCCATGGGTGGCGAATGAGTCCCCCTTGGCTCCAAATTCAAAAAATTTAAAATTTCCTTTCGAGTTTTTATTCAAAAACACTTGATGTCAGCCTGTGATGAGGTATGAATGGGTAACTAAGGCACAATATTGTATAAATAAGTGATTTTCACCTCATTTCAACCCCCATTCATCAAGTTCACTCATCCACCTATTCACTCAAGCATTCAAGCATCTTACAACATCAAATCAAGCATTAATCAAGCATTTTGGAGCATCCATTGACATTACTTCAGACTTGCATCATCAAGGGTTTGGTAAGTTGATAGCATTTGTATGTTGTTAGTTTATCATTCTCTTTCTTTTCATTTTTTCATTGAGGGTTTGATTACCAAAGTGGGGTTTGACCAAGGAAAACCCCTATTTGCTAACCCTCAACCATTTTCCCCCTCTTGCATGTGTGTTTGAATACTTTTATGTGTATATTTAACAAGAATTTAGGTGTTGAAGATTGCTCAACAAGTCAACTAGGTGCTTCAAGTCAAATCATTCACATTTCAAGCTTGGAGAAGGTTTTTTTATATGTTTCCTGCATAATTGACTTCGGCAACCCGACAATCAGAGATTTCCAGATCTGGTGTTGCAGAGTTGTCTAATAAATTTTTAGAATTTTGGGAGAGAACTAATTTTCCCCCAATGGCGAATGATTCCCACCTTAGGATTGAAAATTTCAATTTTTTCAGATTCTAGATCCCGACAGTCAGAAACCAGTTTCTGACATTTTTTCACCAGTAGCAGGACTAATTTGCCACCCTGGGCGAATGAGTCCCACTATGAAATTTTAGTAATTCCAGACAGAATTCACAACATTCCAGAATCATCAAATCCTGCCCAAGTGCACTCTGTTTCATCTCATTTCTTTTTGTTTTGCATTGTTTCATCATTTAATTCATTGTTTACATATCACAATGTGTTTTCAAACATAGTTTAAATCTTATTTTTGCATTCAAATTCATTCATTCAAATCACTTACTTTCACTTAGTTTACTTCATTTAGCTTAGACAACACACATAACATAATTTAAATGAACCCTATGGCATTTTTGGCCCTACCTCTCTCCTTTTAGGTGAAAAACCCTAGAAGAGCTAGAGAAGTCCTAAAGAGCCAAAAATCTACAGTTCATTTTGGTGAACCTAAGTTTTGAACACTTTGTATTTTTGATTTCATTTGAATATTGAATCCTATATTAAATTTTCATTAACATTCAATTAGGCCATCATTTGGTTTTTGCATTCTAGGACTATTCATATTGCATTAGTGAAAGCTTTGTTTAGATTTCATTTTTGCATTGCATCTCATTGAAAAAACTAAAAAAATGCATTTTGTATCCTTAATTGCATTCTGAAAATCATTAGAATAATCTTAAAATTTATGAAAAATCCACAAAAACATCATACTGGAACTCATTCACCACCCTGGGCAAATCAATCCCTCAACACTTTTTCAACAACATTTTCCTGCATTATAGTTTCTTGTTCTTGTATTGTATTTTCATTTATAGACTATTTGTCTTTAATCATTTATTGTATCTTAATTTACTTACATCATGGCATTCTCTTTCAATAAGTTTTGTAATTCATTAAAATCATTGGTAGATATGTCCAATTGTGCCTTTGGCTATGACCCTAATGACATTGAACTCACACACGCTCCTTCAACTCGTCATGATTTTCCTCCTCGTGAAGTAGACATCATTGGAGATGATGATAATAGCATGAAAAATTTCTACAATGACTACCTTGATAACCTAGAAGAAAATGGAGCCTTCTATCCATCCATGAAGTCACAAGATCTTCCTACTATTGCACCTCCTGATCACTTTGCATATTTACATCCTGAAATCAATGAAGGACCTAAGGTTCTTGCCTCAAGTGGACCTATTTTCTCTAAAAAACCACACTCAAAACCCTTTTACGATCATAAAGTCACAAACACTCATATCAACCTTCAAGCAACATATGGTAAAGGCTTCACTATCTTAATTAAACAAGGTTATGACACAAAACATGAGCATGCCATTCATCAACTCCTTGAACAAAAACCAACCAAAGAAAACACAACAAGACTAGGATATCAAGATCCTCCTCATCCTGATGGACCTCAATTTAAATATTGGAAGCTTTGAGATGATAGTACAGTGATCTTTGATGCTCCTCCTAACTTAAACATTCTCCTTCCACGTGAACAGCCATTATCCCCTTCTAATGACAAGGATGTTAGGATCCTCATGGGTCCTACTCCTTCTCTTCATGAACAAGGAGAATCTAGAAAACAAAAATGACCTTACAAATTGAAGAAACTCAAGTTTCCTACACATCCTCCACTTAAATGTGAAAGGAGACTTCAACTACTTTTAAATAAAGGCCTTATACTTTTACCACCTATAAATAGGTTGGTTATTTGTCCTAAAGATTCTAACATACCATTTTGCAAATATCATCGTATTCTTGGAGATCAAACAAAATAATGTTGGAAATTGAAAGACATATTGGATAAGTATCACTTCACTGATATCAATTGTTTCCCCATCATACCTTAATATAATTTAAATCCCATCATCATGCCATAGTTGTAGAATTATTTATTCTCACTATCGCATGATCCTTTTCCATCACCCACCTCGGCTCATTATTTCCTTTACACTTTGTGGGGGACAAGAAGTTGATAGCCTTGTCCTTGTAATGCACTTGCCTTTGTCTCTTAAAATTTTTATTCCTTTTCCGCTTAACCATTTAATATTGAGAAACCAATAACTTAGTTAATGGTTGACTTACATTTGCATTACATGTTCCTGTTTGTTTTCCTTTGCATGTGTTTATCGTTTGTTTGATGTTCCCTCTCTTCGTACACTTCTTCTATTTGTACCTCTATTCTTCTATTCATCGTGCATTGTCTTTATCACTTTTTTGTTTTGTGTTCTCCTTTTGCGGATGACGCAAAGCATAGAGACACCCTATGTCTCTTCCATGTTGACCCAAAAGGTCCTTGTATTTTTCACTTTTTTTTTTTGTGTTCTTTTTGGGATGACACAAAGCATAGAGATGCCCTATGTCTCTTCCATGTTGGCCCAAAATATCCTTGTATTTTTCACTTTTGTTTTGTGTTCTCCTTTTGGGGATGACGCAAAGCATAGAGATGTCCTATGCCTCTTCCATGTTGACCCAAACTGCCCCTTTTCCTTTTTACTTTGTCTTTTCTTGTGTTTTCCTTTTGGGGATGATGCAAGGCATCGAGACTAAAATGTCTCCTTCATGTTGACCCAAAATATTTTTCATTTTCTTTCACCATTTTGTTTTCTTTCTTTTCACTTGTGTTTTCCTTTTGGGGACGATGCAAAGCGTTGAGACTGCAATGTCTCTTCCATGTTAACCCAAAATGGACTTCCTTTTATTTATTTTTCGCTCTCTTTGTGTCATTCTTCTAGTTCTATGTGTTTTGGGGAATGATGATGGTTCTGAGATCTTTCATAAAAACATTGCAGCAACGAACATACTGACTCCAAATCCATAGATCCCTTATGTGTTTGGTGTGCTTTCTTTTCTGGGGGGCACCTCCCTTTTATTTTGTCTTTCATTTTCCTTGACATGATGCAACCTAACTTTGAAACATATGACTTGGCATAGGGCTTTTGAAGTTGGCTCTCATGTCTTATTTTATATTTACATTTTCTTTCTTTTGCTACTTTAAATTAATTGCTCACAAAACAGTGTGTTGCAATTCCTTTAAAGTGGGGGGCATACATTACCATAATTCATTTTCATTCTAGGTTCCTAGTGTATCCTTGTCATTTATATGATGTGTTTGTCACTTTTTGGATGACATTGAGTGTAATTTCCTTCATAAGTGTGATCTATCTTAGCATATTGCATTCCTCTTGGTGGCCTGATGTGATGCACTACATCCCCTAAGTTTTGAATATACTATTATTTGATTGGTCCTCTCTTGGAGACATTAGACACAATTTTCCCTAAGTGACTAACCTTGCGTGAACTTAACAAGACTCCTTTGAACATTGAATTTTACATTTTGCACCTTTTTCCACCTTGCATAACACAACTTGCATGATTTTGGTACCTTCTTTTTGTTCACAACATTTTCCTTTGTGGCACCTTATTAAATTTATCAAGAGGTAGAACTTTGGTATGGTTGAGTGGGAAGCCCACCTAGCGGCATGACTTTTCCCCATAGCCACCTTTGTGTTTTTGAGTGCATACTAACTAGCGTATGTATCTTACCTTTTGGGATTTCTCACCCCATAGATAGCTAGAAGTTATGTGGCCCTAGAGTGAGTAAATTTGGGCCTTCTCACCTGGCAGACCGCTATGTGTTTTGTCACCCCAGAGTGAGTACACATACTCTTTTTCAAACAATCAACTTAGATCTAATCCACAACTAGTTGGACTGGCAATCAAAGCTTCATCTGATTCTCAACACTTGTGTGTTCCTTTTTTCTTATGCTTAGTTTTCCATGGGATCTTCATCCTGGGGGCTTGATCATCCCTCTTGATCATTTTCATTCCACCTTGCTAACATAAGTGCATTTGAACCCTCTTCTCGATGTTCATGGCTACTTTAGTGTGAGTTTGAAGCAAGTTCATCCTCTCACTAAAGTGGGGGCTAAATGTGTCATAGAAAAATGGCCCCTTGTCATTTTCATGGCCTTTTAGGTCTTTTTTCATGGTGTTTTATCTACTTTCATATGATTTTATGTTGTAACATGGCTTGGAAATGCATATTTAGGTACTAAAATTCAAATAATGACATCTTGTGAAGGTGTTGTGAAGTGTTGTAAGATATTTCTACACTCTTCTAGACTCTATTAATTACAATTCACCTAAAAATCAACTTTTCATCACTAAACAAGTCCTATTTTGAAGTTTTATAAAGTCTTGTAATAAGATTTCACGCTTTTCTAGGCATAACTTCACTATTTATCCCTTTCTTATGCTTTATTTGGTCCCTTTATGCCCTCATATGCCTTAATTAAGTGTATTTTTTAATTTAATCTCGACAAACAACATTAAATACAAGATAATCCCCGACACCCATTTTTAGGTCCTAGGTGGGACCCATTTTCTATGGGTGGCGAATGAGTTCTCCTTGGATCCAAATTCAAAAAATTTAAAATTTCCTTTTGGGTTTTTATTCAAAAACACTTGATGTCAACCTGTGATGAGGTATGAATGGGTACATAAGGCACAATATTGTATAAATAAGTGATTTTCACTTCATTTCAACCCCCATTCATCAAGTTCACTCATCCACCTATTTACTCAAGCATTCAAGCATCTTACAACATCAAATCAAGCATTAATTAAGCATTTTGGAGCATCCATTAACATTGCTTCAGACTTTCATCATCAAGGGTTTGGTAAGTTGATGGAATTTTCATGTTGTTAGTTTATCATTCTCTTTCTTTTCATTGCTTCATTAAGGATTTGATTACCAAAGTGGGGTTTTACCAAGGCAACCCCCTATTTGCTAACCCTCAACCATTTTTTCCCTATTGCATGTGTATTTGCAGAATTTTGTGTGTAATTTTAACAAGCATTTAAGTGTTGAAGATTGTTCAACAAGTAAACTAGGTGCTTCAAGTCAAATCATTCACATTTCAAGCTTGGAGAAGTTTTTTTTGTCTATTTCCTCCAGAATTGACTTCGGTAACCTGACAATCAGAGATTTCTAGATCTGGTGTTGCAGAGTTGTCTGCTGATTTTTTCAAAATTTTGGGAGAGGACTAATTCACCACCAGTGGCGAATGAGTCCCACCTTAGGACTGAAAATATGAATTTTTTCAGATTCTGGATCCCGACAGTCAAAAACTAGTTTCCGACATTTTTTCACCAATAGCAGGACTAATTCACCACCCTAGGTGAATGAATCCCACTATGAAATTTTAGTAATTCCAGAAAGCATTCACAACATTCCAAAATAATCAAATCTTTCCCAAGTGCATTTTGTTTCATCTCATTTCTTTTTGTTTTGTATTCTTTCATCATTTAGTTCATTGTTTGCATATCACAGCGTGTTTTCAAACATAGTTTAAATCTTAGTTTTGCATTCAAATTTATTCATTCAGATCACTTACTTGCACTTAGTTTACTTCATTTATCTTATACAACATCACACATAACATAATTTGAATGAACCCTATAGCATTTTTGGCCCTACCTCTCTCCTTTTAGGTGAAAAACCCTAGAAGAGCTAGAGAAGTCCTAAAGAGCCAAAAATCTATAGTTCAAAATTGTTTGTTTGTCATGACGGGTTGTAAAATAGGTGGAGTTGTAAAGTGTTCCTTTAAAATATCAAAATCCCATTTATAATCCTCATCCCAATCAAAAGGTCACCCTTTTTAAGAAGATGTGTGAAAGGTAATGTGTGATCGGCTAAAGATGCAATGAAACAACGAATAGCTTGAATTTGACCTTGTAACGTGCACAACTGAGAAATATTCCTAGGAGGTGGCATGTTAATTATTGCATCAATTTTCTTCATGTCCACCTCAATGCCTCTATGAGATATGAAAACCCCCAGAATTTTACCACTATCTACGTCAAAGACACACTTTTTCAGATTTAATTGCATATTGTATTTATGTATTCATTCGAAGATTTTGTGAAGAACATTTACATTGTCTTGTCATGTTAAATATTTTGCTAGGATATCATTGACATAATCTTCCAAAATTTTGTGAATGTAATCCTGAAAGATCAATGTCATTGCTCACTGATAAGTTGTGACGGCGTTCTTTAGACCAAAGGGCATCACAACCCATCAAAATGTTCCCCAAATAGTTGTAAAGGAAGTTTTGTATTGATCTTGAGGATTTAATAAGGATTTGATTATAACCAAAAAATCCATCTATGAATGACAACAAAGAATGTCTAGCATTTGAATCCACGATCATGTCAATATTAGGAAGCGAAAATTCATCTTGTAAAGAACCTTTAGTCAAGTCGCAAAAATCCTTACATATCCTAATATGATTATCGAGCTTTGCAACTATGACAATATTTGAGATCCAAGGAGAATAATCAATAGGGAGAATGAAGCCTACATCAAGGAGTTTTTCAAGCTCTACTTTAACATGCAAGGCTATGTTAGGGTGCATTTTTCTTATCTTTTGACATACGGGTTTAGCATTTTCAGCAAGAATTATGTTGTGTGTCACAATTTTTGGGTCAATTCCTGGCATATCAAAATATTTCCAAGCAAAAAATTTAAGAAAATCATGAAGTAAAGTTGTAGTGTCTTCTTGTTCTTCATCATCAAGGTACTTCCCAATGTTAATAACTTTGTCTTTATCATCAATGTCCATTGGCACATCAATTGTATCTCCTAAAGGGAGTGCATTAGATTTAGGAACTTCATACTCATAAAGGTCTTCAATGATATCACTTCCTTCCTACTTGGTAACAATCATAGCACGAGGAATTCATTTCATGGAAGTAGGCGAGGATGTGTTATCATAAACTCCTAACATTTGTTTCAAAGTTTCATCACTATCAACATACTTCCATGATGGTGGTAAGGTCATATCCAACAATTCATGATTTTTAATTGTGAGTTGGTGTTTTGGTTGACATGTAATAGCATTGATGTTCAAAGATGGTCATTGAGTAGCTTTTATTGTTTTAGAAAAATAATATCCCAATCTATTTTTTTTCTCTTGAATATTAGGTTCAATAGGAACACATATACCTTTTTCATGTTTTCCACACCCTTTTCCAATATATCCTAATTGTTTTACAAGTTCATAGCTTTTTCTATAAAGTCTTTCCATTTCTATCATATTAGGTAGGGATTGATAATCTATCTCATCAAAATTTGTTGTGTATGTTATATTTTCATCCAAAGTATAGGAGATAGATGTTTGAGAAGATTGTTTATAATTTTGAGTTTACATGATTGTTGGTTGTTCATGTTTCTCATCTTTCTTCTGTGTGATTATGTATTCACCCATAAATGAAGGTATGAATTCTAAGGATCCACAATCATCGCCAAATGATTTAGATACCGATTCCTCATTGTTTTGTTCAATTTCAAGAGGGTTGATGTTGGATGTTGGAATTAATGTTTTGAGAGGACTTAGAGATCCTTTTTCAAGGTGCAAGAAACTTTAAGGCTCGGGGTATATTTCAACTTGATAAATGTGGTTTTTATGGACATATTTCATGATACGATGAAGGTTCGAAGGCACTACATTCATCTCATGAATCCATGGTTTGCCTAAAAGAAGATTATATGAAAGATCATAAGGCATGACATGAATAGGAGTTTGTAAAGTAGCCACCCCAACCGTAATAGGTAAAGTAATTATCCTAAGTAGTTGCTTTGTTGTATTGTCAAATCCTCGAATGGATATGAAATCAGGTATTATTTGTGACTTGACAACATGCAATCGATCAAGGAAATTCGCACTACACACATAAGAGCAGAACCATTGTCAATAAGGGTTCATTTGATACCTATGTAATTGAATTGAGAAATTATCATAAAGGCTTCATTTTGATTGCATAACTCTAAAGGAGGGAGCTCATTTTGATGGAAAGTAATGCCAAGATTAGTTTGATTCATTTTATGGATTAGAGCTGCCACATCAGTCAGAGTTGTACCAGAAGGAATTGCAATTTCTTTTAAGGATGTTTGAAGAATGTTGTGGTAATTTGGTGAGTTCTGAGGTAAATCCCAAAGGGAAATATTTGTAGGAGTATTCTTTAATTTTTCAACAAGATCATACAAATTGTAATGAAGGATTTCTGCAAAACAAAATAAGTTAGTATCACATGCATGCAATATTATCCAATCAACACAATAGAATGCAAAGGAGAAATGTGAAAGAAAAGGAATGAAACTAGAACAGTCTCACCCATTTCTCTCCTCCATGGCTAACTTCTATTATACCTCCTAGCTTGCTGTAAAAATGGATGCCCTCAGATTTTGAGGAGCAAACTCTATATGTCTAGACCTAAACAAGACTTTGAAGGATTTATTTTAAAAGATTTATGCAAATAGAAAATGAAATCTAAGTGCAAATATTCGAATACTAATGACTAGAATGCAAGAAATGACAATAAACAAGGAATCTAAAATGATTTTTAAGAAATTCAAGATCAAGATCAAAGTCAAGATCAAGCTCCTTGAAATGAGAGCAAAATTGTCATTTTATAGAAAATGCAATTTTGCACGGACAGATGAGATGAGAGATTGAGAAAATGCCCTAGAATCAATGGTTAAGATTCAAAATGGCAACTCTCAATTAGGGTTAGGGCAAAATGCCCAAATGTGTGAATAAGATTTAATTAAATAAATTAAATCAAAGATAAATGTGACAGTTGAGATGAAATTAGCAAAAATCAGAAGATAAGAAGATGGGATTTTAGAAAATCAGTAATTTTAGAAATTACTTGATTTGTAGAAAAATATTCCCATTTTGAATTAAATTAATTCAAAATATGGATTTTGTGAGATAATGAGTAATTGATTTTTGAAATTAATTACTAAAAGAAGAATCAGTTAACTATGTGAGACATTTTTAAATAAATTGTTTTATTTAAAAATAAAGAAGTGTCACATACAACAATTAAATAATTAAAAATAATTATTTAATTTAGAAGAAGTGGTTAATTAATTAAATAAATTAGAAAATCTATTTAATTAAAAGAGAGAATTTAGGAATTAGTGGCATATTGAATAAATATATTAAAATATATTTATTTGATAATCAGGAGGACATTAATGACAAAGATTAATTAAATAAAATGAGAACTTTATTTAATTATGAGTTGACTTTAGATAATTAGTGACACATTAAATAAATATGATTTATTTATTTAATAATCAAGAATAATAGAAGACCCTGAATTAATTAAATAATTGTGACTTATTTAATTAATAGTTGATGATGGGTTAGGAACATAATTAAAGTGTCATAATTATGCTAGGACGAAAAGTGGTAAAATAGTGTTCGCAGGCCGAGGTCATTTTTAGGTGTCTACACAAATTTGTATTTGGGATGAAACAAGGAGCACTAGGTGGATTGGGTAAAGGTAAAGAGGGTGGGGTTGGTTGTGATGGTTGTGGATTGTTTTAGGTATTATATGTATGAGCAACAGTAACATTATTTGATTTCTGCAACACATTAGTTTTGGGTGGGTAAAGAGTGTACTAAGGTTTATTGGAAGGATGTATTTTATGCAAGGGTGGGTAAAGAATGAGTTGAGGTTGAATCATGTTAACATCCTTAGTTTTATATTTCTCACAACAAACCTTAGTGGATGAGTTGAGTGAGATGACGTCCTGAAGGGAATCATCTAACAAGTCCAAATCATCATGACTAAAAGGTTTGAGGGGTAAGTTATCATCAATTGGTTTAAGCTGTTCAGGAGAGGAATTAGAGGTGTTAACGTTCGTTATCAAGAGTTTGTCACAACAAACCTTAGTGTATGACTTATGCGAGATGAAGTCTTGGAGGGATTCATCTAACAAATCAAAGTCATCACAAGCAAAAGGTTTGAGGGATACTTTATCATTAAGTGATTTAGGGTTCTCATTACAAGTGTTAGAGGATGAAGTGAGTGAGAGGAAGTCCTGAATAACTTCATATAAATTTTCAACATCATCACTACTAAGAGGTTTGGATGAGATGTTTCTAACTTGGATCATTTGTTTGAAGGGTTGGTTTGAGGTTTGTGTTTTTTCATATCAATGAAGCTAATCTAAAAGAACTAGGAATGAATACTAAAAAGGAAATTTGAAAAAATCTAAAGCTATCCATAAATTCCATGAAATAGAATAAAGTTTATACTATGGAAACAAAAAACAACTGAACTATAATAGAAAATAAAATACAAAAAATAGAAATGTGCAATGCAATAAATTGAAATCTGGAAATTCTGATTTAGAAACTACAATGGGATTGATTCACCTAGGGTGGAAAATGAGTCCTAGGGGATGTATTTTTATGTATTTTTTTGATTTTTTTGAGTTTTCTAAAGGTTTTTAGGTCTGTACAATACATAAATAGATTGAAAATGTAGAGTTTAATGAAATGAGATGCAATAATGAATTCTAAATGATGCTTTCATGAATGTAATTTTAAGAAGCCCTAAGATGCAAAATAAATGCAAAAGGAATAGGCAATTAAGTCCTAAGATGCAAATAGAAATACAAATTAGAATGATATGATGTTCATTATACAGGTTCACCAAAATGAATCATAGATTTTTGGGTAGGGCTTATAGGCTACTCTTGCGCTCTTAGGATGTTTCACCTAAGAGGAGAGAGATAAACCCCACTCAAAATATCTAGCTAGGTTCACTCAAATTAGCATGTGTATGATGTTATTAAGGCTAAATGAGATGATCTAAATTCAATTAAGCTATGAAATTGATTGATTATGAATGTCAAACCTAAGAAACATGCAACATTTGAAAACACAATGATGTTTGCAATAAACTTGAATTGATGAAAGGAAATGCAAATTAAACTAAATAGAAAGTAGGATCTCAGAATATGTGCACCTGAGAAGCTGAAGAGGACTGGAGAGCAATTTGGAAAACTGACAAAATCTATTTTTGAGCTAACTGGAACTCATTCGCCACCCTAGGTGAATGAGTCCTAGGTTAGGGTTTTTCTACATAGAAGTTGTTTTCTATCAACTAGGTGTCAGGATCTGCATCTAACTCAAAACTACACCTCAAGAGGGACTCATTTTCCATGCATGGCGAATTAGTCCACTTTCAAATTTCTATAATTTTAGATCTCTATTTTACACCTTGACATCTGTACAGCTCTTTCTGACAGAAACCCAAGTTGGGATTTCAAAAAAATCTTGCAAAACAACTTAAAATTGTTTGTCTAATGGGGGGTTTTCCTTATTCAAACCCCTATTTGAGAAATTAAACCTTGAATTGAGAAATTAAACCTTGAATGGAGAAAAAATTGCATAAAACCCTAGCCTTAGATGTGTTAAAGACTAGGAAAATCTGAAGTATGTCAAAAAACCTATTCTATTGTGCAAGAATAAGAAATGAAAATGTGATTTGAATGATGCAAGATATCAACCCTATAAATATTCCAACACATCAAAAATGGAGATAAAATGACATGCAAATGAAATTTAGATGAAATGCAAACCCTAATATGAAGATAAAGTGAAAATGGAAGATAGAATCACTTTGAAACCAAGTCTTTAGGTGTGATTTGATGGCTAGTTGCATCTCCTCAACCTATATTTCTCCATGATTCACCATAGGCATCCATCTTCAACCCTTTGCAATGTTGAATCTTGACCTAAAGAGTAAGCTTCAAGACCTGCAAAAACCCTAGTTTGTTGTCCTAAAACTTCAACTTTGCTAATGAAACTTGTTGTAGAAGACTTGACTTTAGAAATTTATTTTGTGAAATGACTAAAAAAGATGTGTAAAATTACTTAAAATGAGTATTTATAAGCAAAAACATCTAATTTTCCCGTTATTTAGACATAAGAGGTCAACATTCACCAAAAATTTAAGTTGAATTGATTAAATTCCCACTCAAAATTGAATTTTCCCTCAAAACGGACTCATTTGCCACCCTTGGTGAATGGGTCCCACCAGAGGGGACTCATTCGCCCAAGGTGGTGAATGAGTCCCACTACTGATTTTTGAAGGTGGGTTTTCAGGATATGAAAGAATTAAGTGTTGTTTGTCAGGTTTTAGGTGATTTCTTAGGTGAAATGAGCCTCTAGATCAAAAATAATAGGTCTTAGGGGCCTATAAATGTTGTTTTGAAGGATAATTGATGCAAAGGGACTCAAAATTGGGTCTAATTATGCGTGAAATTGTCTCTTTTCTCAAGAGGGTCCAATTTTCTACGACACTCTCTAAAAGATATCACTAGGTCTATTATGACTGTTAGGTCTTTGAGGGTATATGATTTTCTACTATGAACTCTTAGATTGTCATAATTTTGATGAAAATTCTCCAAGGATTTTTTCTCACTGACTTAGCTCTCTGTATATTCTTCATTATACATTGAAAATTCATGGTTTCTAGTTAATTATTTATTGGTGTAACCATTTCCATGTTTCTTGGGACTGTCATCTCTATAGGATAGTTTCCTTATAGATTTAAATGTAATTTAAAAGGTGCCCATAAATATTAAAAAGTTTCATAAGACTATTGTGTCAAGGTAGTAGATGATCATGACAAGTTTCATAATACCACCATACTGCAAGAGCCAAGAAGACACGGTGCAGTGTAGTGATAACATCCTGCATTACTGCAAAGGCCAAGCAATAATAGTGTGGTGTAGTGGTAACATCTCACATTACCACGAAGGTTGAGCAATAATGGTACAGTTTAGTGGTAACATCTCGCATCACTGCAAGGGTCATGTCAAAATGGTGCAATATCGCGGTTAAACTATAAAATGAAATATCACATTTCTTTGAGGCATTTTTTTGAAACAGTTCACTTGCCTTCTGTATATTGCTTCCACATTTTCATGTATGTCTAGCAGGGCACTAGTAACTACAACATATGAAAAAAAAATCCCTATTGCTATGCTTTGATGGATGTCCCTTTGTTATTACTAGATATCTAATGTAGTGCAAATTATTATAGTGTAAGCCTATTTTTCATATTGTTTCATTTAGCATCACCAATATTCTCCACAAGAACAATGTCCCTATTTAAAATGATGGAAATGGTTTGCATCTCTCAGAACAATTTCTCTTGCAATAATCTTGGAGATGAATTTAGATGCAGTGTGAAAATCAGAACATACTCAAAGGTTCTTAACAACTCTAATAGTTGTACTAGGGGCCATGTTTAACAAACCAAATGCAATTGCTAACTTTTCACTATGGTGGCAAATAAATGATTCTTTTTTCTTCTATTCTATAGCATTAAGTAAAAGTCTTGAATCTAGAAATACCCTACTGCCTTCATTTGCCAAGCCAATTTCTCCAATTTTGCATAGATCTCCCATGTTTGTGGATGTGATCTATCTCCTACACAAAAAATCATGTACCATTTTATGCCCTTCAATCCAACTACATGCAGGTATCTTTTTAATTCTTCTATCTTTCATCAATCTCCTTACTATTTGAACCTCACCACACCTGCTCGCGTCTATACAAATGTTTTAGAGAAGAACATAAGTTACAACATTTTTAGGATCCAACTAAAAAGGTAGTGTTATTGGAATACTCAACCTATATTCATATATGATCCATAGGAACCACAGGTTTAACTAGCATCTTAGTAATAGTGTTTAGGGTGTCCTCAAGATAGCTAGCATGGGCACAAAGATCAACCATGCACAGCTAATGATCAACTATATATATAATGCAATAAGGGTTACTGATGTGTGAAGTATGTGCAGCCCTCATCCACTAAACCTACATGACTACATGCATCTAGAACACAAGCAAAGCTTACAATTTTAGTGTTCGAAAGTGCTTCATTAATTCAAATATTTTGAGAGCTTCCTTGCAAAATCTATTTTGTGCACATTTTTCAATCATATCATTTCATTCCATGAGATGACATCTCTTTGAGGAATTATGTCAAACAATTCATTTTGTACTACATTTTGGTATCAAATCTTTGGTAATTATGGTTAGTTTCATTACATTCAAATTCTAAATTCTGGGAAATTATATACAATAAATAGCTTGATGGCAGTTTGGATAGTGAAATTAGCTCTCTTAGAAAATAACTGAAATATCTAGAAGGATTATTTTAATTAAAGAGGATTTTGTGGTTATTTTTGTAACAATGATTAACAATGATTTTATAGTGCAGCTAGCTTGGTATTTCCATTCAAGATACAAGTCATCAAAGTCAAGCACATACCAAGAAGATGGTACTATACTTCAAACCCTCAACGTCAGTTTAGCATGCTTACATGGGGATATTAAGGAAGTTGCTAAAAAAATAATATATATCATTTTTTGTTTGTGAAGGAGAATCCTATGAGATTCAATATGGTAGTGGATCAATATCCAATTTCTTAAGTAAAGATGATGTCACAATTGGGAAACTTGTTGTGAAACAGCAGGTTAGTAATTTTTGGATTTTAAGGCTTCAAGTTGGATATCAAAGATCTTTTCTTGTCAACTTAATTTGGAATTTATGTATAAATAGATTCTTCCATGGTGCAGGTCTTTACTAAGACAACACATGAACCAGGGATGAAGTTTTTGTTGTCTAATTAAGTCTGATGGAATTCTTGGGCTTGGTTTCTAGGAAATTTCTATTGATAATGTTGTTCCAATCTGGTTAGTGTTGATAGCCTTCATTCTATAATATGAGCATATCACCTTTCTTAAACTTTGAACAAGGTTATGAAATCAAGGCTTCAATATGCATATTTTAGGCCTATGTTGAGCACTCTATTTAAGGAATTTGTTGACAAGGCTATATTTTTAAAAAATTTATTTATCTTTCTACTATGTTTGGACTTTTGTAAACTTGCAATATACAATGCACTTTTTGTTGCAAGTATGAGCTAGTTTGGTGGTGTTTTCATTGATGTTGTCATTGATGTCGACACAGTTCAATATGTTGTAGATGTACATGTATGGTTGAGATGCTCCTAAGATGTTGTGAGTACATGGAACTATCTTATATAGTTGTAGATGTGTTGTGTTGATGAGCTTCCAAGTGCTTTTGATAAAATCAATATAGAAGTGAAGTCAGAAGAAGGAATGTATTCAGATTGTGCTATGGTATGTGCTCCGCATTTCTCCTGTGTTGATCATATGCTTGTATAGACTTGAAGGTTTGATAAAGGTGATTTAGTGGTGATATATGTTGAGTTTCAACCTCTAGTGAGATGGTACGTGAAAGTTGTATCCATCGGTATGTGTGTTTTACCAGTAGAGTTATTGTTCTGTGGACTGGGAGAAATATGTTTGCTCCGCAGTCCTCTGCTATTTTGCTTCAGATCATGTGGATATGGGATATGTCTTGTGAAGGTATTTTCTATGATCTAGTGAAGAGGTTTGATGTTTGGTGATCCAAAAATCATGTTTTGGTGTGTGTTTGCACAGTCCAGACAGACTAGTGAAAGAAATTTAGTGATTGAATCTTTTTGTTTTGCTGTGAATGTATCTAGAAGGTTTTGAGATGTATTCTCATGCATAATGAAGCATGTTTCTTCATTCACGTGTCATCTTCCGGTTGGAAAGTGTGTACATCAATGATTATTTGTATTTTCATTAGGTTTGGCTGACCTAGTGTTTACACTTCATTCAAAGAATAAAATTTAAATTGAGGAATCGTGTAGAAGATTCAAGAATATTATTTTATGTATTTATTAGTCCACTCTTATTCCTTTCCACCGCGGGAATTTATATTTTCCAACCTAATTTGAATTTATGAAACAATATAGTGTGGCTGACCTTGGAAAAAGTTTCTAAGGTTGAGAATAGTATAAAAGAACGTTGAATTGTGAAGAATTGATGACAGATAGATGAAAAGTGATGAAAGTGTGCCACAAATAATAAGAGAAGAAGTGTGTGTGAGTGAGTTGTGATAGTATTTTTTTAGTTTGTTGAAGGTAGTGAACTGAAGTCTTTTGTAATCCTATGAATGTGCTTTAATTGTAGTGGTGGATATTTTGTTCTCTTTTGTATCTATAGTCAGTGAGACTCTCTGTTAGGCAGTGAGCCTTTGTATTAGGGCAGTGAGTCCTCTTTTGGGTAGTGAGCCTTTGTATTTAGTTTATAATTTGTATATTGTGAGTTAACCCTCACCGTGGTTTTTCCCTTATTGGGTTTTCCACATAAAAATATGGTGTTCATTGTGTTTACATTTTGTTATTTATGTTTCATTCTCATATTTAATAACAGAATAGTGTGGTTGAAGATTTAATAAGTGATAAAGTTTTAAGTTTGAATTTGTGTGACAACTGATTCACCCCCCCCCCTCTTAGTTGTCTTGTTCCTATTTAACAATTGGTATCAAAGCTTGTGGTTCCTTGTGTAGAGCTTAATCACTTAAGGAAGATCCAAAGGCGCACAAATTGGTGATCCCTATGTTTAATGGAACTGACTAGAAAGATTATAAGGGTTATATGAGAGGATATATTATCTCTCTGGGTTTCAAGACCTGGAAGGCTGTTGAGAAAAAGTATACACTTCCATCTGGTGGTGTTAATTTTGCAAATGAGATATTTTCTTATGAAGAAAATGAGAACGCAAAGTATGTGATTTGTAGTGGTTTATCTAAAAAATGAGTGAATTAAGGTTAATTCTTTGGATACTACATATGAAGTCAGAAAGAAGTTAGAAGACATGTATGAAGGGAATGAAAAAGTGAAATTGACAAAGAGACTAGCGGAAAAGTGTAGATTTGTGAACCTGGAAATAGAAGATGGTGAAGAATTTACAAGTTTCTTTCACAAGGTTAAACAAACTACAAATGAATTTAGAAATCGAGGAAAGCTATTAGATGAAGACATAATTGAGAAGATCTTGATCACTCTACCAAACTGCTACAATGATAAAATCTCCATGATTGAATAAATGTATGATCCTAAGAAGTACACCTTGGAAAACTTGTTTGACACCTTGCAAGAATTTGAATTGAGAAAGTTCCAAAAAGATGACAAGATAGAAGAAAATATAGAAATGACATCTAAGGAAATGAATATTGAGGAGGAACCAGATAGCAATGATGTTAATGAGTTGGAAGCTAACTTCACCAGGAAGTTGAAGAAAGGTACCAAAAATTATAAAGGTATGTTACCCTTTAAATGATATAGTTGTGGTAATATTGGTCATTATGCTTCAATATGTCCGAATAGAGCTACACATAAGAAGAACAAGGATTATAAAGATAAGGATAGGAAGGATAATAAATATAAGAAGTTGTACTATGTTAAGGAAGAGGCAGGTATTTCTGATGATTAATCTAAAATTGAGGTTGATGATAGTGAATTCTTATTCTTAGCTTTGTAAAATAAATCTATATCCACTAATTTTGGAAAATGTGTAAGCAAGAAGCCTCCAGAGGTTAAGAAGAATAAGATGGAAGGTACTTTGGTTACCACTTTTTATGCAAGACAGGATGCAGACTACTAGGTAATTGATCATGGATGTTCAAATCACATGATTGAAGATAAGAGTAAGTTAACTAAACTCGAGAGGTATGATGGTGATTTAGTTATGTTTGGTGATGATTCAGGAGCTAAGATCTGTGGAAAAGGTTCAATTAGTTTTGATGGAGTGCATAGTACTAATGATGTGTATTATGTGAAGGGTTTGAGGCATAACCTTCTAAGTGTTGGTTAGATGTGTAGCAATGGCTTTAAACTTTTGTTTTAGAACAATACCTATGAAATCAAGAAAGGATCTGGTAATGGATATATGATTGTTACTAGAAGAACTCATGGAAACATCTATTAGCTGAAAGGAGTTGATGGTCATTGTCTTGTATCCCAAATTAGTGGCAGTTGGTTATGGCACCAGAGAATGGGACATGTGAACTTTGATAACTTGGTCAAGATCAGTGCAAAGGAGATTGTTCGAGGACTACCTAGAATCACAAGACCTACTAACACTATCTGCAAAAGTTGTCAACTGTGGAAGTAGACAAGATGTAGCTTTAAGGTTAAGGGAAAGGAATATTATACTATCATAATGTTGGAGTTAGTACATACTGATCTTTGTGGTCCCACTAAGACCGGAAGCCTGAATGGTGACAAATATTTCATGTTTCTTATTGATGATTACACTCGAATGACATGGGTTACTTTTCTTAGAGAAAAGAATCAGGCCTTGGATAGGTTTAAGGTATTCAAAGAAAGAGTGGAAAATGAAGTAAATCTAAAAATCAAGTGTTTGAGATCTGATAGAGGTGGTGAATTCACTTATGGTGAATTTAATATTCTATGAGAAGCATGGCATAAAAAGATAGTTTTCTGCTCCAAGAACCCCTCAGGAGAATGGAGTAGTTGAAAGGAAAAATAGGACAATTCAGGAAGCTGCTAGAACTATCATGAAAGAGTCTAATGTACCAGATGTATATTGGAGAGAAGCAATACATACTGTTGTTTATGTTCTAATAGAGTTCAGATCAGACACAACATCACAAAGACACCTTTTTAGTTGTGGACTAGTAAGACTCCTACTGTGAAATATTTTAAGGTATTTGGAAGCATATGCTACATTAAAAGAGATGATGAAAATCGTGGAAAGTTTGATGCTAGATGTGATGAAGGAAAATTTCTTGGATACTCTACTACTAGCAAGGCATATAGATCCTTTAACAAAATATTGAGAAAGATAATTGAAAGTGCTAGTGTGAAAGTTGAGGAAGACATATGAAGACCTATTGAGATAAGTGAATTTGAACCTGACGATCCTATTTGCAGACATATACCTGAAGAAAATAAGGAGAAGGAAGAAGAAGAAGAGAAAGAAGAAGAACAAGTGGAAGAAGAAGAAGAAGAGAATGAACCAAAACCTACTACTAGGACTCCTAAATATGTACAAAACAATCATCTGGAAGATCAGATAATTGGAGACAAGAGTGAAGGTGTGAAGACAAGAAGCAGAGTTGTAGGAGAGGTAAATTTTTGTTTACTTTCCAAAATAGAACCTAAATTTGTAAAAGAAGCATGTGAATATGAAAGTTGGATGAGAGCTATGAAAGAGGAATTGTGGCAGATAAGAATCAGACATGGGAAATAGTCCCTAGACCTCTGAACAAAAATGTGATTGGCTCAAAATTGGTGTTCCAGAACAAACTAAATGAAAGTGGAGAATTGCTAAGGATTAAGGCAAGACTGGAATGCAAAGGATATTCACAAGTTGAAGGTATATATTTTAAAGAAACATTTTCCCTTGTGGCCAGAATGGAAGCTATCAGAATGTTCTTGGCATTTTCTACACACAAGGACTTCAAGGTATATCAGATGGATGTTAAATCAGCTTTTCTAAATGGTAAGTTGGAGGAAGAAGTGTGCATAGAGCAACCTGAAGGGTTTCAATTGTCTGAAAAGTCAGGCACGGTTTGCAAATTGAAGAAAGTATTGTATGGATTGAAGCAAGCTCCTAGAGATTGGTATGCAAGACTGGAAAAATATCTGACAAAGCAAGGATTCAACAAAGGTTTTGCAAACAACAACCTCTACTTCAAAGTGCAAGGTAATAATATGTTTATTGTAGTTGTCTTTGTTGATGATATCATCTTTGGTGAAAATGAAGGCATGTGTAAAAAGTTTGCTGAAGAAATGCAGAAAGATTTTGAGATGTCTATGATTGGTGAATTGAATTTCTTCCTTGGTCTACAAGTGAATCAAACTAATAAAGGGATATTCATTTCACAATCTAATTATGTAAAAGAGTTGTTGAAATTTTTTGGGATGGAGGATTCTAAAGTAGTTTTTACTCCTATGGTAACCGGATGTAAGCTGAGCAAGGATGATGAATCTACTAAGACTAATTAGAGCAAGTATAGATCCATGATTGGTGGGTTGTTGTATCTCACTGCTACCAGACCAAATATTATGCATGCAGTATGTTTAGTTGCTAGATTTCAAGCAGATCCTAGAGAAGCACATATTATGGTTGTAAGAAAAATATTTAGATATCTTAAAAGCACACAGGATTATGGATTGTGGTACCCTAAGAGTAATGATTTCACCCTGAGTGCTTATACAGATGTTGATTGGGATGGATGTGCAGATGAATAGAAGAGTACCAGTGGTGGTGCCTTCTTTCTTGGCAAAAGATTAGTGGCATGGTTGAGTAAAAAGAAAGACTTTGTCTCTTTATCCACTACAAAGGAAGAATATATTGTTGCAGCATCTTTTTGTACACAAGTTTTGTGGATGAAGCAGACTCTGAAAGACATTGGTGTGGTATGTAATGATCCTATTTCTATTTTTTGTGATAATACCAGTGCAATAAACATTTCAAGGAACCCAATTATGCATTCAAGAATGAAGCACATATTTATCAAGTATCATTTTATGAGAGAGAAAGTGTTGGAGAATGAGGTCAGATTGGAGTATGTGACAACAAAGGAACAAATTGCAGAAATATTTACGAAAGCTCTTCTGAAGGATAATTTTGAGCATCTTAGGGAGAGGTTGGGGGTCATTGACCGTCCTAACTAGGTGCACATGAAAGTGCATCAATCTAGTGAATTCATAGATTCTTCATTTATTTGGACTGATAAATGGGTCTACTCCACAGGGGGAGTAGAAAAGGTTTTCATTATTGTAGTATGAGTGTACTCCTAAGGGGGAGTAATCAAAGTAGTTGTTCTTTTCCATTGATGTAAAAGGGGGAGAAAAGGTTATGTGTTGCCATCAATGACAAAGGGGGAGATTGTTGCAAGTATGAGCTAGTTTGGTGGTGTTTTCATTGATGTTGTCATTGATTTCAACACAGTTCAGTATGTTGCAGACCATATATGTGTTATCACGAATCTAGCGCGTTCCACGAATAACCCCCTCGAAACTTGTCCGTTTCCTAGGATTACGTGAAGTTCAAGCACGCAATGAGTGATTTTCAAGCCACCTCAAAATGCATTCCCAAGTCTTGAATAGTCAATTCAAGCATTCCCCCTTGTTCGCCTCGCAAAGACCTTCGAAACGAGATCTTTCGCGACGTTTCACTGTTCGTACTTTGCAAATTGCGGAAGATGCAGTAGCACTGAAAAAGTGCGCTCCTGCAGGGAAAATCCAAAAATTTGGCTAAGTCTGGAAATGTAAGGGCGCTAAAATTTAGCGCCCCTACATGCAGTGAATTTCCAAAAAATGTAAGGGCGCTAAATTTTAGTGCCATTACATTTTCTTTCGACACTTAACTTTTTTTTCATGCCTCTGGCACGTTTCTTCACAATTTTGCGTTTTTCGTCAATCATGCCACTTTTCATGCCTAAATTTATTGCACGACTTGAGTTAGGTTTTTAATTTTCATTTGCAAAGTTAAGTGAATGAATTCGCCACTTTTGTTGTTTATGTTTTATTTCTTTTGCCTCTCCTCTTGCTGTGCGTTTGCCTTTCATCTGCAAAATCACGTTTTTTGGAGATTCGCCATTCTTCTCTTCAACAAGCTTCGCGTTTTGCCCTGGTAAGACTTTCATTTTGTTTTTGTATTTTCATTTGTATATGTCCATGGTTATCATACGCGTTTTGGTTTCTTATATTCGCATCTTTCATTGTATTCGTTTTGGTTCTTTCCATTCACGTCCTCCCTTCTTCATTCGCGTTTCTCTTCTCCTTCATACGCGATGGAACCCTCATTCATTGTTTTGAATGCGTCTTTCTCCTCTGTGCGTGTTCATTTCGATGCTCATTCCACCTTTTCATTTCTATTCACTTACCCTACATATTCGCGTTTTTTTTTCCCTTGTCTTTCATACGTCATTCTTCTCCTTCATACGCGTTTCTTTCTATTCTTCTCCTTCATACGCGACGTCCCTTGGGGACTTATATCTATTCAACGTGTTTTTGTTGAAAGATCTTTGTTGCTCTCTTCTTGCGCTTTGAAGCAAACTTGGAAGTCTCAAAAATGCAATGTTCTTGATAAACACCTCTAAATGCGAATGTGATAGTATGGAGATGATTTTGAAAGTTTTCATTCTACAAACATTGCATCGGCCTCTGCTAAAGCTCAAGCGCCTTCGCCATTCCTCACTACATTTACATCTTCACAAAAATTGCCAAACTTGCTAAAGCGCTAAATTTCCGCGCCATGACATTTTGAAGATACACAAAAATTGCCTAACACAAAAAAGTGTAAGGGCGCTAAAATTTAGCGCCCTTACACCAAAAGCAATTTTTCTCAGAATGTAAGGGCGCTGAATTTTAGCGCCCTTACACTTTTTTCAGGCTTTTCCCAGACCTTCCCAAATAAACTTCATTTTTGACCAGTGTGCTCCCTGAGCTTCATTTTTCCGCATTCGTGCATCGTTTTGCGTGCCTCGCCATCCGCTCCATGCTTTTCCACCCTCGTGCTCATTTCACGCTTTCCCATGTTTCCTAACAATTGGTGTTTGTTCTGGCTAGACGGATTGCAGTCTACTCTCAGAGATCGTCAAGTCAAGAGTGCTCAGTGTTCCAGTTTCTTTTGATGACTGCTACGAAGCCTCCTTCTTCTTAGAAAGCAAAAAGCAAGATGAAGTACAAATATCAAGGCGTCTATCCGCCGACTATGGTGCTTTCGAAAGTTGAAGAAATAAAGGATACAGAAGTTGGCCATCAAGACTTGGTTGACTTTGCAAAGTTGACAGAGACAAAGCCTCTCCCTGATTCAATGAGGGCAATCATACACAGCAATCTCCACTTGGTGGCGATGTTCCCCACAGCTGCACACAATACTGAGTTTGTTCTTCAAATTGCGTCTCATTACATCCGAGAAAGCAGAAGTGTGATCGACTCTTCCGGGCATGAGATTCTAAGACTCGACCCCGATTTCTTTGACATCATCTTCAAGGTTCCTCACATGGACAAATATATTGACATTTCTATATCAAAAGCACAGGAGATTTTCGATGCTGATCCTAATAAAGCCAAACAGTTGATAAATACTCAATGGCTTAAAAAGCCTAGATCGTATGTTTCCAGATGGCCGAAAGGACTCCTGAGAAGTGACTTCAAAGATGACGTCAAGGATATGATCACGTTTCTGAGCAGAGTGAAAGGTTTGTCGGAATCATCCACCTTTCACGATTGGATGTATGAGTACATCAAGATCATAAGGAGGCAGAAGGTGCATATTGACTGGGGTAAACAAATCGATGAGTTGCATGAATGTATTGATCAACGCCCTTCTGCAAGCATTGAAGTTCTACATGACTTCTTACCCGGTGTACTAAGTAGCCAGCCTGTACGAGACAATTCCCAGGTCTATCTACAAAGGGGAATCGAATGATGGTGCCTGTGTACAGATATTTCTATCAGTTGGAGCTAAAGGAGAGCTTTCATCATTTCAGACGGGTCACTGATGCTTTCTTTGCGCCTTTACTCTTCAACTTTGATCCACTTTGGAAAGAAGAAGAGTGCCCATGAGGTTATAAGGTGGTGTAAGTAAAGTTGGACGTATTTTCCACCCCCAACGCTACTTTACTTGAGAGTAGGTTGTTACACCGTTGTCTCTTTACATGCTACCAATGCTATCCTTCTCGATAAGTGGGTTCTCATGGAAACATGCGCATGTACCGATGTCGGCAGAAAGAACTAAGAAGCAAACTACAAGCGCGGATTCAAGTTCCACCGACCATCGGGCAGATATACTCATCCAAATCGCACAAAAGCTAAGTCCGTTTCATGCCGAAGATGCAGACATGACCATCAAAACCTACGTATAGGGTTTGATTTTGACTACCGAGATGTCGTGAAGAAGTTGCAAAAGGGTCACCAACACGTGCACCGCTTTGAAGACATCCGGGCGATTGCGTGAGATGAAGAAGCCATTCGCGAAAATGGACTATTGCAGATTGACACCAACAAATCGCAGATCTTGGTATCGCTGACCTACCAGAGATTTTGAGGATCCAAAGGATATCATGAATGCTGTCTATGATGAGCAAGGCTGCTAAGAGGTTGTTGCTGTTCGCATTACGCTGTCTATAAAGAGGTCACCAAAGATGAGAGAAAGGCCGGACCAACTTAGCCAACACGAAGAATGGTTACACAAACATGATCATACAAATTTAAAAAGTTTTAGACGTAATCGTATGAGAAGAGCCCCCGGTGCGGCTAACGCCAACATCAAGAAATCCACACAAAACAAATCGGGCCGGGCCGCTCCAAATTTCTTCACGAAGAGGTCCAAGGATCAAGTTCACTGTTGGCAAGAAAGATACCCAGGCTGTCCAAGGGACAGAGAAGCCGGAATCCCATCCATCTCGTTCAAAGGGTAAAAAGCCCATTCTAGAGGAGGTAGATTCCGATGAAGAAGATAATTCAAGCGACCAATCCGTTGAAGATGAAGATTCAGCAGAAGCAGACTCCGATGCCGAAGAGGTTTCTAAAAGCGGGCAAGAGTCTGATGAAGATTCTGAAGAAGGATCTGAAGGTGACTTCGAAGGTGAGCCAGAATCAGAGAGACAAGAGGGTGATCAACGGGAACCCGAGCATGATGAAGAAATAACTACTTCTCCTCCCGAGAACGTAGTTGAGGAAATCCACAGAACATCATCGCCCGTGACTTCAAACATTCCTCATACCCCTCTTGAGTCAAGAACTCCTCCACCTCCTGTTCCCTTGTCACCTATTCCTACCACAAGCATTCCTGCAGCCGAGATATCCCCTATCCCTGCAGCATCAACCCAGCTTGATACTCCTTCAGTGACAAGCATCCATACGGTTGATATACTGTCAAGCCCACCATCGCCCATTCCTAGCTTGTCTTCGCCAACGTATGATATCACTTCCGAGAACGAATTCAATCGTTTCATGAATGAGTCAATGCGTGATCAGCTCAATGTGTCAACTACAGGAGCGATGATGACAAACACTTCTCCAATTGTCACGATACCAATGGTGAGTTCAGATGTGACAATAACTTTAGAGGTGGCAATGGCGAATGACTTTGACAAGAATCCGTGAGTTCACACTTTTCTTCCTCCTTGGCTAATATCTCAAGTGTCAAAGCGTAAAAAGCAAATGATTTCTCCAGAGGAGCTCGACCTTGAAGAGATAGTTCTTCCAAAGGCCAAAGGGAAGAAGAAGGCAAAAGTATACTCGAGGCTGAATGTTGATAAGGCTGGCCACAAGTATGCTGAAATTGGCATACCACCGAATCAAGAAGGTGATGTCAATATGGAGGACTACACAGTGACAAAGGTTCAGCTTGGCAAGGTTACCAATGAAAGTGCAAAAGCCGATGCGCAAGTCACTTTGGATATCTTGGCAGGAAGGCTGGACAAAGTTGAGCAATCTCATAACATGTACAGACAGAGGGCAGAGCATTATGCCACTGTTGTAAATAGACTTTCCAGTTCTCCAAGTAATGCACAACCGCTGACAGTGGTAAGTATTGAAGACCCAGCTGTCAAGAAAGCTGAGAAATTCGCCTCCAAAGGCAGGGTGTTGTATGACTTTGTTGAAAAGATCATCGAACACGGATCTCAGATAATTTTGGCTGCGGATGAGAAAACCACCATGTTAGCCAAGCTCACCACAGAGCTTGATAAAGAAAAGAGCGTACTTTCCCAAGAGCGCAGAGACATGGAAAAATGCCTATTGTCATGGTCGGAAATGAAACAGGTAAAGCTCAGCAAATTGGTGGAGGTTGGGGTAATTCCCGACAAAGAAAAGTTTGTAGAGGTAAGAGAATCACTGAAACACAAGATTCAAGTGGTTCAATCTCTCATTGAAGATCTTCACCAAGTACAGGAAGATGTCGACGGGCATCGCAACATTCTTGACAAAAGTATCAGAGAGTTGCCTGGTCAACTTCTTGAGGACAATCGTATCTTCCTACCGGCCACAGAAATATCCCTGATCTTCAAGGAAGCCATCACAAATTTGATCGACAGTTCAGACTTCTCAGAAGCTTCGCTGAACATCATTTGTGATACAAGGCTCACATTGGACAACTTGAAGACGCATCTTGATAGGTGCAAAAAGGTTCACTCATCTGCCATGAGATCGATCACAAGAATTCACACCATTGTGGATTACACCGTTGGTCCAGATGAGAAGTTCGTGCAGGAGACTAGGAGGAAATTTGAAGACTTCCGCGCCCAATGCAAAGAGACGTGAAGCGCCCCCTATTCTCCAGTGTTAGACATTTCCGGTGCATCCCATTATGCATCTTGTAAATATTTCTCGACATTTTCGAATGTCATTTTGTAAATTGTAATTACACTCAAGTCCAAAGATGTAATATTTTCAAAACAAATTACACTTTGACTTTGGTCAAAGTTAGGTGAGATTTCCTAAAATCGCTCACCTAACTCTCCTTGATTTTCTCAATCTCTTTCCTTCTTTTGCTCATCCCTCTTTCTATATAATGTGAGGGATTTTCATTGTAATATTATCTTTTAGTCTATTGCAACGAAGTGCTGCCCTTTTGTAAGCAAACTTGTGAAACTTTGCGTTCATATTTTGTGAATGAGATTCAATCAATAAAGAAAAGGATTGCAAGCTAGACTTTGCGTTGGATTCAATACTTTTGTAAGTTGATTTGATTTGGTAGTGATTAGTTCGAGGAATCTGAAAGACTCTAAGTGGTTGATGTAAACTTTGTTTTACATCTATTATTTAGATTGCATTGTTATTTTGTTTATCATTGGTTGAGTGATCTATAAGACTTTGCGCTTATAATCATTTATACTTTTGCATGTTCTTGTTGGATAATCTATAAGACTTTGCGCTTATAATTATTCATTCTCTTGGATACTTTGTCGAAGGATCTACAAGACTTTGTGCTTGTAATCGTTCGTGCCATTAATACTTTTGTTGGATGATCTACAAGACTTTGTGCTTGTAATCATTCATGCTGTTTGAAGAATTGTTGCGTCTAAGAAGACTTTGTGCTTCTAACGTAGCAAACGGTACATTTATGCAGATCCAACATTGATAAAGCTACGGAATGACTTTATGCCTTCGTGAGCTTTCCCTTTTTACTTTATTTTTGTTTGTTGTTAATTACTTCTGGTATCTCTACGCTTCGCTTTGACGAGATAGAGATATTGGCATTACTGCTGGTTGCTAGTTTTAAGTTATCAAGAATTCGAAACTTCCAACACGTGAAACATTGTAAACATCTTCTCTGAAAAAAGAGAGAAGGATGAATGTAACACACCCCCCCCACTCCGTGAATTTCGTGTACATTGTGTAATCACTTTTGTGATTTACTATTGTTTCTCTTAGCAGTAAGAAGGGCGCCTCCCCTTTCCGAGAGGAGAGATTCATATCTCACATAGCTGTGGCTGAAGTCCAAGTTGTGTAATCTGTCGAGAGTTGATTACATAATTTTCACCCAACAGTTTTTTGGCGACTCTGCTGGGGAACCTACATACGCAATCTAAGCCTCACGCTTCGGATTGAAGTAGATAAGTTTCCTTTTTCTTGCTGTTCTTTTGTATATTGTTAACTCTGTAAGACCCTTTGTATTCAGATCTACATTCTGGCGGACCGAATATATACAAGAGGATTGAGGGCTCAAGGAATAATAGATCCACTCTTTGAAGAGTTGTTGCAACGTGACTTTCCATTTACTCTTCCACGAGCAAGGTCACCACTGCAGCGGGCTATAAGCTTCCCTCCACGTAGCCAAAGATCTCCGATCCCAAGTGTTTGGTCAGTTTATCGCAGACGTCCTGTTCAAGCATCTGTTGTGCAACCAGTCATGGCCGCACCACCTGCAGGACCGTGGGGAAATGCTTTTGGTCCCCTCCGTTTGACTCCACCTTTACACGAACTTCCTCGTGTATCCAGGAAGCATCTTCCAAAATTTCAAGGTGATGGCAAACAACACCCCGATGAGCACATATCCGCATTCTACATAGTATGCGGCGTTCTGGCATTGAGCACGAGGATGTTTCCGTAAGATTGTTCATTGAATCCCTTCAAGGGATTGCAGCCGAATGGTTCTTTACTCTTCCCAATGCTTCCGTCACCAATTGGGCCACTCTTCGCACTAAATTTGAAGAAAGGTTTAAGCCTGCTGAAGATTCACATGCTCTGTTGGCGCAACTCACCACCATGCGCAAAGAAGCTCACGAGCCTATGCGCGAGTTTGTGGCGAAGTTCAATAAGTTGGTGACACGGATCCCCAATGATGCAAAGCCAACGGATCACAACCTGAAATGCTTCTTCATCAACACCCAATTACCTAAGGTAAGTTTCTACTTGCGTAGGGAAAATCTTGCTAATGTTGCAGCAGCCCAGCAATTGGCTACCAGTCTTGAGGATGACATGATCCTTGCTGGAGAAATTAGGATGGGAACTAACGGAAATAAGAGGATGCAAGCCTCAGGATCTTCAGCATCCAACGCTAGTACTCCCACTGCCAGCTCAAATTTCACAGATCCCATGGTCCAAAGGCTGGCAAATGAAGTTCTGTCTCTCAAGAAGCAAGTGTCGAACAACAACAATGGTAACAACTACAAAGACGTCCCTAGGAGGACTTTTCCTAACTATGCTGGCAACAAAAATTAGAATCGTCTCCCAGCACCTCCAGGACGACTTGCTCTTGAAGCCCCGCCTGCTAACAATGCCGCTGGGTACTATGAGACTGAACAAGATGATTATGCTCAGCCCGAATATCCTAAAGAAGAAAATGCCGACCTCTTCCAAGAAGAAGAAACTGAATCGGCTGGCGACTCCAAGATCAGCTATTTGCAAATGATGGAAGAAGAAGAAGAAGAAGACGACTTGGTGACTGACACTTACGCTGTTTTTACGCGGCATCAACAAAGTGAACTTGACAAAGCTCAAGCTGCTGCTGTCCCAGAAAAAGAAAAGCAGCCCATAACGATTGCCAAAAGAGGATCTCCCCTCCCTTGGCAGCCTAAGAAAGCAGCAAATCCGCAAGTTAGTGCACCCCGTTCTTCTTCGTCAACTCCCATTGTTCCTAAAGCTAATCCTCCCGTTCCAAAGACCAGTGTGCCCTTTGTGAAACCAATCAATGAAGTTACGGCTTCCAATCTACAAAGTTCTTTCCAGGCTTTCGACATCATTGACCATGCCAAGAAAACCAAGGTTCAAATGTCCGAAGGCTGAATACCTCAAAGCCAACCCCGACCAATTTGACAGGCTTGTCAAGTTCGTGAATGATAAAAAGATCTCCCCAAGTCAGGATACTCCTCCTGACGTCCCAGTTACTCCTAAACCCAAAGTGTCACAGAGTAACCTCGTATCTAATCCTCCAACTGCTTCTGGACGCATTGATCCATTTTTCATCTCCCTACTTGTAAATAGTTTCAAGCTGAGTAACTGTGTCATAGACTCTGGTGCGTCTGACAACGTAATGCCCGCCAAGGTAGCTACTGCGTTAGGCCTTGAGATGACCAAAACCTTCAGCCGTTGCTTTTCCATGGAAAATAAGCAAGTACCATTGATCGGTCAGATCAAAGATGCCCAATATGCATTCGCCGCATACCCGGAGAAGAAGATAAAAATGACGGTCCTCGTGGCCGATGTACCAGCTTCCTACGGTATACTCCTCGGACGCAATTTCTGCAAAGATGTTGGAGGAGAGCTAAGTATGGATATGTCTGAAGCAAGAATACCAGTAAAAGGTGTGATGCAAAAGCTGATTCCTGAAAAGGAATCAAAGTTTTCAGTTGTTGAGTCCAATGATCCCAGAGCTCAGATTTTGTTCGAATCATCAGGCGTGGGAACTTACTACCTACAAACAGATGAGGTAGGAGAATCCTCAACTCAAAATGAGCTAGAAAAAGATGATACTTCGTCAACTTCAGATGAAACGTCATCAAGAGATTTGTCCATCTCCGACCATGAATCTTCGTCAGAGGATGAAGTCTTGGATTTTGACACTGTTCCAATTGGTGATTCCAACGGTGTCTGGCTGCTCGAGTTCGATGGTAGCTGCTCTTCGACCGGTTCCGGAGCAGGAATGGTTTTCATCTCACCATCAGGAAAGTTTTTCCCTTTTTCCTTCAAGCTGCAGTTTGATAACACCAATAACACCGCCGAGTATGAAGCCCTGTTACTGGGAATGCAAGTTGCATTGAAGAAGGGTATAAAAAATCTTCATGCGCAAGGTGATGCCGAGTTGATAGTATGTCAAGTGAGAAATCTCTATCAAACAAAGAATGAGAGACTCAGGCATTACCGTAATCTCGTATGGGATTCCATTGAGGAATTCGAGGCTTTTGATATCTCCGTTGTTCCCAGAGAATACAATACTAGAGCCGATTCCCTTGCGATCTCTGCCACGCTCTTGGTACCACACAAAGACTTTCAAGGTTCTACTTACACCATAGAATTGGTTTTTCGCCCAAGTGTACCTGACAATTCAGAAAACTGGCAGATTTTCAACGACGACCATCAAATTATCGCCTTTCTTGAGAAAGCAGAGAATTTTGATGAGTTGTACTTTGAGGGCAGTGATTCTCCACTTCGAGAATCCGTGTCCGATTTAGACCCTGTTACGGGCGAGGAATATCTGTAACTCAAAGGGAATAAGATCCCTAAAGGATTGGTATCCTTGGAGAAACTTTTTGATAAGCATGATCGCCACGTCAAGAAACAACTCTCAGATTCTGACTCATCTAATGAGGTTGAACAGATAAATTTGGGAACTGAGGCAGTACAATCCCAAGATTTTTGGAACGATTTTAGCTGAAGTTCAAAAGATGCTGAATGTGCGGATAATTTTCCCTATCCATCATTCAACATGGATAGCCAATATCGTCCCCGTTCGTAAGAAGAATGGTGAAATCCGCATTTGTGTAGATTTCAGAAATCTAAATCAATTGTCTCTCAAAGACAATTACCCACTTCCAGTGATGGATCAAGTCCTACAAAATGTAACTGGATCCGAGATGCTCTCTATGCTAGACGGATTTTCTGGTTACAATCAAATTGAACTGAATTCAAGCGATCAACACAAAACCGCTTTCACAACGCCATGGGGAACCTTTGCGTATCGTAGGATGCCATTCGGTTTGATCAACGTCGGCGCTACATTCCAATGTGCCATGGATCTTGCTTTACGTGACATAATGGGTAAGTTCATTATGGTGTACCTTGATGATCTAACGGTGTTCTCCAAGCAACGCCATGAGCATTTCTATCATTTGAGACAAACTCTGGAAAGGTGCCGCCACCACGGCATTTCCCTCAATCCCAAAAAGTCAACTTTTGGGGTGACAGAAGGTAAACTTCTTGGTCACGTAGTATCTGCTGAAGGAATTAAGATTGACTCAGAAAGAGTCAATGGAATCAAGTCCCTCGCTTTTCCGTCAAGCAAGAAAGCCGTTCATTCCTTTTTCGGCAAGGTAAACTTCTTGAGAAGATTTCTTCCAGACTTTGCTGAAAAGACCCGTCACATTGTGAACATGATGAAGGGTAATGCCACATTTCATTGGACGGCAGAAGGCAAAGCAGCATTCAATGACATCAAGGAGGCCATTGCTCATGCGCCTGTATTGGTTTTCCCTAACTACACCAAGGAGTTTGTGATGTATAGTTATGCTTCCGAGCATACACTATCAGCTATCTTGGTGCAGGAAAATGATGAGGGTTTTGAATCCCCCATTGCATTCATGAGTTGCCCTCTAAAGAATTATGAGTTGAAATATTCTCAAATGGAAAAGCACGCTTTCGTAGTTGTGAAAGCCGTCAAGCATTTCCGGTTCTACATTCTGGGCAGTCATGTCAAAGTCCTCGTTCCAGATTCAACTGTCAAGTCTATCCTCACACAACAAGAATTTGGAACGAAAAGAGGAAACTGGATTGCTAAGATTCAGGAATATGATCTAGAGATAAAGCCTACTAAGCTGATACGTGGACGTGGCCTTTGTCAGCTCATTGCAGAAAACAATCCAGGCAAGGAAATTTCGGAAGATGAGGAGGTCTCAGATGAAGAGGTTGATCCTAGTACACTTCCTATGGTACTATTCGTTAGCACCACTGATGAATGGTTTTCCAACATAGCTCATTTCCTGACATATGGAGAATGTCCTAACCACTTAACTCCGAAAGAAAAGAGGACCGTCAAGCTAAAGTCAGCTAATTTCATCTTATGGGATAGCGGCTTGTATAAGCGTGCGATGGATGGAACATTTCTCAGGTGTGTTGATAAAGAGCAACAGCAAAAGTTGCTGAAATCTTACCATGATTTGGCATGTGGTGGGCATTTCTCAGCGCCAGTAACCACTCACAAAATCTTGAGAGCAAAATATTACTGGCCTACACTCTTTCAGGACACGTACTCTTGGGTGCGTAAGTGTGAATTGTGCCAACAGTTTGTTGGCCGTCCAAAATTGGCATCTTTGCCGTTAAAACCTGTCGTGATCGATGAACCTTTCCAGCAATGGGGCATTGATTTCATAGGTACAGTGAATCCATCGTCAAGTGCTGGACATGTCTACGTTTTGACGGCTACAGACTATTTCACCAAATGGGTGGAAGCAATACCTACCAAGCGTGCTACTTCGGAAGTAGTGTGCAATTTCTTAAAGGAGAATATTATTTCCAGGTTCGGTGTGCCAAACAAGATTGTTGTGGACAACGCTTCTGCTTTCTCGTCAAATGAGATCACGGAGTTTTGTTTCGAGCATGGTATCACTTTGTCACATTCTTCCGACTATTATCTGCAGGGTAATGGTCAAGTGGAATCTAGTAACAAGAATCTGGTAACTATAATCCGCAAGTTGGTGGACGAGAATCAACGTTTGTGGCACAAGGATTTGTTTGACGCTTTGTGGGCAGACAGAATAACTCTGAAGCGAGCTATCGGCGTGTCTCCTTTTCAGCTCTTGTACGGATTGAATGCCGAGATTCCTATAACTTTGGAACTACCAGCCCTCAAGTTGGCTAAGGCCATTGAGGATGAGACGTTTGACAATTCTGTCGATAAGCGCATCATGTATCTCTCCGAATTGGAAGAGAATCGAGTTCAGGTGGCGGACCGCATTGCGGAACACTAGGATCAAGTGAAGAAGTTGTTCGACAAGAAGGCCAAGTCTCATGAATTTCAAGTTGGTGACCTCGTCCTCTTATGGGACAAAAGGAGAGAGCCAAAAGGTATGCACGGGAAATTCGATTCACTATGGACTGGACCTTTCCAAATACATCAGTTGCATGGTGAAAACAGTTTCATGTTGGCATACGAAGATGGGATGCCATTTGCCCTTCCTCACAGTGGGCAACATCTCAAGCACTTTACGTAGTAAAGGAGTCGGCGTTGGTATGTAAATACTTTTTATTTTTCAAGTTCTTTTGAGTCTTTGTGTTTTGTTTTTGTCGTCGTCGTCGCCTGACTCCAAGCCCAATGGATGGATAAAGGCACTTGAATTCTGGATTTCTTCTCCCTTCATTCTTTTCTAAAGAACAACCGAAGGAAGATCCCCAACAGGAGCCAGCTTTTATCACGGAATCTAGCAGCACTCGTTCCACGGATAACCCCCCTACGAAACTTGTCCGTTTCCTAGGATTCGTGAAGTTCAAGTATGCATAATGGAGTGATTTTCAAGACACCTCAAAATGCATTCCCAAGTCTTGAATAGTCAATTCGAGCATTCCCCCTTGTTCGCCTTGGAAATACCTTCGAAACGAGATCTTTCGCGATGTTTCATTGTTCGTACTTTGCAAATTGCGGAAGATGCAGTAGCACTGAAAAAGTGCGCTCCTGCAGGGAAAATCCAAAAATTTGGCTAAGTCTGGAAATGTAAGGGCGCTAAAATTTAGCGCCCCTACATGCAGTGAATTTCCAAAAAATGTAAGGGTGTTAAATTTTAGCGCCATTACATTTTCTTTCGACACTTAACTTTTTTTCATGCCTCTGGCACGTTTCTTCACAATTTCGCATTTTTCGTCAATCGTGCCACTTTTCGTGCCTAAATTTATTGCACGACTTGAGTTAGGTTTTTAATTTTCATTTGCAAAGTTAAGTGAATGAATTCGCCACTTTTGTTGTTTATGTTTTATTTCTTTTGCCTCTCCTCTTGCTGTGCGTTTGCCTTTCATCTGCAAAATCACATTTTTTGGAGATTCGCCATTCTTCTCTTCAACAAGCTTCGCGTTTTGCCCTGGTAAGACTTTCATTTTGTTTTTATTTTCATTTGTATATGTCCATGGTTATCATACATGTTTTGGTTTCTTATATTCACATCTTTCATTGTATTCGTTTTGGTTCTTTCCATTCACATCCTCCCTTCTTCATTCGCGTTTCTCTTCTCCTTCATATGCGATGGAACCCTCATTCATTGTTTTGAATGCGTCTTTCTCCTCTGTGCGTGTTCATTTCGATGCTCATTCCACCTTTTCATTTCTTTTCACTTACCCTACATATTCGCATTTTTTTTTCCCTTGTCTTTCATACGTCATTCTTCTCCTTCATACGCGTTTCTTTCTATTCTTCTCCTTCATACGCGACGTCCCTTGGGGACTTATATCTATTCAACGTGTTTTTGTTGAAAGATCTTTGTTGCTCTCTTCTTGCGCTTTGAAGCAAACTTGGAAGTCTCAAAAACGCAATGTTCTTGATAAACATCTCTGAATGTGAATGTGATAGTATGGAGATGATTTTGAAAGTTTTCATTCTACAAACATTGCATCAGCCTCTGCTAAAGCTCAAGCGCCTTCGCCATTCCTCACTACATTTACATCTTCACAAAAATTTCCAAACTTGCTAAAGCGCTAAATTTTCGCGCCATGACATTTTGAAGATACACAAAAATTGCCTAACACAAAAAAGTGTAAGGGCGCTAAAATTTAGCACCCTTACACCAAAAGCAATTTTTCTCAAAATGTAAGGGCGCTGAATTTTAGCGCCCTTACACTTTTTTCTGACTTTTTCCAATTCCTTCCGAACAAACTTCATTTTTTACCAGTGTGCTCCCTGAGTTTCATTTTTCCGCATTCATGCATCGTTTTGCGTGCCTCACCATCTGCTCCATGCTTTTCCACCCTCGTGCTCATTTCATGCTTTCCCATGTTTCCTAACAATTGGTGTTTGTTCTGGCTAGACGGATTGCAGTCTACTCTCAGAGATCGTCAAGTCAAGAGTGCTCAGTGTTCCAGTTTCTTTTGATGACTGCTACGAAGCCTCCTTCTTCTTTGAAAGCAAAAAGCAAGATGAAGTACAAATATCAAGGCGTCTATCCGCCAACTATGGTGCTTTCGAAAGTTGAAGAAATAAAGGATACAGAAGTTGGCCATCAAGACTTGATTGACTTTGCAAAGTTGACAGAGACGAAGCCTCTCCCTGATTCAATGAGGGCAATCGTACACAGCAATCTCCACTTGGTGGCGATGTTCCCCTAAGCTACGCATAATACTAAATTTGTTCTTCAAATTGCATCTCATTATATCCAAGAAAGCAGAAGTGTGATCGACTCTTCCGGGCACGAGATTCTGAGACTCGACCCCGATTTTTTTGATATTGTCTTCAAGGTTCCTCACATGGACAAATATATTGACATTTCTATATCGAAAGCACAGGAGATCTTTGATGCTGATCCTAATAAAGCCAAACAGTTGATAAATACTCAATGGCTCAAAAAGCCTAGAGTGTCTGTTTCCGTGATGGGCCGAAGGACTTCGAGAAGTGACTTCCAAAAGATGACGCCAAAAGATATGATCACGCTGAAAGCGTGAGTGAAAGGTTTTGCCGGAATCCAATCACCTTTCACGCATTGGATGTATGAGTACATCGATCATAAGGAGGCGTATAAGTACATTGACTGCAAACAAATTAGTGATGATGATGCACTAAACAATTGATCAATGCCCTCTACATTGAAGTTCTACATGACTTCTTACCTAGTGTACGCAGCAGCTGTGATGAGACAATTCCCAGGTCTATCTACAAAGGGGAATCGAATGATGGTGCCTGTGTACAGATATTTCTATCAGTTGGAGCTAAAGGAGAGCTTTCACCATTTCAGACGGGTCACTAATGCTTTCTTTGTGCCCTTACTCTTCAACTTCGATCCAGCTTTGGGAAGAAGAAGAGTGTCTGATGAGGCTTATAAGGTGGTAAGTAAAGTTGGATGTATTTTTCTCCAATTCCCAACATTTACTTACTTGAGAGTAGGTTGTTACACCGGTTGTCCCTACATGCTACCACGTTATCCTTCGGATAAGTGGGTTCTCATGGAAACATGCAGACAGCTGATGTCGGTGCAGAAAGAATGAAGAAGCAACCACAAGCGTGGATTCAAGTTCCCACTGATCATCGGCAAATATACTATCCAAACTACACAAAAGGCTAAGTCTGTCTATGCTGAGATGCAGATCATGACCATCAAAACCTACAAGTATAGGTTTGATTTTGACTACCGAGATGTCAGAAAGAAGTTGAAAAAGGGTCACCAACACAGGTACCATTTTGAAGACATCTGGGCAGATTGCAGAGATGAAGAAGCCATTCACAAAATGGACTATTGCAGATTGACAGTTCAACAAATCAAAGATCTTGGTATCGCTGACCTACCAGAGGATTTTGAGGATCCAGGCGATATCATGAACGCTGTCTATGATGAGCAAGGCGTTGCTAAGAGGCCGTTGCCTGCAATACATTGGTCTAGGAAAGAGGTCACCAGCATGAGAGAAAGGCTGAGACCAATCCTAGCCAACATAGAAGAATGGTTACACAAACATGGTCATACAATGAAAAGTTTCAGGACAGACTCAGAAGGAGAAGAGTCTGAGGCAGAAGCACGCCAACAGCAAGAACTTCGCGACAAAAATAAATCAGCGGCCATTCCCACTTCTTCACGAAGAGGTCCAAGGATCAAGTTCACTGTTGGCAAGAAAGATACTCAGGCTGTCCAAGAGACAGAGAAGCTGGAATCCCATCCATCTCGTTCAAAGGGTAAAAAGCCCATTCTAGAGGAGGTAGATTCTGATGAAGAAGATAATTCAAGCGACCAATCCGCTGAAGATGAAGATTCAGCAGAAGCAGACTCCGATGCCGAAGAGGTTTCTGAAAGCGGGCAAGAGTCTGATGAAGATTCTGAAGAAGGATCTGAAGGTGACTTCGAAGGTGAGCCAGAATCAGAGAGACAAGAGGGTGATCAACAGGAACCCGAGCATGATGAAGAAATAACTGCTTCTCCTCCCGAGAACATAGTTGAGGAAATCCACAGAACATCATCGCCTGTGATTTCAAACATTCCTCATACCCCTCTTGAGTCAAGAACTCCTCCACCTCCCGTTCCCTCGTCACCTATTCCTACCACAAGCATTCCTGCAGCTGAGATATCCCCCATCCCTGCAGCATCAACCCAGCTTGATACTCCTTCAGTGACAAGCATCCATACGGTTGATATACTGTCAAGCCCACCATCATCCATTCCTAGCTTGTCTTCGCCAACGTATGATATCACTTCCGAGAATGAATTCAATCATTTCATGAATGAGTCAATGCGATCAGCCTAATGTGATTAGACGATATATATAACATCAATATTCACAGAGTTCAGATGTGACAATAACTTCAGAAGTGGCAATGGCGACCGAATTGACAGTAGATCCAGAAGTTCACACTTCTTTTCTTCCTCCTTGGCTAATATCTCAAGTGTCGAAGCGCAAAAAACAAATGATTTCTCCAGAGGAGCCTCGACCTTTGAAGAGATAGTTCTTCCAAAGGCCAAAGGGAAGAAGAAGGCAAAAGTATACTCGAGGTCAATGTTGATATATCGGGCCACAAGTATGCTGAAATTGCATACCACCGACTCAAGAAGGTGATGTCAATATGGAGGACTAAGCATGTTGACAAAGGTTCAAATGGCAAGGTTACCAACGAAGTGCAAAAGCCGGCGCGCAAGTCACTTTGGATATCTTGGCAGAAGGCTGGATGCTGAGCACCAGAACATGTACAAACAGAGGGCAGAGCATTATGCCATGTTGTAAAGAGACTTGCCGGTTCTCCAAGTAATGCACAACCACTGACAGTGGTAAGTATTGAAGACCCAGCTGTCAAGAAAGCTGAGAAATTCGCCTCCAAAGGCAGGGTGTTGTATGACTTTGTTGAAAAGATCATCGAACACGGATCTCAGATAATTTTGGTGCGGATGAGAAAACCACCATGTTGGCCAAGCTCACCACAGAGCTTGATAAAGAAAAGAGCGTACTTTCCTAGGAGCGCAGAGACATGGAAAAATGCCCATTCATGGTCGGAAATGAAACAGAAAGCTCAAAAAATTGGTGGAGGTTGTGTAATTTTCAAAGAAAAGTTTGTAGAGGTAAGAGAATCACTGAAACATAGGGATTCAAGTGGTTCAATCTCTCATTGAAGATCTTCACCAAGTACAGGAAGATGTCGACGGGCATCGCAACATTCTTGACAAAAGCATCAGAGAGTTGCCTGGTCAACTTCTTGAGGACAATCGTATCTTCCTACCGGCCGCAGAAATATCCCCGATCTTCAAGGAAGCCATCACGAATTTGATCGACAGTTCAGACTTCTCAGAAGCTTCGCTGAACATCATTTGTGATACAAGGCTCACATTGGACAACCTGAAGACGCATCTTGACAAAGGTTCACTCATCGCCATGAGATCGATCACGAGAATTCACACCATTGTGGATTACCAATCTGGTCCGTATGAGAAGTTCGTGCAGGAGACTAGGAGGAAATTTGAAGACTTCCGCGCCCAATGCAAAGAGACGTGAAGCGCCCCCTATCCTCCAGTGTTAGACATTTCTGGTGCATCCCATTATGCATCTTGTAAATATTTCTCGACATTTTTGAATGTCATTTTGTAAATTGTAATTACACCAAGTCCAAAGATGTAATATTTTCAAAACAAATTACACTTTGACTTTGGTCAAAGTTAGGTGAGATTTCCTAAAATTGCTCACCTAACTCTCCCTGATTTTCTCAATCTCTTTCCTTCTTTTGCTCATCCCTCTTTCTATATAATGTGAGGGATTTTCATTGTAATATTATCTTTTAGTCTATTGCAACGAAGTGCTGCCCTTTTGTAAGCAAACTTGTGAAACTTTGCGTTCATATTTTGTGAATGAGATTCAATCAATAAAGAAAAGGATTGCAAGCCAGAATTTGCATTGGATTCAATACTTTTGTAAGTTGCTTTGATTTGGTAGTGATTAGTTCGAGGAATCTAAAAGACTCTAAGTGGTTGATGTAAACTTTGTTTTACATCTATTATTTAGATTGCATTGTTATTTTGTTTATCATTGGTTGAGTGATCTATAAGACTTTGCGCTTATAATCATTTATACTTTTGCATGTTCTTGTTGGATAATCTATAAGACTTTGCGCTTATAATTATTCATTCTCTTGGATACTTTGTCGAAGGATCTACAAGACTTTGTGCTTGTAATCGTTCGTGCCATTAATACTTTTGTTGGATGATCTACAAGACTTTGTGCTTGTAATCGTTCATGCTGTTTGAAGAATTGTTGCGTCTAAGAAGACTTTGTGCTTCTAACGTAGCAAACGGTACATTTATGCAGATCCAACATTGATAAAGCTACGGAACGACTTTGTGCCTTCGTGAGCTTTCCCTTTTTACTTTATTTTTGTTTGTTGTTAATTACTTCTGGTATCTCTACGCTTCACTTTGACGAGATAGAGATATTGGCATTACTGCTGGTTGCTAGTTTTAAGTTATCAAGAATTCGGAACTTCCAACACGTGAAACATTGTAAACATCTTCTCTGAAAAAAGAGAGAAGGATGAATGTAACACACCCCCCCCACTCCATGAATTTCGTGTACATTGTGTAATTACTTTTGTGATTTACTATTGTTTCTCTTAGCAGTAAGAAGGGCGCCTCCCCTTTCCGAGAGGAGAGATTCACATCTCACATAGCTGTGGCTGAAGTCCAAGTTGTGTAATCTGTCGAGAGTTGATTACATAATTTTCACCCAACACTATCATCATTCAGTAGGTCATGCAACTATAATATTCAAGGGGCCTTTGCTGGTAAAAGGGTACAAACTGGGTAGTACAAAGTAATCTAATATGGGGGTTTTAAATAAATAGAAAAAGATAGATCAAGGACTTAGAACAACAAGATGTGAACACATATTCCTTCAAATTTAGACATGTAATTCCTATAATGAAAATTTCCTAATTAGCTGAAAATTGTAAAACAAAGTAACTCACAAAAGTTTATGCAATCACATTCATCCATAGTGCAAATTTAATATTTGTAACATAATTCATCATTACTTTTTTAGAATTAATTTATCAATAATAAATGCCATAAGCTCATCACCAAGATTCATAGATTGATAAACAACAAGAAAAATCATCCATAGGTTACAACACAATAGATAGTTTTGAATTCGGTCTCTTCTTATTAATTTTCACCAATTTTATAAAACATTATGCACAAAAAGATTCACTGGCATACAGAAAACCATAGTCTATTTTCATCATCACAAAAATAGAAAACTTATGGAAATTAACTATTTGCATTTAAAATTGTAAAAATGTTCAACTGTTGCATTAAAAGTTGTAAAAATTAAAGTATCTAGTCCTAGGCAGCAAATATGACTTCAATTTTCTGACCTTTACAATGAGGAGAAATTTTAATCTTATTGAAAGAATTAACATTGATTTTTCCTTTCAAAAATCATGATCCACAATTCAAGGCCCAAATCCACAATTATAGGGGGTGCCTCCAATTGTTTCTAAGTCTCCTTTTACTGAAATTATTGAAGCTAGGAAGTACGCCTCATTCCTATTTATTGGGAGTTGTTGTTGATTACTGTGCCCAATTCTTGATTTGCCAAAACTAATTTGGAGCTAATAAATTGCTTCTGGATTTGATTGTGTGTGCTTTTTTGAATCAGCGTTTTAGATCACACTCTGTGATCCATCATCAGGATAGAAAGCTCCAAGGATATGGAAGATTGGTTTGTTGCAGACCCAACATGTATATAAAGAGAGGCAGAAGAGTGTTAGAGGGAAAGGAGGCACAAAGCCCAAGGGATGGCAAGAAAGAACAATAATAAAATTGACATTAAAATTAAAAAATGGTATATTCTAATAAGGAGAATAATAAGGATGAAAGAACAAAAAAAAATTGCATATTCAATATCTTTATTAGTGTGTCAATAAAGATATATTGGTAAAGGAGGTTAAAAAATCAACTTGTAAAATAGAGAGATTAGTAAAGAAAGAAGATAGGAGAAAGTAATACTTTAAAACATCAAAGGTAGAAATTGATAAAATAATAAGGGTTGAACACAATGGAGCCAAGCAAGAAAAGAAGAATAGTGAGAGCACCCATGAAAATAGCTAACAATAAGAGAGAACAAGGCGACGGAAAGGACATATCAATCAAACAATAAAATAGAAGAGAAGAAAATAAGAAAAAAACATTAAATAATAAATTACCAAAATAAGGGGTGATAAACAAAAACAAAAAACCAAATAGAATTTCTACCTTTGTCCATATAGTCTAAAAGTATATAGAAGATATAATCTATGGGATCTATTACAATATTCAATATACCAATATATTGCTATATTACTATATTTAATATGTAAATATCTTGATAAATTCAATATATTCAAGAATTTGAAAAACCCAAAAAATAGCCAAAAAGGAGGAAATCACAAACATTGATATATTTGAGTACATTAATATCATTAATGTATTTACAAATGTTAATATATTTAAATGGTTGAAAATATTGATTAATATTTTAATCATTGCTAATAGGTTTGTTCAAAAAGTCTGTTTAAAGATTTAAATCTTTTAAAAAAGTTTAACCATATGACTATATTTGCACAAATTAGAAAATATTAGTATATGATGGGTCTGCAACAAACCAATCTTCCATATCCTTGGAGCTTTCTATCCTGATGATGGATCACGAAGTGTGATCCGAAACGTTGATTCAAAAAAGCACACACAATCAAATCCATAAGAAATTTATTGATTCTTATGGATTGTGGAAATCTTATAACAATAATTTGGAGCTAACTGTCTGTCCAAAATTGATCTAGGGATTTAACCTTTGTTGACCAAATTCCCTTTCAAAAATAAAATATTCTCCTTTATTTGGTCATCTTAGCCTCTCTAGTCGCTTTAACTTGTTTGAAATATTCATCAACATTTCTATAAATCTATTGCAAGGTCTCATCTTCAAGTGCATCTACCTATTCCACCTTGAACATTGCTCTTTCAAACTCCTTGGTGGTGGAAGTATACATATCTTGCAACTGGGTAACATTCCTGGCAACATCTCGTACATAAAATCTAATTTTCATCAGCTTGTCCAGAAGAAGCCCTTCATCATCATCTCCTTCCTTTATCATCTCCAATTTGTTTTGTCATTTATCTTTCATTTCTTATAAGGAAATCAAATCAACATCTAGTGAAACCTCCTTTCCAATTACTTCAGCAATAAACTCCTTAATCACCTTTCTCTTGTCAGACAAGTCTTGCTGAGCATGTTGCAATAACCATTTGTTCTCCATGAGAACTTCTATTTTGAAGATTAATATATTCATACATTTATCAAGATAACATCGTGATCCTCCAAAATGGCATATTCAATTACATCTACCTTGGGAATCCTTTTTAGTATCCTCAACTTCTACATACACCCTACATATTTATCCTCTTTCACTCCAAGAAACTTAGTATATTTCTCTAAAGACTTGACCAGCTCACATACCTCTTTATAAATTTTGGAACTAGTAGTGAAAAGATCCTTTATCTCTTTCTTAAGAAGGTCAACCCACTTATCCATCATTTACGATTTTCTCTTCATTTCACTCAACTCATCAACCTCTTTATGACTCATTAAGATAGGAACTTCTAATGGTGTTGGTTGTTCGGAAGTGGATGTAATCAACTCTTTTAGAAAACTTTTCATTTTCCCTACCCGAGCCTTTAGCTCATCCTGGATCTACTTGTCCTTGATCAACCTTGACTTGGTAGAGGTAGCCATGATGTCAATGAGATTCGTCTATTGATTCCTTGTCTGCTTGCCTAGATTGGCAGTGCTTACTTGATAATATGAAACTTGTAGCTCCTTATCATCCTTATCAGCTACCAGAGTTGTAATGTCTACCACCAAGTCTCCATCATCAATGAGACTCATGGAGTGAATGGCTCAAGGATTCTTTGATGCAAGAGAACTCAAAACACAATTTGGCCCTTCACCACTAGCAACAAAATTTCAAGAATGAAAACAAATTCACAATAAAAGTTGAACTATTCTTTTATTTAAACCAATTATGCAAATACAATAAAGGAAATCACCACTTCCAGATTCACAGATTTCTCTCCCTTATTTCTATACATACTGAATTTTTTCCCTTCCCTCTTTATCTATGAACCTTTTTTATTTGCTAATTCACGCTTTTTATTTCATTATATACTTGTCATTCACTATGGCAGTGCCTCTTTGAAATGTCACTACTGCCCTTCTATTGGATTGTTTGCTGCTATGTACATCTTCAGTCTTCCAAAAATCACCCCTCTACTTTCTTCTATGGGTTGTCTTCCTTTTCCCTTTTCTTGGTGCCCTCTCCTCGGGTCCTAAAATCCTCTTTTGAGCCTATTTTCCCACATTCCTATTGGTCTTTCCTCTTACTATTGTACCCTATTCTTCATTCATCCTTGCATCCCCTCACACAAGCTCTCTTTTACGCTTCAATCAACCTTCTCTTCTTGCTTCACTTGGCTCGCCTTCTTCTTTTTCGTTTGAAATCTACAATTTTTAAAAGAATAAATCATAAATCTTGTTTACCCCCTCACATTCCCATTGATCCTCCTTCAAGGCATCGACCCTCTCAATGTTCTCTGCTTTGTTTTCAAGAACTTTCAGTGGATTTTGGGAAACTCAAAAGACACAATTAGGGTTTAATTTATAGATTTAATTTGAGTTTAATATTATTCAAGGCATATGCTTCCACACTTGAATACATGTTGATTCAGGCAGTTGCAATTACAACATTTGAAAAAAATCTCATCATCCAATCCATGTTGGTTCATATGGAGGCAATCAATCTATCATGTTTCTAGATGATGCATCCACATTTTACAAACTGTGAGAATGATAATAACAAATAGCGGAAATTGGCTTCTTAATGGATGCTCATGCATCATTCTTCTTGGGAATCACTTTTTCTACCTCTTTTTCATATCATCCCATGTCACTAGCTGGGCTTGAACTTCTTGTCTTTTCTCCAAATTTAACTTAAGTCATGTAGGGGCCCAGTTGGCTAAGTTGTTACCTATTGAGTACTAGGAGGTGTTGATGAAGGAGGTGTTGAGGAGATTATTTCCACTATTTTCTCAAAATAAATCCTTTGTTTCTCTTCTTTCTCCTTGAGAAATCTCTCTTGCTCTAACCTCTCATTTTGTGCTTTTATTTCTTCTATCTTCTTCATCTCCTCCTCTTTATGTACAACCTCTTCTTCATCTTTTTTTCTTTGTTGTTCCAACTAAATTACACAAGCTTCTTACTTTTCTACCCTATCTTGTTCAACTTTCTCCTATAGTTCAAACTCTTGTGCACTTGCCTCTTCGTTAGCTCTCTTTTGGGCTTCTACAACCTCTTTCTCCCATGCTAGCTCTTCATCCTTCTTTGTTTTTCTTCTTCATTAGCTAGCTCTTTGGCAGCTTGTCTTTGAGCACTTTCTAGTATTTCCTTTTGATCTTACTCATTAAAAATATCTCTCATTTGGGCCTCATCCCAAAGACTCCCTTTCTAGAACCTAGTGTCCTCTTCTCTAGCTTCTTCTCTCTCAAGATATTCTTCATATTTAGCTCTTTCTTCATGAAGTGGAGTTTCCTCAGAGTCTAAGGGCACAGGTGACTCTGTCACATCAATTACAGGGGGGCTTTCTTCTTGAAAAACTAGTGTTTCTATAGTTAATGGTGTAGTGGGAGGGGTATCCTCAGTTTGCATAAGAATAGTAGAAGGACCTTCCTCACTAGTTCCTTCCCCAGGGTGTATTGTAGCCAAAGGTTGAACACCAAGACCCGCAACCACCCCTGTAATAGTAGCAACATAAGTGAATTTATCCTTTGGTAAGGCTTCAATAACCTTCTTCATGGAAATTTCTTCCTCTGCTATGGTAGGTTCTTCTGTTTGTGTACTATTTTTCTTCAACCTCTTGTACTGCCTTGTTTATGTTGAAGAAGTAGGCTCACTATTGGAATATTTCTTTCTAGAAGCTTTAACTATTGGCTATTTGAGATGAAGGTTAAGCCATTTCAGGCTTCTCTCAACAACCATCTATGAAATTCTATTTGTATCGGTTTCCTCCTTCTCCATCTAGTTAATTGGATCTAAATCCTTTGTGGCTACTCGATCCATTTCATACTAAAGATCAAGAGTGATCCCATCATCTAAAATTCCTTTTGGTATATCCTCTTTAATTCCAAATTCCTTCATCTAGGGAATGGTCAATCTCTCATACCCTCTTCTTCTCACTTCAATCTGATCTTCCAAATTTTCCCAAAAGTCTTCGAGAAGTGGTTGATGGAAGGGAAACTACGAAGCATATAGACCATTCATTTTCCCCTTAGGATCAAAGTCCTTCCTAGATGTATGAAGCTTAAAATTCATAGATTGAAATTCCTCTATTGTTGACTTAGTTGCTATAGAAGAACAATAATAAAACCCCAACTGCATTGGGAATGAATGGCAACCAGCCTTGTGCATTACATAAAACTTGGTATTTACCTCAATTGCTTGACAAGAAAAATCCATCAAGATCCACCTATCACCACAACACCTTGGTAGCTTGAAAGGGTGCTTTTCATATCTAAAAAATCTAATGTAAATGGATTTGGGGTATTCGATGAACCAACATCCCCACTCTTGAATGAATTCCATGGCCTCTGTTGATAACCTGAAACCAATGTCTCCTATAAGTTGATTAATGACAACATACAAAAATGCATCATTAACTCTTTTAAAGTGTCTTTCTACTTCCTTCAGCTCCAGTTGATCATAGTGTTCCTAGACCTTCTGATCTAGACCATCCTCCATTGATCCCACAACAATTAACCTTAGAAATCATCTCATTCTTGCAGCACATTAGATTACATATGAAGACATATAAAATGTCTTGGTTTCCCTTACTTTAATCATTTGATTATGGATGTTGTCTAAAATTATTTGTACCTAATCCAAATGTTGTGATCCATCTAGAATTAGTTGAATAAATGGGAACATCCAGTTCTCAAAGGCATGAGAATCCTCTTTTCCAAATATCCTAGCTAGCAAAGTGATTAGGTCTCCAATATCCTTAGAGAAATCAGACCTTTCAGGCTTAGGTGGTACCTTATTTAGTGATTTATTTTCTATTTTGAGCCACCTCTTGTTAATAAGCCTTTTATCCCCTTCCTCATTCATTACCCACCATTTGAGTGCATCAACTTCAGACATAATTTTGGGGTTGGGGTGAGGAGGAGGATCAAACACCAGTCTAATCATCCCTAGAGTTAAATCTATGATCTCATTTCCTTGTGAATCAATACACTTCCTATGAGTGGGATTGTATGCTTGTGCAACATTTAGTATGAATTCTAAACATTGCACAAAAATAAGGAATGCAGCCACATGTGCCAACTCAAAACTGCAATCCTCTTGGCCCTTGGAGAAGAATCTTCTAAAAAAGTATATTCATAAAATTTCTTCAAATCAATATGGACCACTAGTGTATTAGTTATCTTCATGACCTCAGAACCAAACTTGGATGACATTGGGTTCCCTTGGAACTTGTATTTCATAGTGAGAGGAACCTATTTTGGTTTTAACCTTTTAATCCTTGTTCGCTTTGACGTTCCCTCAGTAGCTACTTCTTCCTCTGAATTAGACATTTGTTAATACTTGCAACAATGACCTTCATCAAAAAAAGAGGAGACATGTGAAGGGGAAGTAGATTAGCACAAGAATTCATATAAAGTCCCATTCATTCAAGAAAAAATTCCATTTTACAAGTTAATCCAATATTTTTTGGGTTTTGGGTTTGAGATAGAACCAAGAACTTGATCATTTTAAGCTTAACACTGAACTATATTGGAAGTCAGGATTGGGGAATACCTTGAACATGAACCTAATACAACACCCTTTCAATACTATCGAACATCAGAATTAGGCTTTAACTCAACACCTATACTCTATAAAATAGTATGTTGGGAGTCGGGATCAGGTTAACACCAATCATTGATACTTCACAAATGAAATCAGTTAAGGGTTCTCCCTAAGTTTTGATCCCAATGAGTCATTGGAAGTTAGAATCAAGATGTTGTTTGAGACTAGACCCAAAGGGGGGGTGAACAAGATTGAGTATCATCGTGAGTTCCAATCTCGATAGTATATTAGAAGTTAGAATTAAGATATTACTTGAAATCGAACCTCTAGAATGTGAGTGGGCATGGGTCAATCCCAAGTTCTAATCCCAATGTTGTGTCAAAATTTAGAATCGGGTTAACACTTAGTATTGGAGCTTAAAATTATATCAAGGGTTTGGTGCCCTTTTGAATCTCAATCCCAATAGAAATGCAAGAATCAAAATTGGGACATGAGATGACACATTGTCAAAAATGTTTAAGTCTATTAAGGTTTCAACCCAAACCTCGATCTTGATGAAACATCAAAAATTAGAATCTAAACATGGATAAAACTTGGACCTAGGTGGTGGAAACAGGCATAATGTAGTTATGAATCTTGATTATGAAAGGAATACGTGAATCAGGATCAGGACAAAACCAAATATGAAGGAAATTATATAAATCTAACGGTATCTTAAAATACACCTTCGGGATCAGGATCAAAATCAAAACCCTCTGAAAGACTGATTCAAATTTAAACCACTTTCCACTACACTCAAAAATTAGATGCAAGAATGGTGTAGGATTTTGAGTCATGAATTGCAATGGTCGGCATTTAAAGTTAACCAAATTTGAAATAGACTCAACTAGATAGTACGAAAACCCTAGGTAAACTAGGGCACAAAGAAACATGAAACAAAACATGAGAAAAACAAAAAAAGAAAAAGAAAAACCAAAAAAAAAGAGAGGCAAACAAATTAGAAGGTTTGATAAAAAATGAAAATGCACAAAAGGGTGCTAGGAAAATGAAAAAAAAACCAGAAAGAACAAGAAACAAGAAAAAAAGAAAGAAAGAAACAAGCAAAACAAACACACACAAACCCAAAATGAAAGAAAAATGCATGAAAGATTCCTACCTCACAAAACGCAAGAGGAAATCCAACAGCATGGCAAGAAATCCAACCTTGACCTCAAACTCCAATCCTTCGCTCCACTCTGGTTTGCTCCGTCAAAGTGCACAATAAAAAATGAGCGAAAACTTAGGAGTGGTAGGAATAAAAACTCATTCACATTTTTAAATAGGTGTTCATTAATGCGGGTAGTTCGAGCCTTGGGATTGGGGTGGAGGTAATAAATGAGCTATCATGAGAATAGAAGGCAAGTAGGAGTCAAGATCGGGAAAGAACATGACACGAAAACCTTCAGCGAGTGTAAATTTTTGGAGAAGTTCTAAATTTTGAACCCTGACAAACAAGGATAGATGCAGGAATCATGATCATGATGGAACTCAAAATGAGAACTTTAGAAAAGTTCTTAATTCCAATTCTGAGTCAATATCCAATTCTGAGACACATAACGAAAAACAAAAGGCATTGGAAATCATAATCAAGACAACAACATGAACCAGAACTTTAGAAAAGTTCTTGGTTCCAGTTTCATTTTGAAGTTTGATCCCAACAAACAAAATAAAACAAAAACAAAAGAACAAAGAAGCAGAAGTCAAGATCAGAATGAAAATAGGAACTCACGATTCCAAGGATACAAGGTTTCAGTTTTGCTCTGATACCCAAATTTGATAGAACAAAAACACATGAGGAAAAATGCAAGGATTAGGATCGGGATGAAAATGAGAAATTTAACTTTGGAAAAGTATCAAGTGTCAATGACAGTCCAAAACCCAAACTGACAAAGAAATGAAAACAAAGACTTGGGAGAAAAAGACAACTCCCAAAGCTTGAACAAGAACACCAAAGAAAAAAACAACAAAGGGGGACCCATTTTGATCCAAAAAAAAAATGGGGTGGTTATGCAAGGCATAACAATTGGTGACTCAACTGGGAAAATGGTTTATCCATTTTCAAGATATTGAAGAATTTAGTTACCCAAAACCTTTAGTTTATGAATATTTCAACTTGAGCATGATCAATTACAACAAACAAGGTTGAGTTGGAATCTCAAAATGTGAATCAAAATAACAACTTCAAAACTAAGTGTGTGCATTCATGGTGCATCTTTCCCTTAAAGACTTTACCTATTCTTGAAACAACTATATTGAGATTCAAGTTACATGAGGTGGGTCCTTTTAGCTATCATGTAATGATATCCTAGATATTGCTCCACTACCAACCAAGTGTCTATAGCCTTGTGGAGATACCTCTAGTTCCCTCAAAGCATTGTTCTATTGCCAGCCAAGTGTCTATAGCCTTGGTAGAGATACTTGAATCACCTTTATAATATTGAGTTTACTTCCAACTTTCTGCTTTTCTTTTCTTTTTATATTTTGCTTGAATTAGTTTTTTTTGTATCCTTTTCCTCAATACTCAAACATAGTAATCCGAAAATAGAATTGGGAACTATGGTGGATCTCATGATAGTGATGGGGAATTAGATTTTTCACTTGAATCATGAATACAGTCATCCTAAGACAAACATGCCCTCAAGGAAATAAATGATTCTATCTAATAGATGACAAATTTAGTTGTGGCTTATAAGATCACTTTAAAATATACCTATTTTTTCTAACCTTTCAAATTGTCATTGAGATGTACATAAAACATAAGTTTTGAAAATGAAAAAGATTGATAGATGTAAATGAAAATACCTAAATAAATTTCTTGGTCATAGTACCCTTACCATACTTTGAATAAATACCCATTACTTTGAAATGATGAAAATGGAAGTCCCCAGAAATAGAAAAAAAAAGCCACGAAAGAGAACAAGCAAACAAACAACGAAACAAAAAATAAAGGGAAAACAAACAAAAACACAAGAAAAAAGAAAAAAAATTAAACAACATATATACAAATGATGGATAATCAAACCTTCATGGGTCAAAGTAATGTTTGAGAAATTGCTCATTGACTAGCAATGGAGCAGGTTCTCCCATTAAGGTGCTAATTCAAAAAGCATTCTCACCAAGGATCTCAATGATCTGGTATGGTCCCAACCAACAATGTCTGATATTTTGAAGGCCTTGATTTTGGATCTCTTATCAAACTAGTGTTTGACTACAACCTGATGTTTGGAAAATTGTTGCAAGGTAGCATCTGTCTATTCTTCTAGATTGAGCAAATTAGTCAGTCAAACCTCTACCCTATCATCATTGGAATAGAACTCTTGCATAGATCATAGAACAAGTATCTATAGATTGATAGGGAAGACTAGGTCTTGACCATAAACTAACTTAAATGGTGAGTTTCCTATGGTAGCTTTGATCCTAGTCCTATCAGCTCATAAGGTGAACTTCAGTTGTGTGCTAGTCCCTAGGATTACTTTCTAACATTTTTTTAATTACTTCCAACAATTTTTTATTGGTAGGCTCAACTACCCCATTTCCCTATGGATAATAGTTGGATGAGTATTTCAAAACTATATTATATTCAAATTACCATTGAATGAATTGTGTGGAAGAAAAGGTTGGGCCGTTATCACATACCATAGAAAATGGTACCCCAAACCTAGTAATGATGTGTTTGTTGAGGAATTTGATAATGACATTGATGGTGTAGTTCTTGCAAGGTTCAACCTCGGTCCACCGTGTGCAATAATCCGTCATAGTCAAAATAAACCTACTACCTACTGAAGAATTTGGATTAATTACCTCAAAAAAATCTAACACCCATTAGGAAAATGGTCTCACCTCATATAGGGGTTGTAAGGGAATTGTTGGGTTGCACTCTCTAGATGCTAAATTTTGACATGTATGACATGTCCTAACATGTTGGTGAGCATCTTAGAACACGTGGGGCCAATAATAGCCTAATCTCAAGATTTGATGTGCCATTGCATTGACCAAATTGTGCCCAGTACCATTTCTACTATGGATTTCAGCAATGGCCTACTTCGCTTGCTACCAGTCTAGACAACACAAATAGACACCCTTGAAATTATTTTTGTACAAGTTTCCCATGATCATATAGTGAGAAATATTCAATCTCAATGCTCTCCTTTGTGTGGTGTTCATCTCATCAAGGAACTTGATGTTCAATAGTAAGAAAATCATATTGACATACCAAAGATCACTTGTGAATGATTATACTGTATATTTTTGACAAGTGATTTTGGAATCGACATCAACCATCGCTCTAGATAGGCCTTGTCCTTAGACCAAATTCATAGGATAAATTTATAGGTTGAACTCTTGTAGAATTTCCATCCATTTTCCCCTTCTCTCTCCTAGCTCACTCTACATAAGAAGGGACTTCATTGTAGGGTCAAGGATGATGGCGATGATCTAATTATGTAGGATGTAATGACAAAAATTCTTAACAACCCTTACTAGTGTGAAGGATTGCTTCTCCAATGGTGGGTATCTGATCTCAACATTTTTTAAGGGGGAGTTCATAAAATCAATTTATGGTTCATCCCCTTCACCCTTCCATTGTGTCAAAACAGTAGTGCATGAATGGTCAAATGCAAAAGAGTAAATATAGAAAGGCATTAAATAATCTGGATTGGTTAATATAGGTGCCTCTGAGATAGATTTTTTGATTTGTAAGAAGAAAGCCTTGGCCTCATTACTCCATTCAATCTTTTCATTTTCTTCATTATCTCATTAAGGGGTTTGACAATTTTCGTGAACCCAATTATGAACTTCCTTACGAAGTTTATCTTTCTGAAGAAAGATCTCATTTCTTTTTTGTTGCCCAACAAGTCAGTTTTAGGATGGATTCCACTTTGTCAGGGTCAATTGAAATCCCTCTTTTCAATATTATATGACCTTGGAGTTTTCCTTCTGAGACCTCGAACACACATTTTTTCAGGTTGAGGGAGACACCATACTTTATACAATTTTCAAGAACCTTTGACAAATCAGCAGTGCAATCCTCCCTGTTCTTGGAAAATATGATTAGATCGTCCATGTAAATGATAATACATTTACCTACCAAATCCTTAAATGTAACATCCATTGCATGCTAAAAGGTGGCTCCAATTTTAATGAGACCAAATGGAATCCTTTGGTAGGAAAATGTTCCCCACTTGGTAGTGAAAGTGGTCTTCATCTTATCTTCATAATTAACCAACACCTGGTTGTATCCTGAATAGCCATCTATGAATGGCTTCATTTATGAGCCATTAACTATTTGTAGCACTTCGTCCAGAGAAGGAAGTCGGTAATTGTCCTTCTCTGAAGCTTTGTTGAGGTTTCTGAAGTCTACACATAATTTGATCTCCTAGTTCTTTTTACGGACAGGCACCAAGTTTGCAACCCAAGTTGAATGCCTTATTGGAAAATAATTTTGGCTGATTGTAGTTTTTGACCTCTTTGAGAATTAGAGGTTCAATTAAGGAATTAACTGAACACTACTTCTGACAGAATGGCTTTGCATAGGTTTTTAGAGTGATGGTGTGAGTTATCACTGAAGTATTAAAAGTTTTTAGATCTCCATACCCCCAAGCAATCGTTGTGATGTCCTCTTTTAGTACCTTCAAGATTTTATCTCAAATTTCCTTCAGAAAAGTCTTGTCAATGAATATGTTTCTCTCTGGGATTGAATCTGCCAAGTTGTATATTTTATACTTTCCTCCATCAACATTCGCAGGTAGTTTTTCACATGCCTGAGGATCAAAATAAAAGATTCTTTCTAGTGTTACCATTCCCTTATGAATGCCATTAGTTTTCAGATGAACTATACCCTTTGCATCACAATCCTTTGGATCCCAGTCACCCTAATCCTTCTTGGACTCATCAATGATTTTTACTTCACAAATATTTGAACTTGCCAAAAATAAAAGGATATGTTGATTATCATTGAAAACTTGGAAGTTCTCAACATTGTCAGGAATGGTTGGAACTAACACTAAATCCACAAAAAACCTTTTCAGCTTGGAATCTTGCATAGGTTCCAAAGTACTAGATGCTATAGCCAATGCATCTGCAATTTGATCGTCTTCTTTGGGAATCAATTTAATATTGACAACATTAAAATCCTTGATCAAGCTCCATACCCTATTTTTGTAGGCAACCAATCTCTTGTGTGGCATGTGTATTGGCTACAAACTTATTTCACGATCACTTCAGAATCTCCCATTACTCTCAATGCTACTAATTTCTTCTAATGCGCAAACATTAGTCCCCTAGCAAGTGCCTCGTAATCTGTGACATTGTTAGTACAACCAAACTGTAACCTATAGGAAGCAAAGTAAGTTTTCACTTTCGGGTTAGTTAGTTCTACTCTAGCTCCACTCCCATTTTTTGATTTAGAACCATCAAATTTGAGGGTCCACAATTCATCTTGGGCTAGGGAATCTTTCTTCAGATGAGTCGCAAGTGGTTGCTTAAAAGAAGTAGGTGGCAACTCTGATTGGTTTGGGATACTAAGGTTAGGGGATAGTTGTTCTTGAGGACTATTAAGTACTTCGTTCAGGTTAAAAACTTGTGCAAAAATTGTTTCCTGCAACTCCTCATGATCAACAGTGGTAGAACTCACCTTTCCTTTAGTAATGCATTAGGAATTGGAAGATTAGCAGGGGCAGGGGTATCTAACAATTTATGGAGTTCTCTAGTCTTGGTTTGTGAATCAGAAAATGGGGTTTGAGTTTGATCAAAAAATAATGAGGCCCCTTCTTACACGTGGTTTTCTCTTGTCAAAACAGTCCTAGCATTAGCTTTGAATAGAAGCTGACTCGAGGATGTTATAAGATTGTTATTGCAAGCCTCTCCTAACTAACAAACATGGTTAAGGATATCTAGGAAAGGATGACATGCTAACTCAGAATGATTCTGATAGTGGACCCAACACCAATTTCAAAGTAACAGACTCCATATGTCCACCTCCTCTCCTAGGACTAGCGTGTCTTACTACAATTTTTGAATTAACACTTGCTAGTTAACAGTAGTCATAGGATCTTTAATATTACTTCTGGATTAGATTGTGTAGAAATTTTTACATCAATGTTTTTGGATTAGGGTCTTATAGGGTCTTCAATATTGCTTCTGAATCTTTTTGTTTTATATTTACTCATATATTTTTATATTTATTTATTTCTATTTGTTATATATATAGTGTTTTGTATTTTCTTTCATTTCTTTATTGTCCTTATTTTTTTATTGTGGCCTTTTTATCCTTTTATGTTCTACTTTCATTTTTAAATTTGTATACTTACATTCATATAATTTATTATTTATTTTTTCTTATTTGCATATTTTTAGTTATATTCAATTTTTATCTTTTAGTATTGTATTGTTCTTTTTATTTGTTTTCTCCTTTTCCGTTTTTTGTTTATTTGCTTGTTGTTTCATTTGTTTCATTTTCCTTCTTCTATCTTTTTGAGTTTATTTCATTTGTGTCCTTTTCAAGGTTGCTTTTTTATCTCTATTTATAGTTTTAGTTTTCTTATTTTATTTGTTCTCTTTGGTTTTCTCTATTCATTTGTTTTCTTTTTCTCTATTCATTCTTTTTGTTTTCCTATTATCCTTTTTCTTTCTTTTCTCATCCTTTTCTTTCTTGATTTATTTAAGTTTAATCCTTTTATTTGTTTTCTCCTCTTTTCTTATTTTCTCTCTTTTATTATTATCTTTCTTTTAATTGCCTTGTTGTTTTATTCTTTTTGGTTTATTTTTAAAGATTTTTTGTTTCACTTTCTTTTAGTTTTTTTATTCTTGTTCCTCTTATATTTATCCTCTTGTTTATTTTCCTTTTGGAAATAGTTCTTTTCTTGTTCTTTCAATTTATTTTTTCATTAATTTAAGTGTCTTGTTTATTACCTTAAAATGTCTTTTCATTCATTGAGTTTAATTTTTCTCTTTTTCCTTGTTGCCCTGGTGTTTTTATTTTTTTGAGCTTATATTCCCTCTAATTTATTGGCTTGCTTAATTTTTGTGTTGTATTCTCTCTTGTTTAGTTTGTTTTTCTTTTTCTATTTTGTTCCTTGAACTTTGTGCCCCCTACCCCTCCCCTTTCCCCTCTCTCTCTTTTTATCTAGTGTTAGTCTGCAATCAACCATTTTTTCTCCTCTTGCCCTCTACCATCCTGATGTTGGATCACAAAGTGTGATCTAAAACATTGATGTAAAAACTTCTACACAATCTAATCTAGAAGCAATACTGAATACTTTCATATGGATTGTGGAAACTTGATATCATTAGTCATAGGGTCACTGTCCTCTAAAGGCTATGAGCAATCCAAATCATGCATTGAAAATGTCATAATTTTCTCTCCTATAAACACCTATCTCGGTTTCAAAATAGGCTACTTCATTAGGATGATCATATTATGTGATAATATGCTTCAAGAAAGGTTCGCTTTCGATCCTAATTTGAGTGGGTATGCCTCTCCATGGCAGCCACATGTGTGAGAAGTCTAGTGATAGGCAACCTCCTATAGTCTTCATCAAATCCCTACTCAACAACATGCCATACATTTTAGGAATATCCACAATCTGAATATCCATATAACTTTGAATTCGGGGATTTGATCCCACTTGTATGTGCACATTTTTCAATTCCCCTACAATGTTCACTTCAATTTTGTCGAACTGTATAACCTTTTTATGGGTTTGAAGTGGGGTCAAGCCTAATTTCTTACAAATGGAAAATGGCATAACATTACCTAAAGCTCTAGAATCCAACAAACAGTTATGCAGGTTCTTCCCAAAGATCCTCAAACTTAATAGGAATGGTGGTGTCCTTGCCTTCCCCTATATAGAGTTGCATTCACCTCAACAACTAGAGTCATTTTTGCTTTTCCCTTTGACTGATTTTCCTTACCCAAAGCTTTCAACATGAGTTCGCGTTGAGCAGGACACAACTTCATAACATTAAAGAATTAAAGAGAGGTCATTTGTTTCTGTTTTTCTAAAATTAAATCATATTTGATGTTATTATTATACTAATTTTTAGGAAATAAAGCATAATTACCTTAGTTTGGGAACTTAGATGGCCCTTTGGGTGGAGGCATATTGTTATCCAATTTTTGATTAGGGGGGACCATGTTGTTAGGAGGTGAAGATGTGGTGAATGGCCCCTTATTCTAATTTCTCAAAAAATGGCCTCCCTTGGCCTAAAAAGCCTAGGCGTCATATGTATCTACTTCTGGTTCATTTTCTCCTCACATGGGAAATTGATATTCCTCATCATATATTTTGAAGGCCATAGCAATATCCATTGATCCACCACCTTTGTTAGGATTACCTTGTGGTGATTGAGAATCGGCCTAAGCCATCTTAACCATCTTTTCTACCTCTAGACAATTAAATTCAAAATGTGTGGTGGTGTCATGTAGTTTGCACCAGTTAGTCATGAAGTTCAAATTTGCAACATTTGCAGTATTTTTTTTATCTTCATTGGCTTGATAGTTATGGGGAACTCCTCCATTGTTTGGTCTAGTGTCCCATTGTCTATTGTTGGGTCTTTGGTTGTATCCCCTATTTTGATTCTAATAGTTTTGATTCTGGTAATTTTGGTTCTAGAAATTTCTTTGATTTTGGGTAGTGTTCTAGTTGGAGTAATTATTTTGATTGGAATACGCTTCCTGATTCTGGTATTGGTTTTGGTTTTGGTTTTCAGGAGGGTTCAACTTGAACTATGCCATCTTGTTAGTCACTTGAGACAAAGTTTTCTTCAGAGTTTCCAACTCTATCAAATGAGCAGTGCACTCACTTTCTATAGTTATTGCAACTAATGGGTGGGTCATGGTGTTAGATCCTCCAGCTTGATTGTGAGATTTTTTATGTTGTTGGGAGGGATCTAAGGTTCCATCGTTGACCCATGGTAATGCAGGTGGAGGGTGTAATTCAACCAAAGGTCCATAGGTAGAATTGGACATTTGTGGGACTATATTGAATAGAGGGGTTCCATTGGGCATTCTAGGATATCCTAAGGGAGGAAAATCCACTCTCATACTACTTGATTGAGAACTTATCTACTGTTGTAGCTTGATGGATAGGTGGTATACTTTGGAAAATGAATCAATGTCTATTGGGAGGTAATTTCTTTATAGAAATAAACCAATTAGTGGATCTATGACCTTAAGGTATGCTTGGATGGCGATATTCTCAGCCATCGTGTATGGTTCTTGCAGTTGCCTATACATCCTTTGGAACTATGTGTTGAATAGAGGCAATGATATTTGTGGTTCCTTCCTAATCATGTCAAATTGGTGATATAGGATGGCTGGGTCTACATAGACCCAAAATTGATTAATGAAGGCATCCTCCAAATTAGTCCAACTGAGGATGGATCTAATAGGTAGGTTTAGGTACCAATTGTAGGCCATATCTCCTAGTGAATAAGGAAATAGCCTATAGTCCACATCATGATGTGCTATTTGGTCCCAAGTACAAGCATCTTTGAATGCTTGAATGTGCTCTTCAACACTTCAGGATTCTCCATGGGCATACCTGGGACAAAACTTCTCTAGATTTTTAGGCATCTTGTGTATACCACCAGGAATGGTTCCTAGTGGTGATGGGTTATTCACAAAGAACACCATTGGTGGTGGTGGGTTAGATCATCGCCAAGATTTATTATATTCCCACTCCCTACGATAAGTATCCCATCCTCTACACTTTAACTTCCACATTAATGCCATCATAGTTCCCACACTACTCCTTGGTACTGGCTACTAATTTCCACCAACTTAGCTATCACTCAAACTTCAAGAGTGAATTAATTCAGATTCAATTCAAGAAAAGATTAATACATACACGTGTGTGTGTGTTAGATTTCTCTAATCTATTTATTCATAGCTAGATTCACTATGGTTATAACATGAAAATAATATTGTGATAAGATGAAAAACTATTAGTGTAAAGTGTGTGTGTGTGTGTGTGTGTGATCTTGGCTTCCTAACAACCATGGATTTTCCCTTGGATCTACCACACTCTCTCTAGTGATACTCTCCCCCTCATCCTTGGAGGGAAAAATTATTTTCCTACGTCCACCTCATTAACGCAAAAAGGTAGTTAGTCCAATATATCACAATAAATGTAAAAATATTAATATAATTTTATTTTGAAATGTAAAATATGAAATATTATTTTCATTTTCATATTTCCCTTAAAACATATTTTCATTATTTCATAGAAAATATCTTTCTACTATTAAATATATAAAATTATACTTGATTCGATCACCATTCAATTTTTTAAGATCATAATTTAAAAGCATATAAAAATTTAGCACAGTCTAATGACAGTGCAAAATGGGATGTAACATAATGAATCTATAGTAGGACATGTCAAAGTTAATGGAAAACATAAATAGGCTTTTCAAGAATAGTGTTATGGAGATTAAATACTATAGAGATAAGGTGAAAAAAATGATTATTATTTATGTTCCTATGATGATTGCCAAAGTAGATGCTAGTCCTACCATAAGAACCAAAAGTACCAAAAATAAAAGTGATGAGGGTGATTAGGAATAGGCTCAAAACCATCAAGAAATTCAAGAAATCATCTTTAATACAAAAATAGAAGCTACTTACACCCTCAAGAGAATATAATCAATGCTTTATTATATATATATTTTTTTATGTTATGTGTTTTGTTGAACTTTTAATCCATTGTCTAAATGTAAGTTAGTTGTGTTATAACTAACATTTTGACTATTATAAAGGGTTTCAAGAACCCTTTAAAAAAATTATTTACACATTTAATAAAATGATAATAATATTGTTTTTAGTGTAAAATTATTTCTAATGTATTTCACTTTCATAAATTTTGTTTTGAATTCATTCAATATTTTCATTTGGAGATATATGTAATAGTTATGGAAATTAAAGAATTATTCAAGAATATGAGGGGTATACAAGTGCCATTACAATAACTATATGTGTAATAGTAATATTTGCATACCTATGACCATCCAAATATCAAGGATTTTCCATATGTTAGTGGTCTATATCTAGAGTATAATTACTATTGATGATATCACACTCCCCTCACCTATGCATGGAATTTTTAAAAATATTGATGATATATCTCTTGCATATCATGTGGGTCTTATGTCCATTTATTATTTTCTTTGAATGTCTTGTATTTTTTATATACAATGATGAGTATAATGATGATGATAAATTATCATTTTATTATAAACCTATGGGCACTTATAATGTAGATACACAAATTTTACCTTGATCGACATGTGATGATGATGTAGTTTTACCCACACCTAGTGATACAAATTGATTTAGGATTACTTATCTATGATGATTTTTTTCATGATTGTACTTCTATCACTAGTGATATGCCTTTTCCATCTTCCCATGAGGTCATTACCCCCATGCAATTCACAATGGCTATTTTCCCTATATGGTGGCTCATGTAGTCTATTGATGATAATTTTAGTGTTGGGCATAATGATTCTTCTTTATCTTCTTATGATGAGATTGATAACTCTTTATTTCAAGATGATATTGCTAATGAAATACATTATTTTAATAAATTTTATAATTTGATTCTTTTATAAAAAAAATTGACTTAATAGTTTTTTGTTAAGGCTAAAATAAGGATTTAAAAGTCCCCAACTCTTATAAGAATAAATATTTCAATAAATATGAGCTAATAGAAAGAGACAACTCCAAGGAGTAAACAACAGTAAGACTATAAAACAACAACAATAATCAATTTTTGATGATGGAGAGCTCCTCGGGTGGTGGTGGAATTTCAAATTTTGAAAAGGTGGGATTTCTTGATGATGTTGTAGGTGTTAATGGTAGACAATTTGTTGATGGGAGGGTGATGTCAGGTGGGTCCTTTACTATAGGTAAGCATATTGGGCCCCCTTTAGTAGCTAATGAATTTTTCAGTGGAAAAGGGGCTTCAAAGATTGTGTGTCTAACGCATTCCATAGTGTCCTTTGAAAAGGAGAATCCCAAGACTAAAAAGTTGGGGCCTGGTCTATCATCTGTTGTTTATGATGGGACTCATGATGCTACGAGTCTTGGGATTAATAAGACTAAGAATGATTTCTTATCGAGCTCAACTCTTAAGTGGACAAATTTGTTTGGGGGTAAACCTAAAGGTAAAAGTACTTCTCCTATGTCGTTTATTGTTAATGCGAAGATTGGAGAGTACTCTATTTCTATCTCGAATTGTATTGTTGAAAAAAACATGTATAATATGGATATGGCTTTGTTGGGTAAATTTGTTGGTCCCCGACCTCATATTGAGCTAGTGTGAATTTTTTTGTTTAATCATTGAAAACCTAAGGGACAAATTGATGTGGCTGCTATGGACAAAGGTTTCTTTTCATTCACTTGTGATTGTGAATATGATTTGGTTACAGTGCTAATGGGTGGCCCTTGGTTTATTGGAAAGTCCTCTCTGATGCTTAAAAAGTGGGAACTAGGCTTCAACCCAAACTTGTGCTCTTTTTTGGCTACTCCGGATTGGGTTCGACTTCCTAGTCTCCTGACAGAATTCTAGGATGAGGAAGTGTTTAAAGGGATAGCAATCAATTTTGGTTACTTGTTGTTGATTGAACAAATGCCAACATCTAGGAAGTGGTTGGTTTACACCAAATTTTATGTAAATGTGGAGAAATCAGCTGATTTGTCGACTATGATAAAGATTAACTCTAAGTTTATGGTTTAGGAGCAAGCGGTTGAATTCAAGTCGAATCCCTTTACTTGCTTTCATTGTTAAAAAGTTGGACATTGGGAAAAAATGTCTTCTCAAAGTGTCAAAGAAGATGAATAAATAATGGAGAGAGAAGGAGAAAGCTCCTAAACAGGATGTGGAGCTCTTGGAAAAAGGGGAGTCAGCCCTATGTGTGAATGTGGAGGTTGAACCTATGGAAATGGGCTTGGTAGTGGTTAACAAGGTTGATATTCCTAAAGGCCAGGTGAACTTGGGAGAGATGAATCAAGTTTTGGTGCAAAGAGATGAGGATAAGTCCTCCCCTATTAGTGACTTTGTGGAAACTATGGATGTAGTAAGGTCTGAGGTTATGGAGGATGCTAATACCTCTGGGATTGATGGGGTAAGGTACCCTCGTTTACGGGTGATTCAAATGCAAGATGATGGTTTGAAGGTTGAGGGATTGGAGGTTTTTCCTAAAGCTAAGGACGTTGGGGAGCCTAAGGATCTAGGAAATCCTCCTTACATTCAAGTTTGTAGGTGCAATAGGAAAAAACACTCTCCCTTGTCGAGAGTAGTGAGAAGGAATAGGCAAAGGTCAGATTGTGGTTCTAAGCTACGTGGTAGAGGTCGACCTCTTGCTAATGTTGTTAGGGAAAAGGAGAGCCAAATGGAAATTACTGATGGTACACAGAGAACTCTATTGGATATGTGCTCCAAGAGCACTACCAATAAGTTGTTATGAAGATCATTTCCTGGAATATGAGGGGGTTAAATCACCCTCACAAGCATGATCTTCTTGCTAATTTGGTAAGAGATCATCACCCTGATATTGTGTTAATTCAAGAAACTAAAATGGGTGTGGATAAATTATCTAGGTTGAAGAATAAGCCTTTTAAGGATTGTGGGATGCATTGTTCTAATGTGATGGGGGCTTCGGGAGGGATTGACTTTTTGGAATCTTAGGGTGATCTAGGGGATTGACACTTTTAATGATTGTAATCATGTGGCTACTTACTTTAATCATTTGTGTGACAAGTTCTCTTGGACTCTATCTAATATTTATGCTTTGAACTGTAAGAGTGCTAAAAAAAGATTATGGGAGAATTTGGGCTCCTTTAAAGTCATGAACCATATTGAGAACTGGCTAGTTATGGGGAATTTTAATACTCCTTTGCATGATGTTGACAAGATGGGTGGTTCATAGTTGGTGGATGATAGCAAATATGATCTTATGAATCTTATTAATGGTACTACTCTTCTTGATTTGGACCTAAAAGGTGCTTCTTTTACATGGTCAAATCAGAGAGTGGGAAATTCCCTTATCTAGGCCAAGCTTGACCATGCTCTTATCACCCCTGAGTGGTTGGTTCATTATTCCTACTCACTTTATGCTTTAACTAGATTGGGATCAAATTACTTTCCTCTGGCTTTGTCGGTGGATTTGCTAGGTGGCAAGGAAAACTTTTTGTTTAGATTTGAGAAAATGTGGAAATGTCATCCCGACCTAGGTAATCTGGTTAATGATTGGTGGAACATTCATGTGGATGGTTCAACTATGTTTAGAGTTGCTAAAAAGCTTTCTAATGTTAAGGATAATGTTAGAAAGTGGAACCGTACTTCCTTTTGTCATATTTTTATGGAGAAAGAGGGTGTTTCTAAGGAGCTTCAAGATGTGCAACAATCTATCCAATTGTTTGGATATGACCAGGCCTTGATTTTGAAAGAAAATATCTTGCTTTCCAGATTGCATAATATTGTGGTGAAGGAGGAGGAATTCTAGAAGCAACGGTTGATGATTATGTGGCTAAAAAGTGAGACAAGAATACTAATTTTTTTCACCTCTCTACCCTTAAACATAGGGCTAGAAATCATATTAAATTGATTAATTTCAATAATCAAGTTTTGGAGAAGGATGTTGACTTGCAGTTTGCTACTTCCTCCTACTTCTCTTAGCTACTTTTGATGGAGGGGTAGCTTGGTTTGGCCTATCAAGAGGATATTCTAAGGGATATCCCTTAGATCTTAGATGATGAAATTATTAGACAGTTGGTCTGTATTCATTTGGCAGATGAAATTAGGAGTGTTGTTTTCTCTTTTGAAGGTAATAAGGTGTCGGTTTTGTATGTCTTTCCTATGTTCTTTTCTCAGTCCTTTTGGGAAATTATTGCTAAGGATGTTGTTGTGGCAACTAAAGAATTCTTCAAGTCTAGCTCTCTTCTGAAGGAATTGAACTCATCTTGTATTGTTTTGGTTCCTAAGAAGCCTGGTGCTTCCTGTTTTGACAAATTTCATCCAATCAGCTTATGTAACTTAGTTTATAAGATCTTCTCCAAGGTTATGGCAATTAGATTGCAAATAATTTTTCCTCTTATTATCTCCCCTCAGTAGAATGCTTTTGTGGTTGGTAGGAAAATTTTGGATTTTATTCTTTATTCATGAGAATATTCACTCTCTTACTGTTAATAAGCATGTTGGTTTTATTCTAAAGCTTGACTTAATGAAAGCTTGTGATAGAGTTGACTGGGGTTTTCTTTCTAAGATATTAACTTCTTTTGGTTTTGGGGAGAAAGTGGTGGCTCTTTTGCTTCAACTTATCTCTATTATGAGATTCTTTGTCCTCATCAATGGTCCCCTTCCCCTCTCTTTGACTGCTCTAAGGTTATGAGGTAAGGGGATCATATATCTCCTTTTTTGTTCATTATTATGGTGGAATCCTTGGGTCGTCTCATCTAGAGATTTATTAATATTGAGTTTATGTATAGGTTAGCCCCTTCTTCCAATAACCTTATTTGCTCTCATCAATAGTTTTTGGATTATTCTCTTATGCTTGGACATTCATCCATTAAGGAGGCTAAGGATACCAAGTCTATCTTACATAAGTACGAGGCTGCTTCAGGGTAGAAGGTTAGCTTGCCTAAGAGTGTTATTTTCTTTTTTAACACTCTGATCCATAGATAGACTAAAATTGCTAGAATTCTATAGTGTTAGATTGGGGAACTTCTTGCTTCTTATTTGGGCCTTCCCCTGTGCTCTAAAGTTACTGATTCTTTTTGGAGGGGTATGATTGATAAATTCATTTCTAAATTGGTTGTTTGGAAGAGCACGCCTTTGAGCCAAGTTGGGAAAGTTCAGACGATCAAATCTACTTTTCAGAATCTTCTTGTTTATGCTCTTAGTCTTTTCCATATGCCCAAGAAATTTGAGGATACTTTGGAAGGAATTCAAAAAAATTCCTTTGGTCTAGGGTTGAGGATAAGAGAAGAATTCATTTGGTTTCTTGGGATGATGTCTGCAAACCCAAAAAGGTTGGTGGGCTTGGAATCCACAAAATTAGAGCGTTTAATATTTCCCTTCTTGGAAAACAGTTATGGAACCTTATGTTGGCTACTTGAGTGAATGGGAAAAAATTGCTTGGAGCAAATACTTACATGGTGTTGATGGTATAAGGGGGTTCTTATCTCAATATTTCAATCCTTCGTTTGGCTTTGCACTATGGAATTGTATGGTAAAGGCTTGTAGGCTTGTGGCCAAGTGTCTCTATTGGCAATTGGGGGATGGTAGAAATATTTTTTTCTGGGATGATAACTAGTTTGGCAATAGGCCCCTCAAAGATGAGCCCTGGGCTCAACCTTACATGGATCTATATGTGCGACAGTTTGGTAGATTTATTGTTGACTATATTGAGGGAGGTTGTTGGAAGAAGTTGCATGAGGTGGACCTTGGTCTAGAGGTTATTTTTAAGGCTGTATCTTTGATTCATATTCCTTCTTCCCCTCTCCAAATAAATTTGTTTGGAAATCTTCCTCTAATGGTAACTTCTTTGTTGCATCAACTTTTCATTCTAATGAATCCTTTATTGGTCCTACTCCTTTTTGGGCTTCTATTTGGTCCTCTAGATTGATTCCTAAGGTTAATTTATTCTTCTAAATCATTTGCTAGAATAAAATATTAACTACTGATAACTTGGTCAAAAGATTTTTTGTGTTGCCTAATAGATGCTTTCTATGTGAAGAGGAAGCCAAAAAATGCTTGTCATTTGTTGATTGGTTGCATATATGTTAGAATGGTGTGGGCCCATGTACTCTCTCATTGTAACTTAAGTTGGGTGTTTCTTGGTTCTATTGAAGAGTTGTGATCTCAATGGGTTGGCCCCATGTCCAATCCTGCTCTTTAGATTTTGTGGTCTCTTTCTCTCCCTCACATTGTGTGGGTTGTTTGGCTTGAGCACAACAATAGAATTTTCAAGAATTCTTCTCTCCCTTCTATCTTTGTGGCTTACAAAATATGTGTTGCTATTAAAGAGAATTTTCTTGTTGGGATCACTTTTCACAATGGGTCAAAGATTAATCGCAGCCCCTATGATATCTCTATTACTCAAAGGTGGAATTTTCCTTGTGATATTTCCTTCCTAGTGACTAAAGGGAAAATTTCTAGAGAGGATGTTGTTTGGAAAGCTCCTCTAGATGGCTGGGTGAAGCTTAATTTTGATGGAGCTACTAAAGGGAATCTAGGATTTGTAGGTCATGGGGGAGTGATCAGAAACTCTAATGGTAGGCTCGTCTCTGTTGTGGTGCTCCCTTTGGGAATCTAGACAAACCACTATGCGGAAGTAACTGCAACCTATCATGCTCTTAAGCTAGCACAAATCAAAGGATATAGGAAATTTTGGTTGGAGGGGGATTCTTTGAATATCATTAATAATTTGAAAAATTATGTTCCGCCCTCTTGGACTATTGAGTTTTTGATAAGGGACTCCATTGATATTTTGAAATCTTTTGATGAATGTTACATCTAGCACATTTTGAGAGAGGGTAAAGGCCTAGTGGACATCTTCACTAATATTGGAGTTAGAGAAGTTAGGGAATGGGGTCTAAATGACCCTCTCCCTATAGAGGCTATTGCAATTATCAACCATGATGACCGATTTTAATTTGATTAAGTTCTCATTATGGTTGGTGGTGTGCATGCCTTTATTCACGTGGCCGATTATTATGAGAAAGGATGGTAAGCTAGATTTGAATCAAGTGAATGGTATAGGGGTTGGGCGTTGTAGAGAATGGAACTTAATGTTCTTTAATCTCCTCTATTTCATTTCAATTCTCACATGGATTCTAGGTGTTCTTATCATTGTCTTCTAGATTTTTCCTGGCACTATGTATTGAGCCCTTAAGTTGTTACCTTCTACTAATTTTGTTGATATGGTTGGAGTTAGAAATCATGCAAAACCTTTCTCGTGCAAAGTTGCTAAGAAGAAGGAGGTTTGGCAGGTTTTGGAGAAAGGAGGGTTAACTCCTTACTTGGAGAAATTAAATGGCAATAATCCTCAGGTTACGAAATTATATGCTAAAGGATGGAATGATAGGGTGATGAAGCTATATGGAACTGAGTTTGATGTCAACGAAGAATTTATAGCTACTATTACTAGTCTGGCTATGAATGGTATGGAATTTTTTAGAGATAAAAAGGAGTCGCAAACCGCAATGCAAATCATCTTCAAGGGAGATGAAGCTAAGGATTTGAGGATTGCGAGGAGTGGAGGCTACCAAAGAAGATCTCTTAAGGTGTTGTGGGGAGATGTTGCATAAGAGCTAATGCATTTCATAACTTTGGAAGGTCACTTCTTAGCAATTAATGCTTACCACTTCATCTTGCTCAATCACTTCCAAAATAAGAAGAGGATTTCCTTTCCATATTATCTCCTGATGTCTCTAGATTTAGGTCTTAAGGATCATAAGAAAAACCCTAAAAATCCTACTTTGCATGTGGGGTTAATCCTTCTTATCTCTTATTCTACTAAGACCTTTGAGGTGGCTAAGCCAATTGTTACCCCAAAGGATAAATAGTCTATGCCTATGGAGGAGTATCAAACTGCTTCTAAAGAGGAATCGATTAGCAAAAAAGTGAAGAAAAGGAAATTGATTTTGGAAAAAGAGTTGGATTCAAAGGGGGATGTGGACTTTGTTCTAGATTCACTTGCTTCTATGGAGGTGGGCGCTCAGTCCCCTACTACGGGAAAGATGAAAAAAGGGGAGCTGTGTGCTATTGAGGGTTATGTGACTTGTAGTGATGAATTAGTTGCTGATTTTCTGAGTAGGGGTGTGAAGGAGAAGATTTATTTGTTTGGCGAGGCTTCATCATCACCCCCTATAACCAAGCAAAGAAAGGAACCAGAGGAGGGAAATAGGAATAAATGGGTTCTAAGGACTGCAAGTCAATTATTGGAGAGGCTCTCATCTCACTATTATGGGTGGCCTCATTGTTGATGATTCCCTAAGTGTTAAGCCAAATGTGCATCAGAAAGGTAATTCTATGGTTGCAGATGTTGTTGTGGAAACCCAGGATGTGGAATTGAAGAGGCTAAAGAAGAGAAAGGTTGTGGTAGAGGAGATAGCGAGCTCCATCTGCAAAATCAAAACTTCAATTGCTGATGGGAAAGGTAAGGAAATCTATGTTGATCAAGATAAGGTTAGTTCCTCTGAGGAGGAAGATGCTTTGGGGAAGGGGCTTTTTAATATTGATAGAGAGGAAATGTCTGATATACTGGAAACTACTCGTGAGGGTTCCATTGTTTTGTTTAAACTATTTAAATGGTTTTTTCATGAACTCAATTAAACTAATGTCAAAGTTAGGGGTGTGGTAAGTAAAACTGAGGAGTCCTCTGTCCAAAACTAGATAGATGAATTATTTGATTCCTTAAACACTGTGGCAGACATTATGGTGGAGAATTTTTTTAAGATGAAATGGAATCTTGAATGTAGAATCCTCACCCTTGAGGATAAAATGGAGAAAATTTGGTATATTGTGATGCGAGGTGGGGAAGTTTCTAAATCTGTTGGTAAATTTGATTCCATTGGTGTGATCTCTCCTGTGGTTAGTGCTAAGAAGCATAAAGATAGTGCTCATGCTAAAGAGATCGGTGCTACTGGAAGCTGATGGGGGAGGCGGGTGTTGTTAGGAAGGGTGGGGAGAAAGATATTGTTTTGATTATTAAGGTGAATACAAATGGTCCTGGTGCTAGGACTAGGAACACGACTAAAGCTCAGGTTGGGGCTTCTAGTAAAGAAATTTCTGATATTTTGGATGATGCTTAGAAGGTTGTAGCAAGCAACGTGGAGGTGGCGGATATTCTGAAAAACATGTAGTGTTGTTGGTTGGGGTCCTCCTTTTTGGTTGAATTTTTGCTAATGGGTCGTTGTTGTTGGGTTGTTTTATGCTTAGTGTTGTTTTCTTAAGTTTCAGTTGCTTTCTATTGTAAAGGGTTTTTGGCCCCTTCAAAACCTGTATTTTACCTCTAATAAAAAACAACAATAATCACAATAATAAAACATCACCACCTAATAAGGGGCTAAAGACAACAAACATTCATACTATTATATAAAAAAAAGAGACCAATAGACTCAAGTTGGCATGAAATTGTATCACTCCAAATATGTCTATCCATTTACAATAGCTCTACCCAAATAATTATAAAGGAAAATATCCTTCCTATTTATTCTCCCTTTTTTAATTACCAATCTTGAATAAGAAAAAATCATAGGACTTCTAGTGCACCTCTTGTCCAAAACCTTCTTCCTTTTATCCTTATTTGTGAAAGGTGAGTTGGGAAAATGTTGAATCCCATGAAACTCCCAATTAATTGCATCAACCAAGTACTCAAAAATATTATTATGCTTCCTATAAATCTCCTTTAGAATCCCCCATCTCCAAGGGTCTTTGAAGAAGGAAAATTATTAAAAATTTCTCCTAGTTTAATTATAACCAAAGAACATGCTTCCTTGCTTCCATTCATCAAGGGAAACTCTTCAATTGACTAAGGATGACAATATTTTTCTTATTTCTCCTTGATTTTTCCTCCATCCTATTACTTAGGTATGTTGTAGCAAACTAGTTAGATTTATGGCACATTTGACACACAACCATGGAATCCTCATAAACAATATGTTGCACCCAATCATCCAATTTAGAGGAGAACATGATCAAAGAAGCAAACTCTTTATCCACATATATAGTCACATAGAATTTAGCAAACTATAGGAATTTTCTAGATTTGGTCACCATATCAAAATTAAAGAATTGACTAATAAAGTTTACAATACCTAAAAACCCTCTTCTCCCAAATATTTCAATTACAATGTCAAAAGCCTAACCCAAGTGAATGCCTTGTTAATTTATTAGTTTTATAATTTTTATACTTTTGTTATTTAAGTATTTATATAATTTAATATATTTTTAATTTATAATATAATTCTATTAGTTACATAAATTTATTATCTATTGTTTATTCTTTTGATACTTTTATAAATTATATTTTTATCTTTTATTAATTTGATTATATGCACACATTATATGGTTACAATTAGGCACAATTAAAACTTCAACTCATACTACACATTCATAGATATTATTTATTGTTATATTGCTTGCTACTAGTTTATATGATTTTGGGTAGTTCACAACCATGGTTTGGTTCTAGGATTGACTTCTAATATCACTCTAGTGAAGATTGTAATGATTCTTTGCTTTTATTCTCTAATCAAGCTTAGTCTTTTATTTTGTTTATTATAATTTGTTGAATTTCTTCAATTTTGGTTTCAATGTCTCAATGAATTCCTCATTATAGATCTATTAGTATCATACCACTTGTATATCTTCTCCCCAATCACTAGGCTATGGTCCTATATTTAGTATGGATTACACATGTAGTTAAGTTTTATCTATAAGGATGTGGTTTAGGTTAACAAACTAATGTGATGTTTTGGTACTATACTTAGTGTTGTATAATGTTTATAAGGTTATGTCACGAATATTTTTTTGCTTGTATACCATTTTATTTTATATCAATATAAATAAGATTGGGCTCTACCCACATTTCATTGATCATTTTTATTAATATTAAAAAATATATAGATTTTTCTCATTCTATAAATATTTATACTTAAAAATTTATATATATATATATATATTTTTTTCTTTTTAAATTATCATAAAGATTATAAAAGAAAAGAACATTTAGAAACATATTTAAAGGAGAAGTAGAGTGCTAGGCACATAAGGAGGTCTCTCATTAAGAACTCACAAATAGAAGTGTCAAAATAATCAACCAATCTTGTCTTTTATACTCTCCTTAATCAAATCTAAATGGGTTCGAATGAACCTCTTCTTGCCACAAGGTGCCATTTAATGAATTTGGGCATGATTTTTGGTTACATTTTTTTCATTTTGACTTAGAAGTGGGACTCACTATTGTAGTTTCACCCACTAATCTTAAAACACACCACCCTAACTTGCCATATCGAATAATTGTCACTTTTGTTAGCTCATAATAAGTCATCGAAATAGAGAAATGAGGTCTTAATTTGAAATTTTGAATTTGAAACTTCAAAGTTCATATTAATGGACATTGAAATATTTTGGATCAAATTTTATACTCACAAATTTGAATTATGATAGTGGACGATACATTTAAGAATAAAGGTCAATAAAGAGATAAATGACAATAAAATCAAGATAATATAATATCATTAGTCAATCTCCATATTAAAATATGCTTTTTTATGAATTAATTTTTATATTAAAACAACCTCATCATTATAAAAAAAAAAGATAAAAATAAATATACAAGTTTCAATATTACAAATAGTCGGCATAATTATAAACATTAATTAAAATAATAGATGTGGATGTCACAAAAGACGTCAATGATTAGACGTCAGAAAGATAAAAGACATAAATGATTAGATGTCAGAACTTTAATGACAACGACAACTCCATCAAAAAGTTTATACACACGTCTGAGGAAATGGTTAAAAAACTTAAATAGAAAGCAAAATAATAAAGCATGGTTTCCTTTTAGTAGAAGTTTTTGTTATGATTCAAATTGAACTGTAACATTTTGTGGATTGCCTACATTAAAATTATAAAATAATTGAGAGGCTAGTGTAAATTATATTTAATTTAAAGTTTATGTAAAAGAAATTTAATGTATATTCCTAAATGTATAGGAAGAATTAAATAAATGCATATTGTAATTTTATGTTGATATAGATGAGTTTGAGTAAATATATTTATAAAAAAAATACTGGTGTATTAAAAGTTTATGTATAATTGATGAGAATGATGGTATGCTTTTTAATTTTAATATTTATTAAGGTTTAAATTTTTTAGAGGTGGAATAGATAAGGGATGTATCATTATGGTGAGAAGTGAAATCAATAAGGATGAGTTTGCGATCATTTCTTAGGAAATTTTGATGTAATGGATGCTCCTCTCAACCAAAGAAATATCAACTTAGAATCATATTATCTATACTAATAAATCGCAAAAAATGATATGAAAATAATTAGAAACCTTAAACAAAAAAAATGTGCAAGATATTCCATCAAATTGTACAAGATTGTATTAGATTAGTAACAATGGTGCAACCAAGATAATCATGTAAGTTATAATAGGATAGCTTGGACAACTTTTGATCACGCTTAGTGATTAACAATGTACAAAATGTGTACACACATACACACATATAATATGTGTCTTATATTAATTGTATAAAAAAGACTAATTACATGCATTACAAAAGGTGAAAAAGGTCACACCCCAAGATCCAAACAAACCCAGACCGAAACTGGAAATCTAAAGAGATAAAAAAATGTTGTGAAACATACTAACTCAAGTTTGTATATGTATCAAGTTAACAATGTAAGTTTATAAATTAAGCATCCTTAAAAATGTGTTAAAAAATTCAATTGTATAAACTAAATATTCTTAAAAATGTGTTAAAAAAACTAGTTGTATAAATTAAATACTTTTAAAAAATGTAAAAATGTGTATGTTGATCTTGCCATCCGATATCAAAGAGGGATATGATTCCCACAATCTCTTTGAATTCAATCACATTAGAAACCACCTATGAAAGACCAACAATCACAACTCCTTTTGAATGTGTGTTATCAAAGGAGCACATGTCATTCTAAGGAAAGAAAAGAAAGAAAAGAGATGTCGTGGAATGAGATACATGACAAGATGCATTTGTGGTATGTTGTCACACACACAAGGGACAACACATAGAAACCACATCAAAGAAAAGCTAGTAAGAGACAATGAAATCAAGACATAGAGACAAGAGGGCATCCTTAAGAAGGGCACAACACATCCATAATGAGTCACCTCAGCCCCCAACATAGAGGAGAGGATGACCATGCTAGATACTATTGTGTTGCTACCACAGAGAAAGTATGGTTATACACAATAGTGTACTACCATGTATGGAGTGGGTAGGAAGAGCTACGAATGCCACGTAGCAGGCATCAACATAATAGAAGGGATGTATAAGAACCTCGTGAGAAGATGCTTAGAATGGACAAGATAGAGGTAAACCTCAATATCACTTGTCATGTGAAGAAGAGACCAGTGCATCAACAAATGGAAGAGTGATGGCACTAGAACCACGAAGCTATTGTAGTTTATCCTTCAAGACCTTACATTCATTAGTGGAATGGCTTGACACTCAATTGTATGCATAGAAGGAATTTTTTGCTTTATCATGCTTACGACACTTCTTATGTGTAGGAGGAGGAAGAGTAATTAAGTGGTCTTTGAGAAGCCTCAAAAAAACATGCTCTTGCTCAAATAAAGAATGAGGAGTAGGAAGCAACCTTTTCTCTTGTGGAGAAAATTTTGACTGCTCAAAAGAAGAAGACATAAGGACAATAAAACAATGGAGGAGGGGATGGAGACAAATGAGAAGGCTTGTAACACAAACCCCTTGCAAAGAGTGAGATATTGGTTCCAAAGGGACCTTGACTCCTTGTTCCATGCAGGTCCAAGACCATTTTCTTTGTACCCATGCTTAGAAAGAATAGTAAATTGAAATCCATAACATGGTTGCAACTCCTCAAAAGGGGGAGGATCAATATTAAGGATATTACAATTATTGTGCACATTATCCCACGATACAAAAAAAAATCATCTTTGATAGCGGGTGTGTTCATGATATTTTGGAATGTCTAAGTGGATCGGATCTAACTTGTACTCCTCGAGAAAGGATTCAATGAATTCTAAGGATCCCCAATCATTGCCAAGACATGCATTTGATTTAGGAGAAAAAATAGAAGGATTTTAGACTTAGGACTTTTTGCTTTAGGAGGATCTTCTTCAAGGCCATCTACCACAAGAGTATCCTTTGTGTTACAAGTATTGTTAGAGTAGATGTCAACACATTGGAAGACAATGAAGGGATAGTATTTTTAAGAGTAGGCGCAATCAAAGCTTGACTGACAGCTACCATCTCACATAAGTGTATGACATCAAATTCAACCTTGATTGTGATTACTTGATTATTATGAATGAATTTAATGGATCTATGCAAGGTAGATGGGATTGCACCCATAGTGTGAATCCATAGTCTACCAAGAAGAATAATATATGATAATTTTTTGAAATAACATATACAAGGGTGGGTATAGTAATAGGTCCCAACCTCAAAGGAAATATTATCATGCCTAAGGCTTTCTGATTGGTATTATCCAATTGATGAATATACAAGGAAGAAGCTACAAGATAATTTAAATCAATTTTAAGTTTAGGCAATAGATCAATGCTACATACATTGAGTGTTGAACTAGTGTCCATGAGAGAACACCTAATTCCAATATTCTTAATATTAATTATTACCATTAAAGAATCTACTTGTTTTTTTACTTTCAAAGGTAGGGGTTCTTGTGGATAAAATGTAATATTTGATGAATCCGCGTGAATATGATCTATCAACACATTAAAATTCATTTCCCTAGTGGAAGAAGGCAAGAGAATATATTTTGCAAGGCTTCTTGAAGAATACCTTGGTAAACCAAAGCAATCTAAAGTAGATCCCAAAGTGAGATCTTATTGGGAGTAACACGAAGTTGCTCAACAAGATCATACTCACTTGGTCACTTAGATGTAGGTCTAGGTGCTTAAGGAAGGCTTGGTTGAAAAGGTTGTAAAGAAGAAGGTTGATCAACATTTATTTTATTCCTTCTAGTATTATAAGTATGGGCTACTACTCTATAAGAGGGAGTCTCACTATTAAACGAAACACCACGAATGAAACAAATTCTTTTGGGAGAAGGACTATCCAAAGTCACATAAATAACCGATCTCTTAGGCTATCGAGGAGGGTAGATACTATGACAAAATTTGCGTATGCATCATGACTAATGGAAGAATTTTTTGAAGAAATATGTTCAACATCTATCCTTGGAGAATCTGATGTGAGAAGAGATTCAACATTTTCTAATGCATCATCTTTAGAAGAGAGTGCATTGGAATGAAGATAGTAACATTAAGAAAAGTATCAATGATTTCATCCTCTTACACAAAAATACCCTTACAAAGAATTTCAAGAGAGGGATCAATAAAAAATAATAAGAAAGGAGAGAAGAACTCACTTTCACATGCTTGTAAGAGAACTTCTTGAAGCTTCTTAACAAAGATGGAAAGAGATAGAAGGAAGAAAGATAAAAAGTGAATTTTGAAATAGAGATATAGACAAGTCGTCTGAAGGGTGGTGTATATCGCTATTGACAACATGGAATGGGGTTCAGAGCAATGCCTCAAAAAAAAGGACAAATTTTGGATTTGTCCTTTTTTTGGAAGTAGTGTTCATGTCAAATTCACCAAAATGTAGAGAAGGGGCATTCACTGCTCATAAGTCTCTTGGCCACCAAAAGAATCTTAGGGAATGAACTTACCTAAATAACCTCAAACTACCTAATAAGAATAGAGCTCAAGTGATGGGGTAAAGAGGCAATAGTTCTATAATTAGAGAGAGAAATATTTTCTAGAAAAACTAGCAAGTTTTCAGCCAAAGGACAATGGTGTGATATACAAATGGCAATGTGAAGTGCTAGCATCTTGTACAAACTGAAAACAAATACTATCATAGAAAATAGATTAAGTGACTACTAATGTTCTAATTGCTAAGAACTCTTAGAATGTGAGAAAGTAACAAACTATAATAGAGAGTAAAATAAAGTAAACTAAGTGAAATATAAATGATAAAGTGAGAGAATAAGAGATAAAAGACAATCACAATAGACCAAGCAATGAATCCTCTAGCATATGAATCTCTTTGAAACCTACACACATAAGATCAAGGAAAATTGTTGAGGATATTTAGGGGTTTGCATAGTCAAAACCCCGTTTGGTGTTCCCACCTCCATAAACAACTAGATAGATAGAGAAAATAATAGATAGGTGCCCAAATATATAAATAAATGATATAGACAATGCATAGACAAGGGATGTGAGAAATCCCAAGATGCTCAAAGATACAAGACAAAAGATTTGTATCACCTGCAAGGCTTGAAGAAGCCAAAGAGAGAGAGAGAGAGAGAGAGAGAGAGAGAGAGAGACAATAAAGTTGTAGACAATATTGTGAGAACATGAGAGTGTTGTTATAACAAGTTGTAGAGAGTTGTGCAAGAAAGAGGGCAAGAGAAAGAGAAGAGAGAATGATAGAGACGCCAAGAAAATACCTAGAGAGATCAATATAATGAAAGAGATGGATTTAAAAGAGAAAAGATGAGGGAAAAAGATATTCTCAAGCCATTACAAGGCATGCCAAGTCGTTACCACTAACAAAAGGAGGTGACAAGTGCAAGGAACCTAGAAAATGGTTGTTTGAACTTTGACATGTTGTGGGGCACTAGTGTAGAGTACGGATGCCCACATGACACACTAGTTTCCAAACAAATCATGCTACAAAATAGTGAGAATGAGAAAAGAAAAAAATTGATGCAAAAATGACGCACAAAAGTATCTACTGAAAAGGGGTCCTAAGCATCTTGAGAGGTGAAAAAGTTGATGCAAGGGCTAAAACAAGCCTACACAAATGCTAAGGGAGTGGACACTAAAGTGGATGCAAAAATGTAAGTGAAATTGCAAGGGGTGCAATTTTATGTCATTGTAGTCAATAATCATTCAAATTAAATAGTCTTGGGGGTTAGATTTTATTGTGCATGGTGGATTCTTAATGGATAGTTCAAGCACAAGATTTAACATCAAAATATGATTACTAGCCATGTTAAAATTAATGATAGATTGTACTTGAGGTGGCTTCTAGTAAGCTTTTTTTTTGGTCTTTGGTGTTTACTTTGAGGGATTATATTAATATTTGGTGGGTCTCTCTAAGTTCTATTCAAATATGGTGGGATAGTCTTGTCTCTAAAAGTAACCTAGTAAATATGGATGGGTAAACAAATAGGGTTGAACCTCTAAGCTATAGAAAGTTAAATATGAACTCCAAGGTTTCAAGAATCTTAGAGAAAGGAGGATTTACTCTCATCACATGTGGAGAAACTCAAGGTTTATGATACATCCAAGTGATAAATCTTTCAAAAAGGGGGAAATAGAAATTTGATAATCTAGAGTATGGAATTTATGGTTATGAATGATTTGGTGGTGGAGGTAACAAGTATTTTCATGGCCAACAATTTTTTTCAAAGACAAGCATATGAGAGAGGAAGCCATGTCCATTTTCCTAAAGTTGGATGAGGAGAAATCCACTCTAGTTAATGCTAGGTTTTTCCCCTTGAACCTCTATGGGACAAGATTACTCTTTGTATAATTATGTACATGAATCTATAAGGGAATTATAAGTTAATTTATCAATATAATTTATTTCTATTGAACCATTTTAGGTAGAAGAAAATTATTTCATTTCATTTTCATCTACTCTCATCCTTGGAAACATCCATTAAATATTGTAATAAAGTGCCATTATGGTACCCCTACACCAAGGGTTACTCATGTTAATTTTCAATTGTGTGAAGAAATTGAATATGAGTGTATCTCATACTATCAACAAAAATGATGACCTAAAGCTCAAGAAAATGCTAGAATTTTCATACTTTAGTTCTAAGGGCTCAAAGAATAGCAAGGAAAATGGTTGTGAATGAATTATTTTTGATAGTGGGTAAAATCATATCTTAGAGGAATTTGGAGAGAGTTACACACTAAATAAAAGTAGGTCTATTGTTACTACTAGTAGGGATGAAAAAATGAAAATGTTATAGTACCCTAAGCAAACCTAGTTGTTTATAACAAAGGCACTTGTTGAGAAGAGTATGGGAAGGAACCATGAATTTTAGAAGAATAATGAGACCCCTCAATTCCAATAAAAGGGTAAGGGCCAAGCCTTTCTATCATTGGATATTTTATAGGGGATTCATTCCTTAAAATCCAAAACCTCTATCCTCAATCCCAAAGGACTTTATACTTCCTCGATCTAACCTCACTTCCCTCTAAGAGTTGTTTAATGACCTAAATATGGTGGAAAAAAATGTAGTGACCCTCCATCAGACCTTTGAGGAAAGAAACAACCTCATTAAGTGGTTTTATGTGGAAATTAACAAGCTAAAAAAAAAGATGGAGATCATGACTAATAAGTAGAGGGGGGACACCTAGGTTTCTATTGTAGAGGGCACAAGGATATTCCAAAATTGGGAGGCTATACCCCAATTAAATAATTTGATGGAGGATATTTCTAATAATAAGGAAAGAGTTTTTTTTCTTGGAGGAAAGGTAATGGAAGGATAGGAGAACTAGGATGCTAGGCTAATGAATCTAGAGTAGGACATGGAAAAGATAATAGAAAACATTAATATGTTTGCCAATAATTATTTTATGGAGATTAAATACCATAGAGATAAGGTGAAAAATATGACAGTTGGTTCTATTATTATGATAATTTCCAAAGAGGATGTTATTCCTAGCACAAGAACCAAAAGAACCAGAAAGGAAAATGATGAGGGTAATAAGAAATAGTCTCAATACTATCAATAAATTTAAGAAATATTCTTCCAAACTAAACTAGAATCTACTAATACCCTTAAGAGAATGTAATCAATTCTCTATTGTGTTCTAATTCTATTTATGCTATATGTTTTGTTAAACTTTTAGGCTATTATTATAATAAGTTCAATTATGTTTTTACCTTGATATTTTTACTACTATAAAGGGTTTCAAGTTTCCTTAAAAAAATTATTTACCCCTTAAAAAAACACATATAAGATTATTTTTAGTATAAAAATATTTTTAATATATTTTATTTTCATAAAAAAAATGTTTTGAATTCATTCAATATTTTAATTTGGAGATTTATGTAATAGTAATGGAAATGAAATACTTATTCAAGAATATGAGGGGTATACAAGTGTCATTACAAGAATAAATACCTATGTGTACTAGTAATTTTTTTTTATCCATGACCATCCACATATCAAGGAATTACCATATGTTAGTGGTTTATATCTAGAGTATAATAGTGATTGATGATATCACACCCCTCCTCACCTATGCATGGAATTTTTATATACATATTGATAATATATCTCTTACATGTCATGTGGGTCTTATGTCCAAATATTCTTGTTGTTTGAATGTATTACCTTTTTTATGCATAATGATGAGTATAATGATGATGAGGAATCATCATTTCATTTTGAACCTATGGATGCTTATAATGTAGATACACATGTTTTACCTTCACCTACATGTGATGAGGATGCAATTTTACCCATGCCTAGTGATAGAAATTGAGTTTGGATTAGTTATCTATGATGAGATTTCTAATGATTATACTTCTTCTATCACTAGTGGTATGCCTTGTTCATCTTCACATGAGGTCAATACCCCCATGTAGTTCATAATGGCCATTTTCCCTATATGGTGGCTCATGTGGTTTATAGATGATATGTTTAGGGTTGGACACAATGATTCTTCTTTATCTTCTTATGATGAGGTTGATGACTCTTTGTTTCATGATGATATTGCTTATGCCACACATTCTTATGACAAGTTTTAAAATTTTATTCACTTTTTCACTTTTGACTTAATAGTTTATTTTTTATTAAGGATAAAAAGATATATTTAAAAGGCCCCAACCCTTATAAGAGTAGATATATCAATAAATCCTATCTAATAGCAAGAGGCAACTCTAAGGAGAAAAAACCACTAAGACTATAGACCAAAACAATAATTGCAATAATAACATCACCACCTTATAAGGGACAAAGAGACAACAAACACAAGTTGCACTACTATATAGAAACAAGAGACCAATAGAATCAAGGAGGTATGAAATTGTATCACTCCAAATAATTCTAACTACTTACAATAGCCTTGCACATTCCTAATTATTCCCACTTTTCTAATTGTCAATCTTGAATTAGAAGAAATCATAGGACTTCTAGTACAACTCTTTTCCAAAACCTTCTTCCTTTTATCCTACTTTGTGAAAGGTGAATTGGGAGAATTTTGTATCCCATTTAGCAAATTTCCCATTAATTACATCAAAAAATTCCTCAAAAATAATATTATGCTCCCTAAACCTCCTCTTAAATCCCCCTTCTCCAAGGGTCTTCTAAGAAGGACCATTATTAAAAATTTCTCCTAGTTTAATTCTAACCAAAGAACATGCCTTCTCACTTCTATTCACCAAGGGAAACTCTTCAATTGACTAAGGATGACCAATCTCTTTTTTTTCTTTATTCTCCTCAAAATTTTCTTCCTCTTATTGCTCAAGTATATTGTAGCAAAGTGGTTAGATTTATGGAACATCTAGCATGCAACCATGAAATCCTCATAAACAATATGTTGCATCCAACCATCCAATTTAGAGGAGAAAGTGATCTAAGAAGGAGTCTCTTTATCCACATATGTGTTCACACATAATTCATCAAATTATAGGCATTTTCTATATTTGGTCACCATATCAAAAACAAAGAGTTGGCTAATAAAATTTGTAATGCCTAAACAACCTTTTCTCCTAATATTTCAATTACAAGATCAAAAGTCTAACCCAAATGAATACTTTATTAATTTGTTACTTTTATAATTTATATAATTAATATTTTTTTTAAAATACAATTTTATTAATTACATAAATTTATTATTTATTAATTTTATAAATTATATTTTTAATTAAAACTTCGACTCTTGCTACACATTTGAAGATATTATTTATTGCTATAGTACCCACTACTAGGTGACTTCTAGTGTCACTCTAATATTGGAGGTTGGTGAGGCTTGTAGTGATTCTTTGAATTTATTCTCTAATTAAGCTTAGTCTTTGTAATTTATTGAGTTTCTCCAATTATTACTTTTTTATTTCAATGGCTTCATGAATTCTTCGGTATATAGACTTATTAGTCTCATATCACTTGTATCTTCTCCCCAATCATTGGGCTATGATCATGTATTTAGTATGGATTACACATGGAGTTAAGTTTTGTCATAGAGATGTTTAGGTTAGCAAAATAATATGATGTTTTAATACTAGACTTTGTTTTGTGTAACGTTTATAAGGTTATGTCATGAACGTTCTTTTTTTTTGGTGTACTATCTCATTCTATATTAATATAAATAAGAGTGGGCCCACAGACATTTTATTGATAATCTTTTAATAATTTTTTCATATTATTTTTTAATTTTAAAAAAATATTATTTTTTAAATTTATAAATATAACGTTCTTTAATAATATATATATATATATATATTTTAAATTATCAAAAAAATATAAAAGAAAAGAAAAGAAGACTACTTAGAAACATACTTAAAGGAGAAGTAGAGGATTTGGCACATAAGGAGGTCTCTCATTAGGTTTACAGATAGAAGTGTCAAAATAATCAACTAATCTTGTCTTTTATACTCGTCTTTTTATCAAATCTAACGGGGTTTAAATGAACCTCTTTTTGCCACAAAGTGCTATGTAACGAGTTTGGGCATGATTTTTTGCTGCATTTTTTCATTTTGGTTTAGAAGTGGGATTCATTATGGTTTCATCTACTCTTCTTAAAATACATCAACCTAAATGGCCATTTGGAATAATACAAACTTATGTTGGCTCATAATGACTCATCAAAATAGAGAGAAGATGTCTTAATTTGAAATTTTGAATTTGAAACTTCAAGGTTCATATCAATAGGTACAAAAAATTCACTAGCAATAATTAACTGTCAACAAATTGACCTTCAACAATTCATCGTCAACAATTCATTGCCATGACAAATTCATCTCATGGAAAATTCACCACCATGAATTGCTGGTGAATTGTTGGCAGTGAATTTTCCACGAGATGAATTTGTCATGGCGATGAATTATTGACAATGGTAGTGAATTTTCCTAGAGCCATATTAGTTAGATCAATTTTACACTCACAAATTTAAACTAAGATAGTGGACAATAAATTTAAGAATGAAAATCAATTATTCAAGAAATAAATAATGATAAAATCAATATAAAATAACCCCATTTATCATCATCCATATAAAACATACTATTTTGTGAACTAATTGATACGTAAAAGCAACCTCATCACTATAAAATTAGAACACAAAAAAATATGAATATGAATATCTAGAATTTTCAACTTTACACCTATATTATAGTCGGCATAATTCTAAACATTAATTAAAATCTGGTGCAGAAATAATGGATGTGGATGTGGAAGAGTATAATCAACATCTACATTCTTATGATGAGATGTTACAAACACACAGACGTCAATGATGAGACGTCAGAAAGATAAAGGACGTCAATGATGAGATGTGAGGAAGATAAAAGGTGTCAATGACAAAGACAACTCCATGGAAAATAAACATCAAAGTAATTATCAACATTAAATTGAAGGTAAAATTTTATGGGTTATCTACATTAAAGTAATCGAGAAGTTAACATTAATTATATTTAATTTAGAGTCAGTTAAAAGAAATTTAATGTATACAACTAAATGTATAAGAAGAATTAAATAAATATATATTATAATTTGGTGTTGATATAGATGAATTTGAGTTAATATATTCATAGGAAATATTAAAAGTTTGAATATAATTGGTAAGGATGATGGTATGTTTTTAAATTTTTGCTATCTATTAAGATTTAAATGTTTTGGAGGTGCAATAAATAAGAGATGTATCACTAAGGTAATAAGTGCAATCAATAAGAATGAGTTTAGGATCGTTTCTTAAGAAAATTTGGCTTAATGGACACCCCTTAATTTTTAACTCTTGACCAAAGAATTAGAATCATACTCTCAATACCAATGAATTGCAAAAATGGTATGAAAATAATTAGAAACCATAAACAACAAAATAAGAAAAAAATTACAAACCATTTCATCAAATTATTTAAGATTGTATTAGATGAGTAACAATGTTGCAATCAATATAACCATGGAAGTTTTAATAGTATAGCTTGGACAATTTTAGATTACATTTAGTGATAAAAAAACAATGTACAAATTGAGTACATACACAGATACATAGAATCAATGTCTTGTATTACTTGTAAAAAAGACTATATTACACATATTCATAAACACCTCAAAATTCAAACAAAGTCGAGTCCAAATTGAAAAATTAAAGAGACAAAACAAAGCCATGAAAACATACTTACTCAAATTTATCGATGCCTCAAGTTACAATATATAACTGTTTAACTCTTTCCATACATTTAGTTGTATAAATTAAACATCCTTAAAAATGTGTTAAAAAAATCCAGGTGTATAAAAATATTCTTAAAAATGTGTATACTGACCTCCCCATGGATCGATATCAAGTAGTCGGATATGTTTCCCACAATCTCTTCAAATTCAAGATTGATTTTTGGAAATGAGAGTACTTTTAAAATAGAGGTTGACTCTTCTAAGACCGAAGATTGGACTACTAGGGGAGATGGCCCAATAGTGGTGTACCCTAACTTTATGGGTCGACATAGCAATGAACATGCAACATTGACATTAAAAAATTATATCCTGGAGTGGCCAGGGACTTGGACAATTGAAATATTTCGTTTCACCCGCATAGATGGAGAAAAAAAGTGTCATCAACATGCTTTTTGTTGATGGGTCATAATAGACCCCCCAGAAAAGTTAGACCAATAGTGGTGCATTAAGTCATGTTTTTTAGTGTGTCAATGTGGCATCATATAATTTGTTGCTTTTTGAATGTAATGGGCATATTTTGTTCAACTATTGGGTCCTCTCTTACAAGTTCCATAGTTTTAAAATATTGGGCTTTGAATGTACATGTACTATGACAACTATTGGTACCCGCACCACTATTGGGCCCTCTCCCCTAGTAGAATTCAAAACTCTTTGAAACATTATGACTTCAAGCCGTCTTGAATTAACAAACCTACAAATACTTATAAGTGATCTGCTCTGAATTTTAACTAGTACACATTTGCTTATAAATGATCTGACTTGAACTTTAAATTTATACAATTTATTAAGTTTTATTTTAGCTAGTGTACAATTACTGCTCTGAATTTCAAGTACTCTGCAATTGCTTATAAATGGTATGCCCTGAATTTTAAGTTGATACAATTTATTAAGTTTTATTTTAGCCAGTGTACAATTGCTTATAAATGGTCTGTCCTGAATTTAAAGTTTATACAATTTATTAAGTTTTACTTTTTCAACCTCTATACTGTTTATTCTATATTGATATTTCATTACATTTGTTTGGACTTCCCTGATAAATATATTCTTTTGGTCTTTATAAGAGAATTAAATCCCTCTGAAAACTCAAGTAAGTGACAATAAACCATGGAGTTTATATCTGAGTGACAATTTTATTGTTACTGAAAACATACAATGCATGAATTACAACCCTCCCAGTGATATATAAGCTGGGATAAACAGGCCTTAGTATGAATGACTTTTGCCGCTGTTTAAAAACATGAACAGGAAGATATCAATTTACAATCACCTCTGTTTTAATTTTGAATGCAGAGGAGGATCTAAATAATGTCCCATAAAGAAGGTGCCCATCAAATTAGGCAAGCTATCTCATCATATAGTGCAATCTATCCATTTACACAGTTGAATAGACAGCCATGAATAATGCCACCTGTGTGATATTCGGCGGCTTCTTAGGATGATGTCGACGAAGAGTCGGCAACTCAAATTTGTGGCTCTTCTTTGAAGAAAGCAACATGAACATCGCTATATAATTAAATTGGGCGGGCCTGGCTTAATTCTCTTGATAAGCTTCAATTTTAATAAAAATCTAGTTTTTTTATCACCCTCTATGATTGAAGATAAATGAATGAGAATTCGTCTGTCTGTTCTAGTTTTTCTGCAGTAAAGACTGCCCACCGCCAGATAAGATCCAAGTAGAAAATAAAATTTGTGGGCCATTGCTCTAAAGAAGGCTTCAATGTTCATACGGACGGGTATAATATTGGGCCATGGGGGTAGGCTTGCTATTAGCTGGAGCAAGAGCTCTGTTCATGTCAGTACAATCCGAATATGTGATCTTTTCATACCCACCTTAAGGACTCTGACTGCACAGTGTTGCAGGTCAACTATAAAAGGAAGATTTGGCTGCCAGATTCAGCACCCATTTTTGGAATTCCAGTTAGTTTGATTGGTGAGAATTGTAAGTGTCATGGAAGGAAACAAGGTTTCTGGTAAGACTGTGTTGTTCTTTTTGCTTGGCATTCTCTTAAGCAATACTTATGTCCATGCTCGCCCAGCAACGTTTATAGAGGACTTTAGGATAACTTGGGCTGATAATCACATTCAACAAATTGCTGGAGGGAATACGATTCAGCTGAAATTGGACCAGTCTTCAGGTCTGCATAATACAGCTCACAAAATTAGTTATGGAGTATAATGGCTTGGACTTAAATAACTGTGTCTAATTGATTTATATTAATATTTTGAATTATATTTTAGTTTTCTAACGTTTTCTTGCAGATAAGATAAATGCAATTCTTTTTAGTAGTTATTATATTCATACTTATAAGCTGTAAAAATTTCATCTTTATAGTTACTACTAAGAATTTATAACATTTGTTCTATAGATAAATGGATGTATTCATTTGTATGAATCTTTAAAGCAGTCTGCAGTAATATGATTAATGTTATATACAATAGAAATCAAGTTTAAAGTTATATACAGTAGAAATCAACTTTTGATTGATGTTACATACAGTAGAAATCAAGTTTGAATGTTTTTTATTAGATAAATTGGGAAACCAGAGTCCAACCTTATTACAAAGCAGTCCACAAGCAGAGATAGATACAACGGTCTGTCTTTCAGATGGGAGTAAGATATAATTGTAATCAAACTGTTAAAAACACAAACCAACATAACATTTCTCTCTGTTATTCAATAGTTCTTGACTTATTTTGATGCCCCACTTTTTCTCTTGAATTGTTTTTAAGTATTCAGGATCATGGGTTTTCTTTGAGAATTTACATCTTTTAGAGAATTTCGAGTTTTCCAGATTTGTTATAGTTGTGTGTGACAGTTTAATGGTGGTAACAAGCCTTTGAAGATGTATGTTTCAGAAAATTATAATTATCATGTGGAATTTATAACTGTTAAATATGATATACAGGTGCTGGATTCGCTTCAAAAAAGCAGTATCTTTATGGCTCTGTGACCATGAAACTCAAGCTTGTTCCTGGTGATTCTGCTGGGACAGTCACTGCTTTCTATGTAAGAGCTTTATACTTACCTGAACATGGTCAGAACAAGAGGGGAAAAGTTGAAATTATGTCCTTTTAAGCAATTCTATTTTTGGGAGTTTTGTGAATTTTGTACACATTATCAATGCATATAAATTCGCTGCACTGTAAAGTGAAGTAATTATTTCCTCTTGTAGATGTGTATGGCTTGTAAGACCATAGATTTACTTAAACAAGTCGAGGCATTAAATTTGCAGATACACAAAAGGATTACAAGCAGCATCAAAAGTTAAACGAGTCTTACAATTAAGACAAGCCACCTAGAGGGAAACAAGTAAATGGAAAAATATATATATATATAAATATTATTTGATTTAACACTTACAATAAAAATAAAATAGTTATTTATTATTTTTTTGATGTAGATGAAGTGTAAAAATAGTTGTTAATTGTTTCAGAGTTAAATTGAATAATATTCTGGATGTGGCCCTGGTTCAATTGGCTAAAGCATCATGTTGCAGGCAAGAGGTCATGAGGTCCAGTCTCCCCCCATCCCCATGGTTCGGGAGAGCATGCGTCAGCATCCCTATTCATACGAAAAAAATTTACCACTGCAATTTATAAGAGGGATACACAATTCCTCTGATATAAAAAAACTGAATAATATTTGAATTTTAATATTTTGTTATATATTTTATAGATTGAAAATATCAATTTACTTTTTCTTTTGTCAATATTTGATAGTTATCAATTATCCTGACAAATCAATTGTCTAATCATGTCATTGAACATTTTTAGTATTATTTTATTTTTAAAGAAAAAATTAATCAATTATAATTAACTTACTGAAATCCATATAAAAATAGTTCATACATTAATTACAACCTACAAACTATTTACTAACAATAATTATTGAATTCAAATTGTCATGATTGTAGTTTTGGTTATCTTCTTACTTTAGTCTTGTCGTTTGGCTCTTAGGGGCATCTCTTTTAAGACTCGTTTCTTAGTTGATCCATCCTTATTTCATATGATCATGGTTTTCTTTGTATAAAGTTTTGAGGTCTTTTCAGAAATATTTATTAAAATTAAAAATAGCTTTATTAAATAAATAACAGTAGTATTTTTCAATAATCATTAATATTGTCTTTTATATCCTATCTTCAGAACCTACAACTTTTCCTTTGGCATCTAACCCAATCAGATGTAATCTTATAAATCATATATATATAAAATAGCAATAAAATCACTTCTCTAAATGCATTTATTATAGCCTATGAAATATTTCCTTTATGATTTATATTTGATGCACCCTTATCATTAGGATTGCTAAGGTAAAAAATCCTTGTGAGTTATGCTTATACTATAAACAAAACCTACAAGTTAATTGAGAGTTATGATTATAATATAAACAAAACCTACAAGTTAATTATGACTGTATATATTACTATAAGACTTGTGCCTCCAAGAAAGAATCTGCGTTTTAATTGGAACTCTGTTTTGTGATAATTTTATTGGTTGGGGAGTGGCACATTATAGTTGAAAAATGATAAAAATTCTTTGTTATGACTTGAATCTGGGACCTACTGCTCCAAATAAAAACATCTTGCACCTTCCAAAATAATAAATCCATATCTCATGTCCTATAAAAGTTACAATCTTAACTTTTCTTAGCTGGCTATTAACACTCTGGCACTAAGAAATAACTTTGTTTGGCAGATGAATTCAGACACTGACAATGTCAGAGATGAATTGGACTTTGAGTTCCTAGGCAACAGATCTGGACAGCCATACACAGTCCAAACCAATGTATTTGCTCATGGCAAGGGAGACAGAGAGCAGAGAGTCAACCTCTGGTTTGACCCTTCTGCAGATTTTCACACTTACTCCATTCTATGGAACCACTATCATATAGTGTAAGTAGATTCCTTACCAGTCCAATATGACGACTCCAATTTTTTAAGTCATAATGCTAAATTTGGATTGTACTGATAATTTATGAGTGCATATTCTCTGTAGATGGCATACCCATCAGAGTATACAAGAACAATGAAGCAAAAGGGATCCCTTATCCAAAGTCTCAGCCCATGGGGATCTATTCCACTCTATGGGAGGCAGATGACTGGGCCACAAGAGGAGGTCTAGAGAAAATAGACTGGAGTAAAGCACCATTCTATGCTTATTACAAAGATTTTGACATAGAAGCTTGTGCAGTGCCTGGAATATCAACCTGTCCTTCCAATCCTAACAACTGGTGGGAAGGTCCTTCATACAAACAGCTGACTGCCATGCAAGCCCAGAGGTACAGGTGGGTCAGGTTAAATCACATGATATATGACTACTGCACAGACAAATCTAGGTACCCTGTCACGCCCCCTGAATGCTTAGCAGGCATCTGAAGTTAAAACCAAAGCCTAGTACCTAATGGTTGAACATGACAGTTCAACAACCAATATCTAAATAAGGAAATAATGAATGTCTCTGTAAAGGAATGTATGTCAAGTTCTAGTGTGTGGTTGTGTGTAATATATATGTAAGTACTAGCATTTCTTACTAATAATAAATATTATTGCAAGGATTGGATTGAAACAATTGTGGGACGTGGAATTGGTGAGCTAATGCATTAGAATGTATTTAAAATAAAGGATCTTTCATACCTAAGTTCATTGGATACATATCTGTATATGGCTACATATCTGTATATGGCTTATCAATAGTGACCTGAAAATGAAATGGCATACTTGCAAATCTCGTGCTTATCGGAGACAAGTACCAAACTAGTGAAACTATTTTATTTCAATTTATTAGCAGGAGATTGAGATGTGGATAGTCTTAACCAGTCCAACTACCCAGAGCATGTACTTCAACCATGGTGACAACCTTTTACGCATCAGTTATAGGGTATACCATAAATATGGGTAAACAAAAGTTTACAGGATAAATACAATATGTATGATTAAAAGATGGTTTGAGGGTAATATCCATAGCTTTTATATGGCCTCTAGTTCTAGGGGAAATGTACTATTTACTAACCATGTTTTAATAGCTGTTTACTTCACGCTTACCTGTCCCCCCAATAATCGTTTATATTTTAGTCATTACATTGTTTTAATTATGTCAATAAATATTTGCATCTTACACCTATATATGTTCACTACTAAATGTGTAGTTAACCAAAAATAAATAAAAAATTAAACATCTATTGTTACATATCTATTTTCAATACAAGACAAGTTGTACAAATAAAGCCATTTTTGCATTAATATAAGTACATAAATGTTTACAATTACCACTCTATGCAAGTGACCCAAAGCTTCAAATACATTGTATTTACATGTAGATATGAAGAGTTAATGATGCATAATATGACATAATATAAAATATTTATCAGCTTTATGGGCTATCGATTTCACTTTCACCCACACTTCCTATCACATTTTCATCCATTAACTCCATCTACTTCTGGTACCTGCACACACAATTAATGGTGTAAGGCTCCCCAATAAACCAAATAACATATTTTAATTCATATATATGATTGATTTTTGGTACCTGCACACACAATTAATGGTATAAGGCTCCCCAATAAACCAAATAACATATTTTAAATCATATATATGATTGAATTTATGCAAGCCATAGTAGATGTTAATTGAACCAAATATTTTAATTCATAGATTACGAAGGCAACCTTTGCACATTACTCTTAAAAGGGAGCATATTTAGGTCGATACACCCAGAATAACTAAATTCATGTTTTTATTTATCAATATACTATTTTATATTTATGTACCTAGTGTTTACATTATTTTGAGGCATACAAATTATTTTGTTTTCAGTTAGTTGTTCAAAATAAAAAGTCCAAATTTACAAACAACACCATTATCAATTATTTAATCATATCATAGTTACATTTTTATCACCTACATACATCATACATCAAAGATAATAACAACAACATTATATCCTTAGTAAAGTTTTCCAACTACATACATCAAATATAGTAACAATAGCATTATCCATTTTTTAATCATATCTCAATTATATCCTTATCTCTTGCATCTTATAATTACTGTTAAGCTTTTCAATTTGCATACATCAAATTTACATTCCTACTTGCAGTTTTTTGTATTTTATCATCATTTATCTATATGGCATAGAGGGTTTCATTGCAATGATTTTGTTATGAAATAACTTGCACAATTGAAGAATATGATATGAAATATGCTGCAAAAATTTGATAATAATTGAGAATAACAAGCCATTTCGAGGGGGAAAACCTCCAAATATATCTAATGAGAACACACTTCACAATATGATGATGAAAATAAGAATCACAACCTCCTATATATACCTATTTATGCCTAGGATATCACCTAGGCCGACCCAACCAACTAAATAATAATATAATAATGATAACATGACTTAATTAAGAGTTAAGATAGCCACAAGCTAACTATTCATAACCGATGTACACCAATATTATGGGTGTAGCATGCCCCCCTTCTTAAAAGAAGCATTGTCCTCAATGCTAATCAAGTTTGGATTCTTTTGAATGAACTCCTCGTCCTCCCAAGTGGCATCTTCAACTGGTAAATTCTTCCATTGGATGAGATACTCAGTGAGAGTTCTATTCCTCAACTTCTTTGTGTGTGTTTGACGAATGCACTCTGGTTCCAAAATGATTCTTCCTTCTTCATCGAGCTCTGGTAGTGTTGTTTGAGTTGGGATATTATGCCCAATTACCTTCTTCAAACAAGAGACATGAAAAACTAGATGTATCTTTGTTGTTGGTGGCAACTCTAGCTTGTAGGCAACACTACCGATCTTTTGCATGATTTGGTATGGCCCATAATACCTTGGAGATAACTTATTATTCTTTTTTTTTTTGCTTCAGTGAGATTTGCTTATAAGGCTGCAATCTCAAGAAGACCCAATCCCCAACTTCAAAACTTCTTTCACTATGATGTTGGTTTGCCTGTTGTTTCATTCGATTTTGTGCCATGGCTAAATTCTCCTTCAGTCCTGAAAGTACCTGTTGTTGATGAAGCAAGTGGTCCTCTACTACTTAAACTCTTGGTGACACCTTTATTGATGAAGTGATGGAAGGAGGATGATATCCATAAAGTGCCAAAAATTGAGACATTTTTGACGAGCTATGAAAAGAAGTGGTATACCACCATTCTGCAAGCGGTAGCTAATCTCCCCATTGAGATTGTTTCTCTGAAGTGAAACAACGTAGATATCCTTCCAAACACTTATTAACAACCTTAGTTTTCCCATTTGATTGAGGATGGTATGAAGAGATACGAGCCAATTGAGTACCCAAACATGAGAATAAATCTTTCCAAAAGTGACTAGTGAAGATAGGATCACGATCACTAACAATAACCTTAGGTGTTCCATGTAGCTTTTGGATATTCTCCAAAAAATATTTTTCCACTGCACTTGTTCTAAAAGGATGTGATAACACAATAAAATGTGCATATTTAGTGAGGAAATCAACTACTACCATGATGACATTATGACCTTTAGATTTGGGAAGCCCTGTGATGAAGTCCATGGATACCTCTTCCCAACACTGGCTAGGAATAGATAAGGGCTGCAAGAGACATGGTGTCTTAATTGTCTCCCCTTTATTCCTTTGACAAACCAAACATTTAGCCACAAATTTCTGAACATCACCTTTTAGCCCTTCCCAAAAAAAATCTTGCTTGACTCAATGATATGTCTTCAAAATTCTAGAATGACCACCAACTAGAGGCTCATGTAGCTCTGTGAGAATCTTGTGTTTAAGAGTGGAATTCTTCTTTTTGCAGCTCTAATACCATGAATGGAAATACTCACATTCTATTAGAGTGGAATCTTCTTTTGAAAGGAAATGCTCACAACCATGCAAGTGGTGAAGCCTCCAACACATGAATATTTTCAATACCTACATGCGTAAGATTTGGAGAAAGTGTTGGGGTTGTATAGGGGTTTGCCTCAATCAAACCCCTGTTTGGTGTTCCCACCTCCACAAACAACCAAATAGATAGAGAGAAATGAACAAAGGAGTGATAAAAGAAAACCCCACTTGAGGAGGAGAACCTGTATCACAAAGTATAGGTGATAGAAGCAAACCCTGCTCAAGGAGGAGAATCTGTATCACAAAATGTAGATGCAATAGATAGGGGATGTGTGAAACCCCAAGATGAACAAAAGCACAAGATAAGGAAGATAGATGTGAAAGCCAAGAGTGTTGCAAAATGTGTTGTGAAAGCTTGAGAGTGTTGTTGAAGCAAGCTATATGGAATTGTGCAAGCGAGATAGCAAGAGGAAAAGGAAGGATCCAAGGCTGGAGAGAAGATAGAAGAACTTAGGAGAAGCCATAAGATTGAAAGGATAACATTTAAGGAAGGAAAAGAAGCTTCTCGGGTGGTTACAAGGTAGCTCGAGCCGTTACCACCGAAAAAATTAGGTAACAAGTGGAAAACATGCACGAAAATGGTCATTTGAATGTTGAAACATCACGAGATGCTAGCACGGTGTGTAGACGTCTATGCAATGCACTAGTGTCTAGACACATCATGCTACAAAATGAAACAGATAGGAAAATCACAAGGTCTAACACAAAGCTGACACATGAAGGTAGTTGCTGAAAAGGGGTCCCAAGCATCCTAAGAGGGAAAAAGGTTGATGTAGGGGCTAAAATGAACCTACACAAGTGCTAATGGGGTGGACACTAAAGCGGATACAAGAATGTATGTGAAATTGCAAGGGGTGCAATTTTACAACATTACATTTTTCCCCCACTTTAGGGGGCATATGAATCTATACTAATATGCACGCTAAGGGAAGTCTACAAAACATAAATAACATTATAATGCCAAAAGGATACTATAGATGAAGTAGATAACTCTTTGAACCAAGGAAGCATGCCTCAAGGCTAAAGACTTGCAAGTAAAACACATTATCTACAAGAAACTTGCACAAGACAAGTCATAACATAAAAAGCCATCACATCACGAGATTAGAACATAAAAACACACACACACATAGGCACCTAACTAACTAACAAGATTTGAGTCAGCAAAGTGAAAGAGACCTCGATGTAGAAGGTTGTCTCAGTGCTATGTGTCATCCCCAAATTAAGAAATAACACACTTAGAAGAATTCTAAAATGAAGAAAATAATGTAAGGATTGATCGCTTCAAGAGAAGAATACACCCAAAAGTCAGGGAAGCAACCAATATCGAAGAGAGAAAGAGCATATACTCAAGATGAAGAAGATACAGATCTTCGATCTAGTATACACAATTGAGAAGAGAAGAGAGGAGAAGTGAAAAGGATCAAGAGAGAGCAAGAAGGAGGGAATGAAAATTCTAAGAGAGATGGATCCATAGGTACTCTCTCCTGAAGAGGTTTGAACGAAGAGCACAAAAGGCCCACAGACCAATGATGGACAAATCTCGTAGGATGAAAGCATCTCATAGGCTCACAGACCTGGAAGGAGACAACCCCCAAGATCTCTCACATGAAGGAAGCCCCGAGAAGTAAGCGCCTCGTAGGCTCACAAACCTTCAAAGAGGCGTCCCCCAAGATCTCTCACATGGAGGAAACCCCGAGATGTAAGCACCTTATAGGCCCACAACCTGCAAGGAGGTGTCCCCCAAGATCTCTCACATGAGTGAAACCCAGATATGTAAGCACCTCATAGGACCACAAACCTTCAAGGAGGCGCCCCCCAAGATCTCTCACATGAGGGAAACTTAGATATATAAGTGCCTCACAAGCCGCAGACCTACAAGGAGGCGTCCCCGAAGATCTCTCATATGAGGGAAACCCAAATATGTAAGCACCTCATAGGCCTATAGACCTACAAGGAGGTATCCTCCAAGACCTCTCACATGAGGGAAACCCAAATATGTAAGTAGCTCACAGGCCCGTAGACCTGCAAGGAGGCGTCCCCCCAAGATCTCTCACATGAGGGAAACCCAAATATGAGGGGATTCCACAGAGTCAAACTGGAAAGTAGCTTCACAGGCGCACCTACAAAGCAACATGTTAATCCATAGATTTAACATGTTAAGCAAGCTTAATGCAAAGAAGCTCTACAGGATCTCGGTCCTACAGAGCAAGAATAATCAAAAGAACCTGTGGCTACTGCAAGCTGCATTGAAGGATAGTCATAGAAAAGAAAGGTCTAGTAGGCCTGCCCCCAAGCTAGATGCCATAGAATTCATTTGAGATAAAAAAATTTAAAGGGAGTCCCTCAGGAACCCTTCAAAAGAAAAGGGGTCCCCTCAAGGGACGCTTCAATCGAAAGATAGAGAGAAGAGAGGGGGTCCTTAGAAGGATGCACATCTCCAAAACAAGTTATCACTGCCCCCAACATACAGGGGAGGAGAACCACGCAAGATACTTAGAACATGCAGGATAGAGATGGACCTCAATATCACTTGTCATTTGAAAAAGAGATAGGTGCATCAACAAATAAATGAGTGATGGCACTTGAATCATGAAGTTGTTGTATTTTATCCTTCAAGGACTTACATTCACTAGTGGAATGGCCAAGCACTTGATGGTATGCACAAAAATAATTTTATTTATCACACTCGTGAAATTTCTTATGTGTAGGAGGAAGAGTAATTACTCGGGCTTTTCGAAGCCGCAACAAAATACGCTCTTGCTCAAATAAAGAATGAGGAGCAGGAAGCAAGCCTTTCTCTTATGGAGAAAATTTTGACTTCTCACAATAATCATCTTTCTTGATAGGATTTCCAACATTATTCACTTTAATAGAGGTGTGATCATCCTCCTCAAAAGGAGGATCAACACTAAGAACATTACAATTTTGCTCACACTATCCCGTGATACAAAATAATAATCATCTTTGATAGTGGGTGTGGATGATGTTATCATAAGGTTTAAGTGGATCAAGTCAACTCTATGTTCCCCACTGAAAGAATCTGTAAAGTCTAGAGAACCCCAGTCATCACTAAGACATGCATTCTCTTGAGAAGAGGTAGAAGGAGTAGACTTAATATTTCCCGCTTCAAAAGGATCTTCTTCAAGGACATATTTCTCAAGAATATCCTTTGTAGTAGGTACTACTAGAGTAAACATCGAATCATTGGAAGACACTGAAGGAAAAGAGTAGGAACAACCAAAAACTGAATGGTAGCTACCATTTCACATAAGTGCATAGCCTCAGGGTCAACCTTGACTATGACTACTCAGTTGTTGCAAATGAACTTAATAGATATATGCAAGGTAGACGGGATTGCACCCATAGCATGAATCCATGGTCTACTAAGGAGAAGATTATATGGTAACTTTTCTGACATAACATATACAAGGGTGGGTATAATAAGAGGTCCCAAACTCAACTTGGCAAGACTATTGTGCCTAGGGCTTGTCGATCGACATTATCGAACCCATGAATGACAATAGAAGAAGTATTAAGAGAAGATGAATCAATATTAATCTGAGGAAATATATCAATGCTACATACATTGAGCATCAAACCAACTTCAATGATAGTACATCTAATGCCAATATCATTAATGTTGACTATAATCATTAGAGCATCCACTTGCTTTTGCACATCCAGAGGTGGGAGTTCTTGTGGATAGAATGTAATATTTAGTGAATTTGCAAGAATATGAGCTATCAAAGCATTAACATCCACCAACCTAGCAAAGGCAGGCAAGAGGATCTTCTGCACGGCTTCCTGAAGCATACCTTGGTAAACCAGAGTAGACTGAAGCATGTCCCACAGTGAGATCTTGGATGGAGTAATGCGGAGTTTCTCAACAAGATCATAATCACTAGGTGCTTTAGTTGTAGGTTTAGGAGCTTGAAGAAGGCTTGGTTGTTTATTCATTCTACTCTTATAAGTATGGGCTACCACTCCATTAGAGGGATCCATAGAAAGATCAAGAGAATCACTATCAAATGGAACACCATTAATAGAACAACCCTTTTAGGAGGACTAGCTAGAATTAGGTAAATGACTAGTCTCTTAGGCCTTGAGGGGAAACAAAGACATAGATTACATTTACATAATCATCACAACTAGTGGCATAATAATTTAAAGACATATTCTCAGCATCGTCCTAGGGAGGATCAGACGTGGAAGGATATTAATCACTTGCCAATGCATCATCTCTAGAGGAGAGTGCATTAGAATAGAGAAGAGATTCATCATTCACTAATTCATCATCTCTAGAAGAGAGTGCATTGAAATGAAGAGAGGGTAGAGTAACATTAAGAAAGGTATCAATGATTTCATCTTCTTGCAACAAGATATCCTCTAACAGAAGAGGAATCTCATGAGAAGGACCAAAGATACTGAGTGACATGGGTAAAGCCAAGTCACCATCACATGCATGAAAAGGAACATCATTAACACTTTGAATAAAATCAGATATTGAACTAATAAAACAAGAAATTAAATTATTTTTTAATATAGTAAGCTAAAGATGATAAATAAGGAATAAACAAGTTGGCGGATAATAGACCTAAGAAAAACCGAAAATACAAATTTTTCAGATTTTTTTTTGATACTTTTTTAGGTTCTAGTAATTTGCATTTTCAAAGGTCTTCAAAGCAGAATTTGGGGTTGAAACTTGTGTCGATCCCTAAAAATGGGTTGCCAAAGGCACTCTTTTTTAGGGACTGAACTAGTCCTCTTGGAGACCTTTCCAACGATGTAAACGGTTCTAATTTCTAAGTACCGAGTCAAAATTTATGATCGGGCACCAAGTTGGGGTAAATAAATTCCTAGTTTTTTGAAAGATATTGTTCTTCACGTCGAGTTCACCAAAATGTAGAAAAGGGGGATTCGTTACTCATGAGTTCTCTTCATTCAGAGAGCCTCACGGAGCGAATTTCCCTAAACTACCTCAAGGAACAACGTAATAGTTTTGGAATCAGAAAGAGCAGGTCACAAACATTTTTGGAGAAATTGATGAGCTCTCGACCAATGGACAACAACACAGGTTTGGGACAATAGCGTGACACACTGGAGTCTCTCTGGTGTGCTAGTGTCCATACAGACCAAAAAGCAAGAATGTCACAAAAAATAACTTAGCAACTACTAGAAATATAATTACTAAGAACTTCAAAAGTACTAGAAAATAACAAAATGTGATAAAGCTAAAATAAAGTGAAATAGAAATGATAAAGAGAATAGGAGGTAGAAAGGAAATTCTCACAACCACACAAGTGGTGAAGCCTCTAGCACGTGAATATTTTCAATAGTACCTACATGCGTAAGATTTGGAGAAAGTGTTGGGGTTGTATAGGGGTTTTCCTCAATCAAACCCTCGTTTTGGTGTTCCCACCTCCATGAACAACCAAATAGATAGAGAGAAATGAACAAAGGAGTGATAAAAGAAACTTGAGGAGGAGAACCCTTATCACAAAGTATAGGTGATAGAAGCAAACCCCCCTCGAGGAGGAGAACCCGTATCACAAAATGTAGATGTAATAGATAGGGGATGTGTGAAATCCCAAGATGCTCGCAAGCACAAGGTAAGGAAGATAGATGTGAAAGCCAAGAGTGTTGCAAAGGGTGTTGTGAAATCTTGAGAGTGTTGTAGCAAGCTGTATGGAACTGTGCAAGCGAGATAGCAAGAGGAAAAGGAAAGAGCCAAGGCTGGAGAGAAGTTAGAAGAACTTAGGAGAAGCCATGGGATTGAAAGGATAGTATTTAAGGAAGGAAAAGAATCTTCTTGGGTGGTTACAAGGTATCTCGAGTTGTTACTGCCAAAAAAAGTAGCTGACAAGTGGAAAACATGCACAAAAATGGTCATTTGAATGTTGAAATTTCATGGGACGCCAGTGCGACACGTGGACATCTGTGTGGCGTGCTATTTTCCAAACACATCACGCTACAAAATGACACAGACAAGAAAAGAACAAGGTCTAACACAAAGCTGACGCACAAAGGTAACTACTAAAAAGGGGTCTTGAGCATCTTGAGAGGGGAGATATGCTGATGTAGGGGCTAAAATGAACCTACAAAAGTTCTAAGGGGGTGGACACTAAAGTGGATACAAGAATGTATGTGAAATTGGAAGGGGTGTAATTTTATGACATTACATGTAATGATATATTCTTATCATATTGTATATATATACATATACATATACATATACATATACATATACATATACATATATATATATATATACATATACATATATATATATATATACATATACATATATATATATATATAAATAAAATTTTATATATGTGTATATATGTATAATCTTATATAGATATATATCTATATCAGATTAATTATATATACACACACATATATATGTATGTACATGTATATACCTATATATATGTTACATACATACATACATACATACATACATACATACATACATATATATATGATCTAATAAGAATATATCAATGTCTGCAAATTGTAATTACTGAAACAAAGAAAACCTCAACCCAAATAAGTGGAAGAAAATAGATTAACCCATATCATTATGTGTGAAATGTAAGGGGAATTGATGGGTAGAGGTTTCCTAAAACTAGGAGACTTTGCATGATGTGTTCTTATATTTGATGTATGATGTATGTAGGTGATAAAAATGTAACCGTGATATGATTAAACAATGGATAATGTTGTTTTTTGTAAATTTGGACTCTTTAATTTTGAATAGTTGACTTGAAACAGAATAGTTTGTATGCCTCAAAGTAATGTAAACATTGAGTCTATAAATATAAAATAGTTTATTGATAAATGAAAACATGAATTTAGTTATTCTGGGTGTACCCTCCCGACTTTTGTAGATGATATTTAGTGAAAGCGGAGGAGAATTCGTAATGAAAATGGATTATGTAATGGGATATGTCTACTATATTTGCTAGATATTGTTTTTGATTGCTTGTTTACCAAATGCTTGTTTCCAGATTCATAGAAAGTGGACAAAAATTATGGTTCGTGAAGCTTCATATATTTATTTGCTTTAATATATATATATATATATATATGTATGTATGTATGTATGTATGTATGTATGTATGTATGTATGCATATGTGTATACATACATATATTGTATATATATTATGATATAGATATATATCTGTTAAGATTATATATATATATATGCTTGCACAATTGCAACTTGATGACAATAGAAGAGAGGCCTTGATTCAACAGAATGTAATTGATGCTTTCGTTGGTATGTTGAAGTCTGGAAAGTTTAATTTAGAGCATGCAACTCTTGAGGCTTTACACAAGTTCTCTTTGCATCCAAATTCTAAAAAATGCTTTGCAAAAGCAGGAGGGGTTCCTTTGCTACTTCTCAAATTTATTGTGGGAATTTTCGTATCGGTTATGTGGCCCTTGGTTCCATATTGCTTTCTGTGTTCATTGTGGGGATTTCATCTTTTCATATTGACTAGGAAATGTTTTTGTTTGCCAGTTCTTTTTAAAATGGAACCAATATAGTTTTTGTTCACTGGTTATTTTTGAAGTAGCTGGATTGAAGTTGCGCATAATGGTATTTGTGAAATTTCAAAAGTTTGTTCTAAAGGTATATTTAGATGTTTATCTCAAGTAAATGTTTAGAATAATTTATGTTTATAGAATTTTTTTTTTGGTAAAATTTTATTGAGGGCATTCTCAAAATTCAGGTAAAAAATGTATGGGTATTTCATGGGGGTTAATTAGACATAAGCCATAAATTAATCAAGGGTTTTTTTTCCACTTATTATTTTTGGAAGTTAATCATGCAAATTTTGTTCACCAGTGTAATTCAATTTAGTAGTTGATGTTAAAGTTGATGAATTGGTAGATTTGTCCAATAGCATTGCCTATGAAAAAACCTTAGAAGGTTTTATTACCCCACATTGATTTCTTCCAATGTGTCTCTAGCTTAGGGATGAGTCCATAAAGATGAGGCAAAAGATTAAGCCACCTACAATGTGTCAGGATGTTTTTTTGCCAAGACTCATAAGTGTCTTAATCAAAATGATTACAAAAGGATGAGTTGCATAATCTATTATTAAAACAATGATACACTCCTTAAGTAATAAAATTAGATATCAATACATACCAAGCATTTGAAATGAAGTGATTTAATCCAAACAAAACCTTCCCAAGTACATTAGCATGTCCAAGTAATCCTCCAAAATGCAAATATGAACAAATTTAAATATAATGTATTTAGGGATGAATTTAGAAAAATGCATGAATAACTTGATAGAGTTCCTGAATACCTTTCCAATGTCACAAGAATTATGAAAAATCAATATATGGATAAAAATTTATAAGCTCGGGAGCTAAAATGAAGATATGATTTCAAATCGTAATAAAATTTTCCAATAGTAAAAAATGATAATGGAACTTACACCATTGGAAAGTGCTTAGAACCAGCTTTCCAACAATATCCTATTTCCAAAGAGTTGATGTTCAAGTAAAAAAATATGACAATTTTAAAAAAAGTTGTCCAATTAGGGCTTGAGGGGCCAACATTAAGCCCCCTAAGGGCTAGTAGGCAACTACCCCATGCAACCAAATGCTGGAAAAGTGGCCTGGGCACTAGTATAAAGGTTTTTTATTTGTCAAATTTAACACAATTCTCCATGACAATCATTTGGCCATCAAAGTTAAGAGTCACCGGAAAATTAAAAATCATAAATGTTTTTGTCAAAATATGAAGTATTTTATATGAAAATGGGGATTTTTGGACCTTATGGACTCAACAATGAGGTTCCTTTTGCCCCAAAGTGCACCCAACAAAATCTCATACCTGATTGTCTCCTAGATCTAAGAAGGGGCTTGTAGATTTGAAGCTTTGATACCATGTTAGAGTCACCAATGGACTCAAGCCTCTAAGATCACCTACAAAACCAAAAGATATCTTCCATAAGAGAGAAATAAGAGAAAATATTTCTTGATTATGGGCATAATGAATTTGATTAAACTCCAATATCATCACATGCCTTGAATTTAATTGATTTTAAATGTACACATATGATACCTTGCTTATATAGGCAAGGTTGAAAGATAAAACAAAACAATATTGTGCCAAGTGTCTTAATCCTATGCAATGAGACATCTAACATAGTAAATATGAAATGACCTAGGACACAAGAAGTAAGAGATAAGATAAGATAAGATGTCATTGAAAACTAAGAATTCTAGAAATATTCCTAAGACCTAAGTAAATTTAACATGTGGATAGGACCTACTAGTGAATTATTTAGGTAAAATAACATATTCACACCAAAAACACATGCATACTACAAGTATCCACCAAACTAGGAAAGTAGAACCATCTTTATTAAATGCACCTTGTCTCCCTAAGTATATGCCTACCTATGTGTAAGAGAGATAACACCTACCTAAGTAAGCTTATCCTAGGTCCACACTAATTCAAGTGTAATAAATTGAATGCGAAAAATAAACATGCATTAACACCTTCACTCTTTCTCCATAAGTATATATTGGGTGGATATGATAAACATATCCTACTAAATATGTATCCATGTTAGGCACTCATGTACAAAATGATCTCCTACAAATGTTGAGAAAGAAAATTCCAATGCAAGGATTAATATTCCCTGGAAGAGAGAGAAAGTGAAGGACTATACATCCCCTCAACATGTGTAGCATCATATATTGATGGTAGATTTTTTAAATTGAATACTAAATATGGTTCATGCTTTCTAAACAATATCAGTCTCCTTAGAAAGAAATAAACCCAAATTTTAATGGAAAATATCTCATTTCTAAAAGGAATATGAAGGAAGAATGCATAAGTTCTAGGTCTATGGAAGCTAATAATCTATCACCATATTGGTGATAAATGTTTCACAATCTGATCAAGAGTCATATACCTAACTAAGAACAAGACATTCATACATAGTATGGAAACTAATGTAGAACATGAGCTAAAAATGATGGGATAACAAAAACAACGGTATTGTCATTGATCCTAAATGGTGTCCTCCAGATTTGAAGTTGGTTTTCGATAAATAAACTTGAAATATCTATCAAGTAGTCATTCCAATGAACTATATCTAGGAAACAAGGATGGCCCTACTAAATGAAATAGTTAAAAGATCTCATTAAAGAAAAGTTAAACTTTATCAAAGAAAGAGATGATAGTGGAAACTCAATGCATGTTGTGCGGATAAACATTTCATGCTTGATATATCCACATCAAATTCTTGAATAAGAATGTAATGTAGGGAAAATAATCTAATCTAGAAAGTTGTATTTATTCTCTAAATCAATGATTTTTCTATACTATTATAGACACCTAAAAATGTCTTGAGTATATCGCACACTTGATCTTACTAACATTGTTTCTAGCATAATTCACCTAATTCCTCTGTTTAATTAAATACTGTTCAATTATTTAGTTAAATTCATTTTATTCTCCTGTTAATTAAATAACTAAAGTTATTTAATTAATTCATCATAATTCATCATTTTCCCTCTTTTTGATTAAATAATGTCAAATTATTTAATTAAATGATAATAATTCCACTTGATTAAATAATTCCAATTATTTAATTAAAACTCCTAATTCTTCCAACTTGCACAATTAAATGATTTTTATGAATTATTTAGTTAGCTAATTTTCTTTCAACTCTCCAACTTTCATAAAGAATATTTTCCATGGAATAATTCCTTTTCAAAATTGAAATTTTCCCTCCAACTCAAAATATCTTCAACATAATTCCTAAAGTTATGGGATATTGTTGAGGGTCTCATGGATTATGAACTGTTGATCTAATCCTTGATCCATGTCTCATAGATTATCAACCACTTGATCAATCCTTGATCCATTTTTCTCTCTCTCATTCGATTTCATCTATTGATCATCATTTTCCATCTTGACCATTGGTCATAATATAAAAAATCTCTAAATATTTCACCATTTACATGATAATTCATTCACAATCTTCATAACACCCTTACTCTCTTGAATTGAGCACTCACTATAAGCAATTTGAGAGAACTTTGAGAGCATTTATGAATCAAACATCTTAAAATCACTTGGAATTGAGCTTTTGCACAATGGATTAGGCAAGTTTGAGCAATCTACATCACACCACACCAAATTTGCTTCAAATTTGCAATGTAATGGGGAGGTTTTCACATTATTTTTGGTTTAAATGCTTTGAGTTATGTTCCATGCCTTTAATTTAAAACATTTAGTGTTGTTAATTTAATTTCATTAGATTATTACTTTTAGTTAATCAATTGCTTGTTTAATTACTTCATTTCAATGTGATATGATCAATTAGATTTATATACTTACAATTAGTTTTATTTTTGTTAGATTTATAGGCTGTAGGGGTAGAGTCGCACTTTTATTTTGACAGTTACACATTTTTGTTAAAGTTTTGCACATTTGTAGGTGTAAAGGTTTGCATCTTTGTAATATTTCTGTACTATTGTCTAAATCTTCGCTCTCTTGTCTCCAGGAACAGTCCTGTGCCTTTTCAAATGTTCACACCTTTTCTAAAGGGTCACACTTATGTTCTCTGATAGTGTCATGCCTCTGTTAGAATCTAAGCACTTTTTTCATAAATAGTCTACACTTTTGTCTAATTTAGTTTTTCAAATTTATTTGAGATTTGGATTATCACTCATTGTTTGTTGTTTTTTTCTCTGTTTCTTGAGGCTAATTTTGTGTAGGTACCTTGGATTTGAGGAATTTGAGATATAATTAGTGGTTTTAATCACTTTTGAGCTTTAGTTTTAGAAACATTTAAATTTGGTGCTCCTAAAACAAATTTATCTTTATTTTTTATTTAAAATTAAACAATCAACTTACACTTGTCATTTGGGTTTAAGAAGAACAAAGAACTTGCATCTTTGTATGGGGTTAAAATGAGCATACAACTTTCATGCCTTAGCTTTGGTGCATAAAATTAACCAACACATCTACTTTTGTGCACCTAAAATGAATGATTGTATTTTTTGTCTTTTGTTTTTGGTAAGTTGGATGCATATCTTCTCCCCTTGCATCTAGTGCAATCTTGGGTGAAGATAAACATCTTGAACTTGCATTTCATGTTCATTATTAGCCGAAGGAAGTTTCTAGTATCCTCTCCCCTCACGCTTAGTGTGATCTTGGGTGAAGAGAAACAGTAACATTAATCCTTCCAGTTTTTTCTTTTAAGTAGGAGGCTTTCCTTGAGACACATCGTTATAAAGAATTCAAGAGTTTGACCTCAAGTGACATTTTTGAGTGCACTGTAAAAATTGGATGAGATTGAAAACTATAGTTTGATTCATGCATGTAGTGTATGATACTTTTGCTAGGGGACTATGGTTTTTTGGTTCCTTGAGGATATGTATATGTAGTCAACGGTGCTCACTAATGTTCTACCAACTTAGAACCATTTTTTTGTAAGAACCTAAGACCATTCAAACATAATTTTATGTGGTGAAAGAGATATAGATTGTACCTTGAAGCTACTCACCATGTACTCTCTTAGGTGAAGATAGAATATTTTGGGTTTCTAGCAATAGCCTCTCAAGAAGAGAAAGGTCTGCCCATGACGTATGTTGAAGACCCTATGTCACCAGACATCTACTATCCACCTTCATATAGAAAAGGTTTTGAAACAATTATTTCACTACCCAATCTTTTTGAGTGTTTACTATTGATGGGTGTTTTGTACACCTTGTCAACACATGTAGTGCATAGGTCCACTACCTCTCTTGAAAGGAAATCTCCAACAACAAGTTGTTGAAAATCACCCCAAGCTCTCTCGGGTGTCAAGTCATGACTTGCATGGAATTCCTCAGTTGATGTTTGATGTGATCCTACTGGTAATCATAGGGCAGATTTACGTAGCTAGATGAAGAGTGGATCTTAAAGTTTGAAGTTTATGAGATGGGAGTTAAGGTGCATTTTGCTATATGTTCGAACAACAATCTAAAACTTCAGTATTATCCTTAAGTTTTGGGTTTACAATGTGCAATGAAAATTAGCACAGGTTGTTTCTAAAAAAAGGAAAAGAGTAGGGAAGAGAGAAGGTTCCTGGATCTGCAACTAACTATGAATAGTGATCATGGAGATTCTACTACAGAAAAATCCCTTCAAACAAAATTTCACTTAACCAGAAGCAACCACAGTCTCATGAAACTTTGTGCTATCCTCTAAGGTCTGCAGATTTTTCACCATTCATCCACCATACATATGCATGAATAAAGATGAATATTTTAGAGTAGATTAAAGTTTTAGACCAGACTAACTTTACAAGACCATTTACTAGTAGCAAATGGCAAAAAGTATGGACTGGAAGGCATCAACACAACAAAAATTTCTACAATCATAGAACAACATTACCAAAATCTATCTAAGCAATTTAAAGCCAACTAAAGCAGCAATGAAATTTAACTAAAACATCTAGTAATGGGAGATTGAATCATGAAACATGTGGAAAACTTAGAAAATGCACCAAGTCAATGTATTTTCATTAGAAATTTCTGCAACATGTCATTATAACAACTCAACTCTCTTTTAAAATGAGAGGAGACCCCCCTATTTATAGTGTCCAAAAAGTAGAACGAATGGACAAGATTTAATCCCATTGTGTGGTCAAGATTCACTACAACTTAGGGTTCTACTTACCCCTCAATATATTACAATTTTAAAATATAGCCTTATCTTTATCCCTACTTTTTCCTCTAGTGACAACACTATAGCATTTTGTCAGTTTTTGATTGCCCTCTTAGTGTAGTTATTCTTTTAGAAGCTCTTCACTAATAATAGGGTTGCCTTCCTGCTTCTTCAAAGCTTACACTCCATGAACTTTAGAATTATCAGTTGGAGCTTGTCAACTTCCAAAATCTCAAATCGTAGCAATTGATAACTCCATTCCTTGGAGTTGTCTACAAGCCTTTTCCAGTCTTCATCATACTTGGCAGTGTGGTCCCTGAACAGTTCTAACTGGGTGAAGGCGTGGGTGGAAAAACTCATGAAATCCATGGTTATCTCTGTTGACATCCCTCCTCCATCCCCTTTTGAAAGTGGGGCTTTATTTTCTCTGGGTCTATTTGCACCACAGGCATGTCATACCCTATCATCAACCTCAAATATAGGGCGCAATCCACTCTAATCTCTTTGACCCACTCAATATCCAGATCCACCTTGTCAAACAATTGCTCCAACCTTTCCTTCATGTTCTCAAAGTCCCGCTTCCATACATCCATGAGCCAATGGTCGTCCTTCTTGAACACGAGTTCCTTTTCCCATGTGGCACTTGGCAGCCAGAGGATAGCCTTGATCTTTGGGTAGGTGGACCTATATATTACAAGGAAGTCAATGCAAATTTTCTTCGTGCTCTCCAAGGGCTGTTGTAAGTCCAAGAACTTCTTGGCTGTTCGAACAACCCAGTTGATACCCATATTTCTGACATATAGAACTTGCTAGAACCATTTTTCTGTAGTTTTGTCTAGGTTCTTTCTCTTTTCTAGCTTATCAATTTGTTCCTTTGATAGTAGTTGGGGTGGAGCCATGAATGTGGTGGGAATTTCTTCTGTTGAGGACCATTGCTAAATGTACGCTGTCAAGTCAACTACTTGTTCCTTTAGCTCTTCTTTTGAAACTTTGTCTTGTTGTATCAAGTGCACCACAGTAGCGACAGACTCCTGGAGGTGTTCCACTTTTTGTTCCCTTATAGTTGTTCCTAGGTCAATAGTAGAAATATTATAACTTACCCCCTCTTCTCCTACTATGGGCATGGCTACTTGGATGGTCCTTGATCTAGAAACATCCATTGTTATTTTGGATCTAACCTTGGGCTTCTTTTCCCTTTTGCTAGTAACCTATGCCCTGGCTAGGATAGCCCTTAGTCTCATTCTCGTACTACTTGGGGTAGGAGCCCTCTTTTCAAGTTGTTTTTCCAACCATTTGGGCATATGAGCCTTTTCTTTAGGTCACTCACAATCACCTTCTTCTTCTTCCTTTCTGATTTCAATCTCCTTCTCCTTAGGAGCCTCTTCTTCTACCTTTGTACCTTCTTCATCCTCATTGGAATCCTGAGCAAATGTTATGCACCTAATCAAGGAATTAGTTGGCAGGTGCTTCTTGGGATTGTCCTCCCTTTCAGCTTCCTCCTCTCTTTTATCATCATGCTCTTCCTCCTGCTATTCCCTTGTAGGAGGTTCCACATTTCTTGTACTGTCCTATCACCTTCTTTCCCTCCTTCACTGGGAGGAGTCCTTTCTACTTCTTGCTCGAAATCTTTCAATTTTTGGGCCATTTCTTCCTTGAAATCATCATCAAATGTTTGCACAATTTCAGTACCGGGATCCCTTTCACCACCGCTCTCAAAAGATCTTGTTTCTTCCTCCTCATAAATCACCTTGTCTATTTGTCGGTGTTTGTGGTACTCATCTGCCTCCTCCTCAAATGTTGTTGCAACCTCCATCTCCCATTTTTCCCATTCCTGAGAGATTAGCATTGTGGCTTCCATTGTTGGCAGTCCTGTTGGAGGTTTTAAGGGTGGAGCACTAGCGAGGACCAATTCCAAGGTAGCTTAGATGGTGGGATCCAAATTTTTTGGGGAAATCTCAAAGGGGGCACTCTGCATGTGCCGCAAGAAAGCCTCTGGCAATGTGAGTGTGAGCATTGGCATCATTGCTATTGCCAGTGGAAGTGATGTAGTGGGATACATGGAGATAGAGGAAAATAGAGAAGTTGTGGTAGAGGATGAGTCGATCGTCACAACTTGCTTGATAGGTGGAGAAGAGGCGAGGTGGACTGAGATGTCCACTGTAGGTGGGGATGTGACAATTATGGCTTGGGAAATGGACATAAGGGTGGCTGAATCAACAGTAGGTAGAGATTTTGGTTGGTTTGTTTCCCCTTCTCCTCCCTCACGAAGAGGATCCTCTTGAATTATGGGAAATCCTATAGCGCTCCCCGACCTTTTATGTTTCTTTAAGGGAGAACCTTCTGACTTTTTCCTTGAATACACTTTAGGATCTAGTTGTTGCTTCATCTCAACCAATTTTCTCTTTTTAGATCTCGTGAGTGGGGGAGATTTGGATGTTTCTCTAGTTGAAGTTCTAACAGCATCATCTTCTACAGCACTAGGCTCACTCTTGAGCCCTTCATATGTTAGTATCACCCCTTGCTATTTTAATTGGGTCACATGTGCATTGACCCATTCTTTAGTGCGAGACTCAACAGGCTTAGTTATAATATTGAGGTCGTCAACCTCTTGTTCATCCTAATCTATTGCTGGCAGTGGCAAGTTAGCGACTGTGTTGTACTTTGGGTCCATGACACTACTTTCATCTTCCTTGACTTGATCAGGTATAGGAAAGATATTTACCCTTCTTACAAAATATGTGGTCATCCACATGTAATGCCTTGCTTTTACCTCCTTACCATCTTGGAAATTTTCCCATAAATCTTCTAGGTGATGCAAATGGGCATATCCTAGTCCCAATTCCTTCCTCACGTGCCCATATGGGTCTATCCATGGGCAAGCAATGTGTAGGAAAAAATTATATTTCGCTAATTCCTTCTTAGAATTCCCAAGGCATTGGGAGGTTTGCAATTTGTACATACCCTGGCCAAAAGCTAAGGGATAAGGGATCCCTATCAAATCTCTACTACCAAGGAATGAATGCACATGTTGCAGCTGCCGAGAGAGCTCTAACAATATGATCTAATCATTGGGGTACTAGGGCAGCTTATTTGGTCTTTCTGTGTAACCCTAGGCATGAATGTATGTAAACTTGGGGTACTGGATGAACAAGAAGGCATATTGTTTCAAGAATTCCCTAGCACTGTGAGAGATCCTTCTTTCGAAATCCCCCTTAGCAACCTGATAATGTGACCCACGAAGGCGTCATTTACCCTGCAATACTCCTTCTTGAAGTTCCTGAACTGTAACTGGGGCTATCTATCATAAACCTTCAACACACGACCCGGTTCTTCATCAGGTTCCATAAACAATCCACTGTACTACCTCCACTCATCCAATGAGTAAACAAGATAGGAGGTCATGTAAAATTTGGAGGTATTCTTTACATTCATGAATTGCTTGTGGAAGCAATCACTTATAATGCCTCCCCAATAGAATGAGGCCTTTGTGGTGACATCTTCCTCCCCATGGAGGATCTACTCTACAAAATATGCCATCCACTCCTAAAAATATGTAGCAGTGGGGAGGCCCATCACCTTGCTCAATAGAGTCACCAAGTCATGGTAGTCCTCATGGAAGTCACTGCAGAAGAGCTCCTAAGGAACCTTTGTGGTGCTTCCCCTTTTCTCTTTAAGCTAATATTGGTTTATGAGCTTCTTATAGCCAGTAGGGTCTTCATCCCATGTCACCTTACATTCTACGATGGTTGGAATTTCCATTGTTTTGAAAGTAGGGATGTGGAAAGTATTTGTTATTGCTTCTATCGACATATCAGCAAGGATGTTTCCATCCCTACCAACTATTGTCTGTGTCGCTGGTTGATATGCTTGTCGGAAGACCATGACCAATTCAGGGGCTATAAGGGATGGAGGAAAAATTGAAGCCTTAGCAATTCCACTTTGCCTGATTAATCTTGCATTATCGGTCTTAGGATGGATCCTGACCATCCTCTTGAATTCATCAATATCGACATGGTTGATATTGGTATCTATTATTTCTTTCCAGTCTTTGATGATTTTTGACTACAATGAATCTCTCTAAAATTGGAACTTCATTTGGTCCTTATCCTCTTTTCCACGAGGAACCTTGCCCACTTTCTTCCCTTTGTCTTTTTCTATGGCTGCCCCTGAAGGTCCTGCACCCGATTTCGTATATCCTGCAAACAAGGAACTGTGAGCATAACCAATCATGAAAACATGAATGTTAGTCATAATCCCATCAAAAAAGTCCAATCAGGTGATATATCAATCATTAAATCATACTTTTACTTTGAGACATCATTAGTAATCTACTGGAGGGAGTTTGGATAACCCGGGCCCGGAGGGTCGGACTTCCTTGGCATAAATGTTATTTTAATGGTGAATAGGGTAGGGAAATCCATGTGATGTCTCCCAACTTCAGATTTTGATGGTTTGAAAAGCTCATGTAGGGGAGGGTTAAATTTGGGCACGTGGGTCGAGATTGGTTTTTGAATTGAAGGTCATTTGGGCTGCTTTGGGAGCATGCAGAGGTACGAGGCTGGAAAGCTATCAAGGGGTAGCCAAAGTGAAACAACATTCCGAGGTTTGAATCCCAGGGTCGGGGACCTAGGAGGCTGAAGGATGGCCAACGTGTTTTCTTGAGTTTCAAGTGTTCAGACCTAAAGGGGTAGGAAGTCGTTGGTTTTTTTCCATTTGAAATGATGATCATTGAATGGAAGTCCCGTGAGAGCAGTCTGATGGGTCAAACTTGGCATCGAGTGTGGCCACCAGACTTCTCTGCTAAGTGTTAGGTGATCAAGATGGTGGACCCGGGAGGTCGGAAATACAAACCTACTTTCCCATTCATTCCAGCTGAGATGGGATGGAATCTCGACAAATGGAGCCCGACGAGGGCAAGGATGCCTAAGCTCAATGTTTGTTGGTCTTTGCGGAAAATGGAGGCTCGGGACCCAGGAGGCATAAGGATGCTACTAGACAATTGTTTTGAGTGACGAAGTCACCAAGGAAATTCGTAGACGGTACTTCGTGAACCGAGGCTTGGGGGCATGAGGGAACCGTTCACTTTTCTTTCTTTTTTGGTTTAACCCTTATCGTCAAAAAGGTGAAGCAGGCCTTGAGGCTCAAGTAGACAAGGAAGAGTCGCCATTTCAAAAGGCGAAATCAATGTGGCATCCCAGGGATGAAATCCTATGGGAGCGGGACCGGGAAGCTTAGGTAGAGGCCAAGTTTGCAAGTTTCTTTCAGTCCAATGACGATCCGTCGATAGAGACTTGAGGTCACAGGCCTGAGAGGCCATCCCACCATTTGGTCACTTGGATGTTTTCTAATTTTTTGATGGCGATGGGAGGGCGCAAGTCCAGAGGGAATGAATGCCTTGTGTGAAGAACAACGACGACAAGGTGGAGTTCCAAATTCATTTTAGAGGATGTTTTTGGAGGTTTCCTAGAATTTCAACACATGGGTTTTTTAGGTGTCATCTTGCTTTACCTAATTAAGGCTTCAGTAGACCACGTTTGTTCATCATTTAAGCAAAAAATCACAAAAAACCTCATGGGAGGGTGAACAGAAAACCTACCTTGAAATCCTGGCAGGAGAAGTTGCAAAATCCACTAAGGATAGCCAAACGATGACAACAGGGGCGAAGGAGGTGGGCGATGGATGCACTAGACCCCTCAAAATCTACTTTGAACTCCTCTGGCTAACCTGACATATGAAAATGATAGGCCAAACTAGATATTTATACTCCTAACATGCATTTAATATAACCATTAATGCCCGTATGGATGGGAAGAGGGTTGGTGGGTTTAAATTCTCAGACAACAGCGGGAGGTCCCGGGCCCGGAGGTCAAAAGGACACTTCCAGACAAGTGCTTCAAATTTTTTTTTTTGGAAACCATCGGTGAAATGGATTCTGGAGCCCGAAGGATGGAGTGTCAACATAGGTTGGCCATTCAGAACGAAGGAGACAACACGGAGTTCCGGTGATGAAATTCCAGACAAACAGGCCCGTTGGGGTAAAAGGAAATTTGATTTGCAACTCAAGTTAATCATGGCAGAAAATAAGAAGTTGGGCCCTAGGGTTCGGGAAGGTGAAATCCTTCCACCATTTGGGACAATGAACACTCGATGGAAACCTTGAAAGGGAAACTCGGTGGGGCAGGCCTGACAGGCCCCAAGATCGCTGGTAAAAGCAAACTGCCAAGGGAACTCCACAAGGGACCACGACTCAGAAAAATTGGAGGGGATGAAACATGGTCAACTAAAGATGAGATTTTGGAAGCACATTGACCATTTAGGACACCAAAATGGGGGCATACAAAATGAGGAAGCGACGAAAAACCCTGACAAGGGGAGGAAAAGGGAGGGTCCCCATTCCGAACAAGGTGTGTGTGTTGAAGGCACAACATTTACCACTTAAATGGGAGGTGGGCCTACTTAAATATTACACACTCGTTCTACCACCGAATAGGTTGTACTTCATGATGTGTTTTCTTGTGGAGACCTTGTAAAGAAAACATCAAACATACCAATCAATTCATTTGAATCATTTCCTATTGTGTTTTTATCAATTGGAAAACAATTAAACATTAAAACAAACATCAAACATGCTGACAAAGTTACAAAATTTTAACTTCTAAATAAGTTGCACTATTGAATGATAGTTCTACACTTTTGTATGCATCTTCACACTTTTTTTTATCAAAACAATGCCTTTGCAACATTACTGCACTTATGTTTGCATCACTATGCTTTTCTTCCAATGGTAACCTAGGTAACTACAAATTTGTGCCTTTGTTTTTCCACAGTACGGTGCTTGTGTGGGAATCAACACACCTTTTTAGACATTTCTACACTTTTGTAAGCATCCTTGTGCTCCTGTAGCAAACAATGACATGCTTTTGTAACAACGTCTCACTTTTGTCTATTTAGAAACTACAACAAGCTTGATAAAATTTCAAATCTCAATTTGTGAGCAATAAACTTTTAACAAACTTGGTTCATGAAAATCAAACTAAGGACTATCTAAATAGCTTAAAACATCAAAAAATTTGTGGATTCTAAACTTCATTTTGGAAATATTAAAACACCACTAATCCTTATTTTGGATGAGCATTTTAAAATCTACAAGAAAAACATCAAACTCAACCTATTTAACTTGATTTTAGACATTTTCCACTTGGAACTAGATCTTCACATATCACTTCTTCTTTTATCATATTGCTTGAAAAAATATATATTTTTCAAGTATTAAGTCAAATTATTATCAAATTGTGGTGAGTTAGCACACTTTAGATTTACAAGTCTACTCTTAAAGTTTTAAATTCATTATCATCAAACTAAAAAAACAATCTTAGATCTAGTTTAAAATATTGTCTACATTGAAAGTTTCATACCAATCCATCCAACCAAAATTCATTTCAAACAATTGGTCCAAAACTAGTTAAGGTATCACTTTTATCCAAATTTGAGGAAATATTTGAGTAAAACATCATCAATATCTCCCAAGGTGGTCACAACTTGTATGGTCACAACTAGGTCATGTAATTCAAAACGAACATGGAGGCTAATCAAAGTGGGTCAAGCATTCCAGTGACTACAAATAGTGGAGATTTTCCATATGGAATGCTTACTACCACACATAAAGTTCAATTAACACCTCAAATGAAACTTCAAGTGTCAAAAGTTTAAACAATTTACATACAGGAAACTACAAATAAACATAATAAATTCACATCCAATAAAATTCTTGAAATGTCACAAGATCCAACTCTTCATCATATCTTAGAAACCCTAATGAGTCTAGATCCCAACTCATACATGTTGAAACTTGCACAAAGTGGGGCTAAACTTCCATCAACTTTTGATGTGGATTCACTCAAAGAACAACCTTTAGATCAAGCCTTTGCATACTTAGCAGCAAGAAATAGACCTTATGATAGTGAACCTTTGGAAAAACATGTTACACAACCAATGCGACAAACTTCTTCACTTAATGTATCAATTCAACCAATAGTTACCTTACAAGGGATAGGTCGAACTAATTCTTCAAATCAATATGTAAACCCCCTAGACAATACTCAAATTCTAGGAAACATTAACACAAACCAAGTTTACCAAAACACAAATATAACACCAACCTTCAAGGCTCAAGGCTCAAACATGAAAATTCATGAGGTAAATGTAACTCCTCAAAACATGAGCATGAATGGTTTTAACATTCAACATCGACAACTACCAACTTTCAATACTCAAGGTTCAAAAATGACAAATCATGAGGTAAATGTACCTCCTCAAAACTTGAACTTGAATGGTCTTAATGCTCAACATCAACAACCACCAAACTTTAATGCTCAATGTACAAACATGAATATTGAAAGGTGTGTTCCCCTGGTCTCCTCGTATTGTGCAACACAGTGCTTGGGTTCATTACATGTCTTAACCACCTTTGTGGATTCATTTACTCTGACAGTTGTATCAGGCATTAACAGGTCAATCTCTTGGTGAAATGGTAATTTTCTTTGCAACAATTTTTTGTCTTATTTTTTTGTTCCTTTATGTTAGGGTAGTAGACTTGGGAGTATTCTAATACTATTTCTCAAGGTATCACACTTGAGAATATTCTGATACAATTTCTTAGGGTATCAAACTCAAAAGCAATCTAACACCAATCCTTGATGTACCAAACTTAAGAGGAGTCCAATACCATTTTAGCGTATAAGACTCAAGAGGATTTTGGTGTTGTGTGGGGTATTGAACTCATGAGGAGTCTAATGATGGTCCACTACATATCAAACTCAAGAGAATTTTGATACTATTTCTTTGGAGTATTAGATTTGGGAGAAGTCTAATACCAATTGTCAAGTATCAAACTTGTTAACATCTTGATACTTTACCTGGAGTTAGGACCTTGGGGTGATCTTTGACAAAAATTCAAAGCCATTATTCATAGTTTTTTGTATAGAATCCCCAATGCTTTTGGGAATTCTAACTCTTCCCTATGTATTATTTTTTGTTCCAACCATGGTGTTTTAATTCATGATTTTAATTATTCTTCTTGTGTCACAATTTTTTGCATCAAGGTGAATTTCAACTATGTCATCACATATTGTTGTGACTTCTTGTGGATATATTAGCGTTGAGTAGTTTGATTAATTCCACTTTTATTTTTTGAAAAAAATTGGTTTATGTTTTGTTCATTAATGTCCTAAGTGTGTGGTTTTGGATATTATATAACATTTTGGTGTAGTTGTGGATGGAGGGTCCATAAAGGACTATCCAACCATGCATCCTAGAGTTCAACACAGTGGAAATAACACAAGAAATGCTCAGAAAACAAGAACTATCATTGATTCAATAACTTCCAATCTTGCATGCATCATATGCCACATATGCAGAATAATTAGGGCTCACAAGCCTTCCACAAGGGTACTACAAGATATTACAATTAGCAGAAGGCCTTATTATGACATTTCAGTCTATTTCCTAACTAATACTAACTGAGAACATATGAAATTGTTAACTAACTGCTTTCCAATGGATTAAAAATGATCCTAAATATGAATCTCTAGCTTCACTTATGATTCAAATCGGCCTCAAGGGTGCACAACCCTAATGCAAGATCAAACGTGTAGGTCAGAAAGGAACATGGAAAGATAACCCATTGAAAAATGGAATGCATTGTAGATCTCGAAGAAAGTTTCCCTAGACCTAAAATTCCTTGTATGATGTTTCATTAAGCATCGCACACTCTAGAAATGGTCTGCACAACTAATCTGAGCCAGCTAGGCCCCGAATGCTTTGTCTAAGAATTGACAATGAAATTCTAAGAGTGATAACTTTCTACAAATGAATGCAAATCACCTGAAATATGGATATGTTGAAGATGACCTCGTGTAGAACCAATATCCTACTCCATGAGTTGAGAAATGGTAATGCGATAAAATGCGAAAGAAACTGCTGAGATAACTACAAACCGAATTGAAAGAAAAAAAATGTTTTTGGTTGATAGAGGATTTCTTTACAACCAAGGATGCTCTTGCATAAAAAAATTGAGGTTCGAAGAAAAATGAGTCCCTCACTTTCTAGGGGATAGAGGAAAACCAAAATGGTCCACCTCAACCTGAGAAATCCATGATGAATCCTCCACTAGTCTACCTTTATACTTTATCAAGCGTTCCTTGTATTGCTTGTTTCTAGTGCTCCTCCCAATTCTGGTGTTCAAGATTTGCTCTATCTACTCTGGTAGTTGATGTGATGATTGTTCCTTCAGGTCAAATTCGTTGTTACTCCCACTTGATTGTACTTCATGATACTTGTAGATGTCTGCCACATTGCAAATAGGTGATATACCAAGTGCCTCTGATAACTCCACTTCATATGCATTTCTTGAATCAAACTTTGTAAGAATCTTACATGGTCCAAACTTCCTCATCTTCAGCTTATTGTATGTTCCTACTAAAAATATTTCATTCCTAATATATACAATAACTTTATCCCTAATAGAAAATTCCTTGTCTCTTTTTTCTCATCTGCCTACTTCTTGTACTTGTTTTTTATGTCCTCCAAGTGTTTCTAGACGAGACTATGCAATTTTTCCATGAATCATACAAACTCTTCTGCTTCTACACTCCTCTTATTCTCCATACTAATGTCTTTGAGATTCATAACTCCTCTATGATGTATCCCTATCACAATCTCAAATAGTGTCTTCCTTGTACTCTGGTTTACCAAATTATTGTATGCAAACACTGCTTGTGGTAGATATATGTCCCAATTTCCCACCTTATCTCCAACCAAACATCTCAATAAGTTACCCAAAATCATATTTACTATCTTTGTTTTTCCATCTATGTGTGGGTGATATTCTAAATTGAACTTCGGGTCTATCTTCATCTTCTTCCGCAATGTCCTCCAAAAGTATCCAATGAACTTGGTGTCCCTGACTGAAACTATACTACTTGGTAATCCATGCAATCTCACAATATCCTTGAAAAATGAGTTAGCAACATGTGCATCATCATTAGTATTCATACAAGGAATGAAATGTGCCATCTTAGAAAATCTATCCACTACTACCATTATAGAATCATATCCTCTCTGTGTTCTTGGTAATCCCAATATGAGATTCATGCTTATATCTTCCCAAGGTCTTGTTGGTATTGCCAAAGGCTTATACAATTCGATATTTTGACCACTCCCCTTTGCTACTTGATAAATTCTATAACTTTGAACATACTTCTTGACATCCTTTTATATTTGCAATAAAAAATAGTACTCATTCACCAAAGATATTATCTTATCTACCTAAAAATGTCTTGCTATTCCTCCACTATGCTTCTCCTTAATCAAATTATCCCCATTGAACTCCTTGGAATACACAACTTATTTCCTTTGAACAACATATCTTACTAAATGAAATAATCCAACTATTGACTCCTATTTTTCACTATTGGTTCCTTACATACCTTCCATGCTTCAACAAAATATGGATCATCCTCATACATGTGTTTTAGTTCTTCAAAACCCAATACTTTTATCTCCATTCTTGTCAACAAAGTCCTTCTCCTACTCAATTCATCTATAAATTTATTTGACTTACCACTCCTATGCTTCAACACAAATGTATAACTCTACAAGAACTCAACCCATCTCATATGTCTCTAGTTCAACTTACCCTTCCTATTTAAATACTGTAAGGCTTGATAATTAGTATACAACACAAACTCCTTAGGCAACAAATAATGTCTCCAATTCTTAAAGGATTGAATTATGACATATAACTCTTGATCATAAATTGAATATATCCTTCTAGAATCATTCAATTTCTCATTGAAATAAGATATTGGTATTCCTTCTTGACTCAACACTCTTCCTATTGTATTTCAACTAGAATCACAATCAACTTGAAACACTTTGTCAAAATCAGGTGATTCTGACACTGGGTGCTTTGTCACCTTTTGCTTTAGCAATTCAAAACTTCTTTGTGCTCTAGATGTCCACTTGAAATCTTTTCTATCTCCTCTCATTTTTTCTGTCATGGGTGTGAAAATGCTACTAAAGCTCCTAATAAATTTCTAGTAGAAAATTTCCAATCCATGAAATGATCTTACCCCCCCAATGTCCAGTGGTGTAGGCCACTCAACAATTTCTCTAACCTTCTCAAGGTTCATCTTCAATCCTTCATAAGAAATTTCATAACCCAAATACACCAACTCTATCTTCATAAAGCTACACTTCTTGTTGTTTATCAACAACTTCTCTTCTCTCAACCTCTACAATACTTGTCTAATGTGCCACAAACGTTTTTCTCTAGTCTTAATAAAAATTAGAATATCATCCAAATAAACAATAATAAAATTACCCAAGAATTGCTTCAGTACTTCATTCATACCCCTCATGAAAGTGCTAGGTGCATTGGTCAATCTAAAATCCATCACTAACCACTCATATAACCCTTCATTAGTCTTGAATGTGGTCTTCCATTCATCTCCCTCTCTAGTTCTGATTTGACGATATCCACTCTTTAGGTCAATCTTTGTGAAATACTTTTCTCCACTCAAATAGTCCATAATGTCATCCATTCTTGGCAATGGGAATCTATACTTGACTATGATCCTATTAATTTCTCTTGAGTCTATACACATCCTCCACTCTCCATTTTTATTTGGTGCTAGTAAAACAAGTATCACACATGGGATTAAGATCTCTTTGATCAATCCCTTCTTCAACAATTCATGTATTTATCGTTTCAACTCCACATTTTTTGCAAGTGTCATCCTATGTGTCATTTTTTTAGGAAAAATTGCTCTAGGTATTATATCTATATGATGGTTGATGCTTTGTACTAGTGGTAAACCATATGGTACATTCTATGATATGATATCCTTATATTTGTCAATAGTTCTTCTACTTTAGTTTATGGTGGGTCTTTATCCTTTGCGGTAGAATTCTTTGTCTCCTAATTAATACACTTCTTTGGAATCAATGTAAAACACATGTTCTCATGTCTCAATCCTTCCATAAACTTCCTTCCATCTACGAAACATAGTCAAGAAGTGCCACAAGCTTCCTTTTTTCCTCCACTCCCAAAGGCATCAATATATGTCTCTTTCCATTTGAAGTCACAAAATAGGTATTCTTCCTTCCATAATGCATTGCTTTCCTATCATATTACCATGGTCCTCCTAACAATAAATGGAATGCATCCATGGGAATAATATCACACAACACTTCATCAGTATATGACCCTATATCAAATTTCACCAAACATTGCTCACTTACAAAGATCTTATGTTCATCTTGAATCCATGCTATCTTGTAGGGCTTTGGATGTTTCAATCTCTTCAAATTCAAATTGGTCACCATCTCTTCTAAAAAAAAATTTATTGGTACTACCACTATCAATGATAACTTTACATACCTTTCCTTTGGATTAACATATTGTCCTGAACAAATTCTTCCTTTTTTGTGGTTCCTTAGTCACTTCTTCATGCATCAAATCTCTTCTCATTGCTAATGAATCACCTTTCTCTACTTTTCCAACCGAACTAAGGGATCCAACAGGTTCCTTATCCACATAAGTTGATATTTTTGGTATTCTCAGTCCTCTTGCTAGTACTTCCCTGATGACATTCAAATGCTCTATGCCTTCACCTCCACACTTGAAATAGGTTCCTTTGAATGGTCTCTTCTCAGATCTTCTTCATCTCTCCTATTCCATCATTGTGGTGGGAGTTATGACCTCCTTTGTCCTTGCAGTAGAAATTTCTATCCTATCTTTCTCTCTAGTATGAATTATTATCCATATCTTCACTATGGTAGGGCTTCCCATCCTTGTTTTTCTCCGCATTGCTGCAAAAATGAAGGTGTTGTCATTGATGCCAACTAGTTAACTAGTTATCAACTAGTTGTTGTCATTGATGTCATGGTTGCATGTTATTGGATGTATATGTTGAGGATATTGAGAAAATTGTAATGGAAAGGCTACAAGTATTCAGTGGTTGCTCCGGGTTTTTCTCTAAGATTTTCTCCTATGTTCATGTGGTTCAAATATGTTGATCATGGTTATTGAAAGTTGTTATATTCAATATTTTCTAGATCGTTGCATAGTGCAAGTTATGTTCACCAGTCGTGAATTGTGATTTCCAGGGTATCTGGTTGAGGTCCAGGAGAAATGTAGTTGCTCTAGAATTTTCTTGTTTGAGTCTTGTGACTTTCAGTTCTAGAGTTAAGCTATTATGGTTGTATTGAAGATAATTTTGTTGTCTAGAAATATTGGATCGTGTCAAGAGCTGTGTGTGCTTAATTTTTCTATGTGTTTTATACTAGTTTGGTTGACCTTGTGTTAAACACTACTTTCAAAGTTAATGAAGTGTGTTGGGACTTATTTGGGTCCTCATTAAGCATGTTTCTAGGTTTCCTTCATTCTAATTACACCTTAGGATGTTTTGGTGCTAACCTAATTTGAATTCAAATGATGTATGGCAGACTTTGGATATTCTTCAAAATTGAAGATGGTATAAATACAAGATGAGATATTGGTGAAAGGTGTACAAAGAGAGTGCAAATAAATAGAGAAAGATAGATTCAAAATGTATGGGATGCGAGTTTGGAAGATCAGTGTGAAATCTAATTATTGATTTTTTAGATGCAGTGAGTTGAAGGTGTACTCTATCATCCATGCATTTCTACAAGTAGTTGAGTGAATCCTGTTGGAAATCTCTATTGCATCGATATTGTCTTCTTTGTTTAACATATCTCTTTTATCTTCTTTGTATATGTGTGGCAATGAGCCCTTCAAGTGGTTAACCCTTGTTGGACAGTGAGTCTTTATCGAGATAGTGAGTCCTTGTATTGGTAGTGAGCCTCATCAGGTAGTGAGCCTTTGTAAAAAAAAAATTATATTCTTTATATTGTGACATAATCCTCACCATGGTTTTTCCCTTATTGGGTTTTCCAAGTAAATCTAGTGTTATTGTGTATGTGTGATTCTTTTTTAGTTTCTACCTTTGCATTTAATGTTTAATATTTTTAGTAGAGTAAAGGATTTGTGATTGATATAACTTTTGGTAAAAGGTTGTAAAGGTTAATATTTTGTCACAACTGACTCACCCACCCTCTCAATTGTCTTGTTCAACAATTGGTATCAAAGATAGGTTCCTCAGAGAAGAGCTTAACCACTTAAGGAAGGTTCAAGATAGTAGGAAAGATCACTTTTGAGTATCTAAAGTTCAATGGAACAAATTATGTTATTTGAAAAATACTAATGGAAGAATATCTAGAGTATTGTGGATATGATGTGTAGAAAGCATACAAGACTCCTTACACTCCTCCTACTAATGGTTCGAGTACAACTGATGAAATCAAGGTGCATGAAGTGAACAATAAGCCAAAGTTCATTTTGAATAATAGTCTTGCACTTTTCGAGTTGATTAAAGTTCAAAATTTGAAGACTGCTAAAGAGGTCTGGGATACTTTAGAAAAGGTGCATGAAGGTGATGAAAGGGTCAAAGAAGAAAAGTTGCAGAATTTGGAGACATAGTTTGAGCTTCTGCATATTTCTGAAGATGAGAACACTAAATCCTATGTACAGAGAGTAGATGAACTGGTAGGTGGAATGCGAGGACTTGGTGCTACAGTAGATGAACCTAGGATTGTAAAGAAGATTCTTAGAACTCTCCCTAATGCATACAGTGAAAAGGTGTCTACTATTGAAGAAAATATAGAATACAATACCTACACTAAAGATCAATTATTGGGAACTTTGACATCTTATGAAATGAGAAATCTAAATTTGAGAAATGGATCCAAATCATAAACTTCTTTCAAGGCTACAAGAGCTAAAGATCCAAATGAAGAGAATCTTGATGAAGTAGAATCTAACTTTGCGAGAAGAATGAGGAAAGGCTCTGGCAAGTATGAAGGTAAGTCACCCTTTAAATGCTTTAGTTGTGGTGGAATAGTTCATTATGCTTCAAGGTTTCCAGAAAGAGCTAAAAGGAACAAACAAATATTTGAGAAAGAAAACAAAGGTAAAAAGATCAACAAAGCATATTATGTGAATAAGGATGCTAGTATTTTTGATGAGGAATCTGACTATGGAGATCTTGATGACAATGAATTCTTGTTCTTTGGTATAAAAGATGAACCTACTTCTGCTAATTCTAAAAGAAAGGTGAAAGAATTCCTTCCAGAGAAAGAGAAATAGGAAGATATTGTAATCTATTCCCTACATGCTAAACAGGAAAATAACTATTGGGTTGTTGATAGTGGCTTTTCACATCACATCAACAGTGATAAGATTAAGTTTGTTAAGCTTGAAAAATATGATGGAGGCTTAGTTACATTTGGAGATGATACTCGTGCTAAGATTTGTGGGATAGATTCAGTAAATTTTTATGCCAAGCATAATATTGATGATGTCTACTATGTTAAGGGCTTAAGGCATAATCTCTTGAGTGTTGGATTGATTTGTAGAAAAGGATATAACCTTGTATTTAAAGATAAGAGATGTGAAATCAGGAAAGAATTTGAAACAATGATTGCTGCAAGAAAGAAGTTTGAAGGAAATATATATCAACTTAAAGGTGATGATGGGTGTTGCTTTATGACTCAGATTAATGATCATTGGTTATGGTATCGAAGAATGTGCCATATGAATTTTGATAACCTGGAAAGGATTAGTACAGTACAAGTTGTGAGAGATTTACCAAGGATTACAAAGCCTATTAATGTTATTTGCAGGAATTAATAGTTTGGGAAGCATGCAAGAAACAAATTTAGATCAAAGGAACAATCTACTACCGAACTACTGCATTTAATTCACATAGATCTTGGTGGTCCTACTAGAGTGATAAGTCTACAAGGTGAAAGGTACTTTATGCTTTTGATTGATAATTACTCTAGGTATACATGGGTTTAGAGAGAAATTTGATGCATTAGATAGATTCAATACATTCAAAGCTATGGTTGAGAATTAAGTAAATTTGAGAATAAAATGCTTAAGGTTTGACAGAGGTGGTGAATTAACCTCCCATGAGTTTAATATGTTTTTTGAAGTTCATGGAATAAAATGATAGTTATTTGCTTTGAGAACTCCTCAATAGAATGGAATTGTTGAAAGGAAGAATAGAAAAATTCAAGAAGCTCATAGATCAATGATGATTGAAGCTGGTCTACTGGAAGTTTACTAAAGAGAATCTATTCATTCTACTGTTTATGTGTTCAATCGAATCAATCAAGAGCCAATAGTACTGACCCCCTATGAGCTATCATGTGGAATAATTCCTATTGTTAAGTATTTCAAGGTATTTGGAAGCAAATGTTATATTAGACAAGATAAAGAAAGTTTAGGAAAGTTTGATTCTAGAAGTGATGAAGGTATTTTTTTTTAGATATTCTACTAAAAGAAAATCTTACATATGTTTTAATAAAAGACTTGAGAAAGATTGTACAAAGCACAAATGTCAAGGTTGATGAAGCAATGAAAAACTCAATTGAAGTTGATGGATATGTATCTGATGAACTTAATTGTGTTAGGATTGAAGAATTTGTGGAAGAATAGAAAAAGGATGAGAAAGAGAAGAAAAATGCAAAGGAAGAAGAAGCTCTGGTGGTGTCCCCAAACACACCTAAATATGTGCAGAAAAATCATTCAGAAAGTTAGATCATTGGAGACAAGAAAAAAGGAGTATTGACAAGAAGCAAAGTTGATGCTGGTGAGATAAATCTTTGTTTTCTTTTTGAGATCGAACCAAAGACTGTAATTGAATCATGTAAATATGAGCATTGGATGGAAGCTATGAAAGAAGAAATTATGCAGATTGAGAAGAATCAAACTTGGGAAGTGGTCCCTAGACCAGAAAATAAAAACATAATTGGATCAAAGTAGGTATTCAAAAACAAGTTGAATGAGAATGGAGGAGTGGTCAGAAATACAGTAAGGCTTGTGTGTAAGGGCTACTCACAAGTAGAAGGCATAGATTTTGAAGAGACTTTTTCTCCAGTGGCAAGAATGGAAGCTATCAAGATGTTCTTAGCATTTGATGCTCATAAATATTTCAAGGTCTATCAAATGGATGTTAAGTCTACATTTTCAAATGGTGAGCTAGAAGAAGAGGTCTATATGGAACAACCAAAAGGATTCTAGTTTTCAGATCAACTAGATATGATCTACAGATTGAATAAATATTTATATGGATTGAAGCAATCTCCTAGAGCTTGGTATGCAAGGTTAGACAGGTATTTTATTTAGCAAGGTTTCAACAAAGTTACGACAGATAGTAATCTATATTTTAAACTTGAAAGTGAAAAAATCTTGATTGTGGTGGTATATGTTGATGACATTATCTTTGGAGGAAATGAAACTATGTGTAAGATGTTTTTGGAAGAAATGCAAAAAGAATTTGAGATGCCCATGTTTGGTGAAATGAATTTCTTTCTTGGGATGCAAATTAATCAAACGGAGAAAGGGATTTTTATTTCATGGTCGAAGTATGTAAGAGAGATGTTGAAGAAGTTTAGGATGGATGGTTCCAAACTGGTATGCACTCTTATGGTTACTAGTTGCAAATTAAGTAAAGATGATTATTCATCTAAGGCTGATCAGAGCAAGTATAGATCTATGAGTGGTTGACTGTTGTATTTGAATACTACTAGACTGAATATTATGCATGCAGTCTATCTTATGGATACATTTAAAGAAGATCCTAAAGAAATAGATGTAGATTGTGTTGGTTGTGTAGATGATAGAAAAATTACAAGTGGTGGTGCATTATTTATTGGTTTCAAATTGGTGGTTTGGTTGAGTAAAAAGAAAGAGTCAGTTTCTTTGTCCACTGCTAAAGTTGAGTATATTGCTACCGCATCTTGTTGTACACAAGTTTTATGGATGAAACATACATTGATAGGCATCAAAGTAATGTATGCGGATCCTATTTCTATCTTCTATGATAATACAAGTGTAATTAACATTTCAAAGAATCCAGTGATACATTCAAGGAAAAAACATATATCTATCAAGCATCGTTTCTTGAGAGAAAAGGTTGTGGAGAATGAAGTAAAACCTGAGTATGTACCTATGAAGGATAAAATTACTAATATATTTATGAAGACTCTTCCTAAAGATAATTTTGAGTATCTTCGGGAGAAGTTGGGGTGATTTCCCCTCCTTTCTTGAACTAGTTGCATGAGATGCATCGGTTTGGTGGGTATGTGGATCTATCTTTCCTCTGGACTAAAATTTTGGTGGCTACCTCTCAGGGGGAGCAAGTAGTGTCATGTGTTGTCATTGAAAGAATATTTGCTGCTTAATGTCAAAGGGGAAATCAATGTAAAACATCTTTTTCCTTTTCCATTGATGTCAAAGGGGGAGATGAGGAAGATGTGAAAAAAAAGATTATCTAATGAGATGAGGATGAGATGAGGAAGATGTGAAAAAGGTTATTCACTAAGGGGGAGAAATAGAAAGTAAAAAGTGTTTAGAGCTAGAGAGTTGTCTTTGATGGATTTTCACATCATTTCTTTCCATCAATGACAAAGGGGGAGATTATTGCAAGAATGAAGGTGTTGTTATTGATGCCAACTAGTTAACTAGCTATCAATTGGTTGCTATTGTCATTAATATTGTGGTTGCAGGTTATTGGTTGTATATGTTGAGGATATTGAGAAAATTGTAATGGAAAGGTTGTAGGTATTTAGTGTTTTCTCTGGGTTTTGCTCCGGGATTTTCTCCTATGTTCATGTGGTTTAGATATGTTGATCATGGTTGTTGAAAGTTGCTATATCTAGTATTTGGGCTTCTGGATCATTGTACAGTGCAAGTTATGTTCACCAATTGTGAACTGTGCTTTTCAGGGTATCTGGCTAAGATCTGGGAGAAATGTAGTTGCTCCATATTTCTTCTTTTTTGAGTCTTATGACTTGCGGCTCTAGATTTAAGGTGTTATGGATGTATTGAAGATAATTTTGTTGTCTGGAATGATTGGATCATGTCAAGAGTTGTGTGTTCTTAATTGTTCTATGTGTTTTACACTGGTTTGGTTGACCTTGTGTTAAACACTACTTTTGAATTTAATGAAGCATGTTGGAACTTATTTGGGTCCTCATCAAGTGTGTGTCTAGGTCGCCCTCATTCTAATTCCACCTTAGGATATTTTGGTGCCAACCTAATTTGAATTAAAATGATGTATGGACAAATTTGGATATGTTTCAAAGTTGAAGATGGTATAAATACAGGATGAGATATTGGTGAAAGGTCTAGAAAGAGATAGTGCAAAGAAATATAGCAAGATAGATGTGAAATGTATGGGATGCAAGTTTGGAAGATCAGTGCGAAATCTAATTGTTGAGTTTCTAGATGTAGTGAGCTAAAGGTGTACTCTATCATTCATGCATTTTTGCAAGTGGTTGAGCCAACCTTGGTAGAAATATTTGTTGCATTGAGATTTTCTTCTTTGTGTAACATATCTCTTCTATCTTCTTAGCATCTGTGTGGCAGTGAGCCCTCCAATTGGTTAACCCTTGTTGGATAGTGAGTATTGATCTAGATGACGAGTCCTTGTTTTGCTAGTGAGCCTCGTAAGGCAGTGATCCTTTGTAATCAATTTTGATATTCATTATATTGTGATATAATTCTCATCATGGTTTTTCCTGTATTGGGTTTTCCACGTAAATCCGGTGTCACTGTGTATGTGTGATACTTTTTAAGTTTTTTCCTTTTCATTTAATGTTTAATCTTTTTATTAGAGTAAAGGATTTGTGATTTATCTAATTTCTGTTAAAAGGTTGTAAAGGTTAATATTTTGTCACAACTGATTCACCCCCCTCTCAATTGTCTTATTCAAAACACATAATGTATTCTCTCTCTAGATTATGATCCCCTTCTTTGGAATCTTCCTCTTGCACTTCTTTGTCTTTATTCAAAAAATTTGATCAAATTTTCCTCTACCTTCAGCACAAGTTGGTATGATTTTTCAACTATTGTCATATTTACTAGGCTCAACTCTTCTTAAATGTTTGTTCTTAGTCCATTGATGTACCACACAGCCTTCTCTTTGCTTTCTTCACTATGTCTAACTCTGATGATCACCTTGTATATTCCTCAATATAATCCTTCATAAACTTCTCCTTTTGCCTCAGGTTTCGCAATCATTTCAACAATTCAAACTCATAATCAACTGGTATAAATTGATTCTTCAACTTTTTCACCATCCTATCCCACTTTGTTATTTTCTCCTTTCCCTTTTTGTTTATGTCCAATTGAACTTCTTTCCATTATATAGCAGCATGTCCATTTAACTTAGTTTTTTGCAAATCTTACTCTTTTTAGATCTTCAATTTCTTCATATTCAAAGTATTCCTCCATATCGTTGATCTAGTCAAGCAATTCCTCAGGGTTTAAATTTCCCAAGTAATTTTGAATTTCAATTCTAAGCCTCTTACCAATCTTGGAAATAGTTGTTAACATCTTTACCTAATCTAAATCTTCTTCTTCTATGGTTTCTTCATTTTGATTTGCAACATGATCTAATTCATCACTTTCATCCTCATGTCTTGGGTTTATACCTCTCCTTCTATCTTCTTCTAAATCATCCAACTGGCTTCTCATTACCCTCATCTTTTCCAAAATTTCATCCATTCGTTCTGCAACATTTTCCATAATAGGTGCTCTTCTAGCTGGAATCTCTCCCCTTGGATCTGGTGCAACTATCCCAATTCAACAACCTGGCTACAAGGTCTCAACTGCATCACAATTGACACTCAATTGAAAAAAATTTCAAGTTGTGTTAGGTCAAAGATCCATTCACCACAAGGAATGCCTTCTTTCCCAAAGGACTTGCAAAATTTCTTTGATAACACTTGGTGCAATCACGGATGGAGGGTCCAGAAAGGACTGTCCAACCATGCATCCTAGAGTTCAACATAGTGTAAATAACACAAGAAATTCTCAACAAAAATGAACTATCACTAATTCAATAACGTCAAGTCTTACATGCATCATATGCCACATATGTAGAATTATTAGGGCTCACAATCTTTCCGCAGGGTCATTACAAGATATTACAATTGGAATAAGGCCTTATTATGACCTTCTGATCTATTTTCTAACTACTACTAACTGAGAAATTATGGAATTATTAACTAAATACTTTCCAATAGATTACAGATTATTTTAAATATGAATCTCTAGCTTCAATTATGATCCATGTTGGTCTCAAGGGTTTACAACCCTAATGTAAGATCAAACATGAAGGTTGGCCAAAAACCTGAAAAGATAATCCATCGGGAAATTTAATGTACTGTAGATCTCCAAGAAAGTTCCCCTAGACCTAAAATACCTTTTTGATGTTTCATTAAGCTATACATGCTCTGAAAATAGCCCACACAACTAATCTAAGCCAACTAGGCCTTGAATGCTCTATCTGAGAATTGATAGTGAAATTCTAAGAGTGATAACTTTTTGCAAACAAATACAAATCACTTGAAATCTAGATATGTTGAAGATGACCTCATGTAGAAAAAATATCCTTCACGAGTTGAGAAATGATAATGTGGTAAAATTTGGAAGAAGCTACTAAGATAGCTAAAAATTGAATTGAATGAAAAAAAAAATTTGGTTGACATAGGATTGCTTTACAACTAGGGATGCTCCTACATCACATTTAATGCATTCTTGAAAAATGTGTAATTTTTATTCATCTTGATGTTTCCAAGAGTTATTATTGATATTTTATGCCACCCTTAGATGACACATCATTAATAACCAATCTGAGGGATCCTAAATGTGCCATCTTGCATGAATTTTCCTTGAGGTTCCTAAAATTGGCTAAGCACTAGGTTTTCGGGCTTTCAAGTTTTCACATACCTCTCTTCTGGAATACCATATCCACCACCCTTGATCTTCCTTCTCTTCTACTTCTTCTTTCTATTTTATGCTAAGTTTTTTGAGTTTTGATGGTCAACCTTACCCTTTAACCCTTACTGCTCTCTCTTGGTAAGGCTTAAGCCTTACCTTCGATCACCGAAGTCCCGAAGAGGATTCTCAATATTTATCTAAGTATTGATTTGTCAGACTTCGAGGGTTGGGCTTCCCTCTTTTTCCTTCCAACTTTTCATCTTAGGTGTGAAGCCTTCCTCTTGATCTTTGATCTAGGAATATCTTTTTGGCTTTTGGGCATCAAGCCTTCATCTTTTTCCTTCCTTCTCCCCGACTCCTTCCTCCTAAAATATGGCTAAGTGCTGATCTTTTGGGCTTGCAGGTGTTGGCTTCCTCCTTTACCTCTTAATCCCTTTTGGTAAGAGGTAATCCTCCCTCCTGATCCCTGATGTCTGATAGTACCTTTTGGACTTCGAGAATCAACCTTGTCCCTTACCTCTTACATTTCTTTGGTAAGAGGTAGCTCTTCTTCCCATCCCCCAATCTCAAGCATCTCCTTCAAAAAATTTGGTTAAGTCCAATTTTTTTCGGGTATCGAGAATTGTTCTTCCCCTTTACTCTTTTCACATCTGCCAAAAGGCATAAGCCATCTTCTCGATCCTTGACACCCGACAAGGGCGGCTTTTTTAGACTTTATGGTACACTCCTTCAACCTTCTCTCTTCCTTTCTTCTACAAGCGATATGGAGAACACCCGAAACCTAATCCCTGACGATCCAATGCCAATTAAGAATAAGGTATAAAGCAAGCCCAATGCCTGATCCTTGAAAAAGATGCTCTTTCGTGGCTCCAGACCATTTAATGCATTGCACAGATTTCCTTTCAAGTCTGAAGCCTCAATATTTAGTAGATTTGACGTGCTTTTACATGATGATGTCATTAATGCTTGAGATACCTTAATTCTGAGCAACATGTTTCAATTTCTACACTTCAAGGATGTTGTTTATTGCTCCCCCTTGACTTCTAAAAGTGGATTTTATGGGCGCCCGTGCTATTTTTTTTTTGCCGTTGACCATTTTGATTCATCAATGCCCTAATCACAATTTTCATAGGATGGCTCAATCCTTTCATGCATAGACTTCATTCTTAACCCTAGTTAGAGTTAGGGTTTGGTTTGTGGTTCCAAGTTATGCCTAATCTATAAAGGAAAGATGCATATTCTTTTTAAGGGTTCTTCCTATGGCTCCTCCAGGGTTTTTCTTTGGTAGACTTATGCATTTTGCATCTCTACAACTGTAAAGATTGGTTGGTGCCTCTACATCAATGAAATCAATTAATCTTGCCTCTTCTTAGCTTGTTTATGTTTGTATAAGTTCATTACCTACATATCTAAGTGTTTTTTCTCTCTTTCCATGCATATATGTTTGAGTTAAATTATTTATAGTTGCTACTTGAGAATATATCCCTTTCCTTCTAACACCTTGTCAAAACCTAACCTCCATGTTTTCCTTTGGGAATCAACCAAATACAGATATGTGTTAGTCACCTGGCCCCTCTTCATCAATTTTTTTGTGCAATCTCAGTCAAGAAGAAATAACTTTTCCATCTTGGTGTACCACCTCCTATTTCACTTTCATTCATTCCTTCTAACCATTTTACCTTGTGAGCTATTAGAGTAGAGTAGTGGTAGGATTTCATGTGTTGGGTTGGACCAACACATTTCACTTGGATCGAATGAGAAATTCAAGCTTCTCTAGAGATTTGACCTCATACATGCAAGTTCCCACACCTTGAGTTCATTTTCATTATGTCATTAGAATGGTGAACCCCGTGTTCAGTAGGGTGTGATTTCATGTGATAATAGTCATATTTTGTATTCTTTATATCATAGGTCTAAATTAAATATTTCATGTTAGTGTGGGTAGGTGAATGCTAGGAGAGACCCTAATTCATTCCCCAAGTGTCTCAATCTATCCTAGGTACATGATTCAAAAAAAGTCTCTTAAGAGGCCTAATAGCAAAAAGCTATCAAAATTTGATGGAGCGATTCTCAAACTTCACTAGGCCTATAGATTTTTCATTTATACTTGTTACTAGATGTGGGTTCATTTCTAAATAATTTTTTCTCTCAAAACCAACCTCAATTACCTCTTAAAATTTATACATATATATCTATGAATGGTCTCTTTGGAAATACACAAGTGACAACTTTAGTTTCATCCACATTGAAAAACTCATCATTGTCAAGTGTAAATGTAGATCAAAAGATTTAATTACACAAGGAATAACATAATTTTTAGAGTGGGACCAAATGATTGTCAAAATCTTAAATTAGATGGTGCATCTAAAAGTACAACTAGATTGATTGTAAGGGCTAGAAGATAGAATGGTCATGAACATGCAAAAGTAATCAAAGGAGTGAAAAAAAGGAGGAACAAATAACATGGGTGGTAATAAATTATGATAGAAGGAAACATGAGAGGAAATTTAAGTTCCAATCATAGGAGAAGAAGGTTAAAAAATTAGTTACATGAGAATGGAACTAGTAAGGAATGTTAGTAGTTATTTAAAATCATCAAAGAAATATTTTCTTGTGGATGGAAAAAAAATTGTAATGGATAAAGGTACAATATAGGTATCAATAAGGTTCAAGATGGAGTTTATGTAGGGGTATCCCATAGTAGTGTTAATAATGAGACCTGTGAGAGTCTTGAGGAGGAGAATGCAAGTGATGATCATGTGATAGTAGAAGAGGAATGAATAGAAAAATTTCACACGAGGAGCATATTAAAACACATAAGAAAATCTTATGGAGAGGCTGGAAGGAAGAATAGATTTTAAGGGGAGTGTATATCTTGGAGAAGGAGGAGGTTAGGTAAATTGGGTTGAAACTCATGCAAGGAAGAAAAAGGGTGGAAATTCTAGGGAAGGATAAATGAGTTGAAACATCTCCATATGTGGGTTTATTTTGAGTAGTATATATAAAACCTAATGGAGGAGGATGGTGTATGACCTATGAAAGGTTAAAGAAATAAGAATAGAAGAAATGTGGAAATTTTGAATATGGACATCAATTAGGGGAGACAATTGAGACTAGTCTAGTAGGAAATCTCAAGGATGATACTACCATTCATTTATATTTTTGATCAAGGGCTCGGTCTATCTTACAAGGGTCATTTCATAAAAGAGCATGCTAGGTCAAGTGAAGATTCTACATATAATAGATAACTTGTTTCTAGATTCTTAAACCTTTGAGGCACTAAAAATAGGTGCTCAAAGGATGGATAACATAATTGAATGCAAATGCACATAGGGTAAAGAGTTTGTGATGTTTCATAAGCATGAAGGATCAAAGGAGAGGAAAGTGTGCAAGTGTGGCTCATGAATGTGCAAAATATATACATTGGGACAAGAACATATGAAATGTGCTAATGAATTCTACAAACATAAATAAGTTTACCATGAATACCTAAAGAGTAAACAAGTCCAAAATATAGCCTTGATTATTAATAAAGGTAACTAATGCACTATAAAGAGTGAAAAATAGGTTAGTACAAGATTCGGTGTCAAAATTAAACTCTATTATAACTCAATTAAATATATGCCATTAGAACCTTCAAACAAACTCTATAGAATGAAATGACATACAGGTATTTAAACCCTTCATAAAAAAATATACAATCATCATTTATAAAAGTAAATGCCACTCAACTTTGATGCATGATGCAAACTTCAAATAAAATCCATAAAATTGATGACATAATAATCACTAGACTCTTCATACAAAATTTGTAGATAATTGTTCATAAGATTCAATATCACTCAACCACAATGCATCAAGAGCACACTAGGTACACTGTAATATTTTGAATCAACATTCAAATAAAAACCATTCAACAAAAGGACATATATGTCTTTAAAAACTTTAAAAAAAACTATATAATGCAACGACATATATTCTATTATAGAAAAGTCAAAATCATGCATAAGATTAAATGTCACTAACCATGATATATAAATAGGAAGACTACCCACATGGTCTTATGATTTTGATGCACAATATCCATGATGTATGCTTCACACAAAATGCATAAAAATATGTCTTATAATGCTATACATGTCATTCAAACCTTAGGCATAATGTATATATATGAGAGAGATAATGATAGAGAGGGGGATATATATGAAAAGATAGAGATATAATATGTACAAACCATTTAAACTATTACTACATACAAAATATTTTTAGATATTGATCTTGATGAGTCCATGAAGGTGTATATAACATCTTATATAATGCCACAAGGCCAACACTATCTCTTAAACTAAAAAAATATCATCAATATACAATCATACAACTTTTTTATGTGTGCCATAAAGGTATACAAAATATCTATGTCTATGTAGCAAATATTATTAATGAAACATTCTACCTCTCTTTTATGAACTAGAAAGTGAACCTTTATCCCCTGAATCAATTGTTTTCATGTGTCATACTAATCTCATGCACCCCTCACTATTTTGAAACTCAACATAAATATATAAACTATAAAATTAGATATTATACCAAACTTTGTAAATTAAAAAATATATTTTAAAATTATATTAAAATGATAAACACACTTACAAAAAATTTGTAGTCTAGTTTTTCTTACCTGTTATGCTCAACATCATCAACAAAGATCTATTCTCAGTCAGGAATTCATACACCAATCTATAGCATAATAAAAGCAATATATATCGATTATTTCCAAATACCTAATTATGTCAATTGAGACAAAATAATGATAATTAAATGCTTACATTCATACTCATAACTTTGTTAGATAATTCAAGGATGAAATTGCTATTGCAACACCAACATCCATTTTTTCTCATAGACCAAGAGGTGTTACAATTGAACTCATTAGCTAAACACATAATAATAGATTTAACTATAAAGATCAAGTACACAAATAATAACATTATATTTTGTAAATTTAAATTTAAAACAAGTTAACAATTTGTACCTTAGTGATATCAACATCAAAACTAACACTACCAATAAGCATGATAGGTTGTGTGGGTGGGATGGTTGATGATGTACCACCCTATGAAGTTATACTTTGAAATATATAAAATATGTAGAATATTAATTCAATTATATAATTATAAATCAATTTATATGTTAAATTTTAAGTATAAAATATAAAATGTATCATAAATTTGTATTAAAACACATGTACATGATCACCAAATAAATTATGTAATAGGTCATCATTGATCACCATACTATCTGCCTCACCATATTTTACTACATGATATCCCTCTATCCTCCCAATACATCTATAATGATAGTGAGTGCACTCATGGGAGATGACAACCTATGCACTTTATGGATTATGGTCTCATCCAATTCAAAAATGATAGCATCTATAACATAGGTAGGAGGTAGGACCATTATAACTCAATGGTATTTTTACTTGATCACCTACTAGAACACAATATTGGGATATTTTTGTGCCGTGATTTTAAGAGTTTCAATGAGACTAGCAATGGAATGCAAATTCTACACCTCTATAGTTACCTTGATGATTGATGGAGCCATCACATGATATAATTTGAGCTAGTGGCCTTTGTTGAAGGTTTGGTATTCAACGAGCTCTTGGTCTATGATGGGAAAGCCTCAACCTCCACCTTGAAACTCCATATAAAAATAATTGAGAATTTCATGAAGGAAAAATCATAGCAATTTTTTCTCAAAAATTATAATGGTACCTCATGGTTATTATATGGAGGATGGTCAAGTACCATCCACCACCTATCCCAAAAAATATTTTATATATCAACATGATTGCACCAAAAAATTGGAAATATCTTTGAAGTCACTAGAAATGGTGCATGGGTTTTGGGGTCAATAAAAAAATCATAAATTTAGGCTTTACTATAAATATATTTTTTCTTCACTTCATTGTAAGATAATTTTTATCACATAAAATTGGTGGCATCATTCTCTATAAGATTTCCATCAAGCAATTTGACTACTAAATAAGTCAACTTGTTTCATCATTGCTTCCAATGATGAAGGAAGTAATGTATGGTGTGGGTTTCCTATGGATGTCTTCAATGGTGAAACTAGTTCTACAAGTTGACTTTTATTTACTTACAAATTCCTTAATAATTCCTCTTGAATTTCCCTAGGATTTTTTCGAAGGGTAGGAGGAGATTGAGGTGATGTAGGGATGTCCTTAGGTATTTCTTCGACTATATTAGGTTTAGGGTTAAGATTTATAGGATTTAGTATAAAAAATAGCATATAAGAAATGTATTCCAAAATAATCAAATTTATGAAAATGCAAACATGATTTGATTCAACTTGACTATGTAGGTCTACAAAGTTGGGGAATACATGTACATTAACAAATCTAAGAGTTTAATTTTTTCTCTAATAATGAAGGATAACCTGGGCAGGAAGGTTAACAGCTCTGGAAGTTTGAATTCTTCCATTGGAGATGGCAACGAGGAGGCGGGTTAAGATGATGATGAGGTAGAACCTAGGCTTTTTGGAGTTCCTTCACTGGTTGCTAGTGGTTGATGGAGCTTGGCCAGCTGTGGACCTATGCCTCTTTCTGCTTCTGGGTGTTGGGTGTTTTCAGCTGTGGCTTGGGCTCTTCTTGGCACTTGGTGTTGTTTCCTTCCCTCTACTAAGGCGGTTGTGTTTTCTATAGGGTGTGGCATTTTCCTGCAATGGTCCTCCTGTTCAGGTTGTGGTTGGATGCTTTGTCATCTGATTTGGTTTCTGGGGTTCGATGATTTATGGTTCCTCTAAGGTGCTTTTCCAATTTAGGCTAGGTTGGCATCTTTTGGTTTTGTTTTCTCCTAGATGTTGGTGCTTGAAATGGTGTTTTTACTCTTCGGAGTTTCTTTTTTGGTTTTGGGGTGGGCTCTTTCCTACAGGTGATTTTCTTTCACAACTCCCCCAGCTACTTTTGGCCGGTGTGGGATTGGTTTGCCTTATGTGGATGGGCTTCAATGTTCTTATTATTTTTAAGGTTGTTGGTGAGTGGTTTTGTTCTCTCCCCTTTGCTGCTGGGAGCGGTTCTCTTGTTGGATTTGGTTGCCCCTCTTTTGTTTGGTTGATATGGTTACCCCTTTGGGCCTATTTGATCTATGTGCAAAAGGGGTGTGGGCTTATTTTGGAGAAATTTTATCTCCTGGTTTCTGTTCCTGACCTTTTGGCTAGGGTATTTTCTTGGATCTTTTTCTTGACCCATCTCAATTAATTCCTGATGGGTGCCTCTGATTTTTTTATGGAGGTGTTTCTTGTGAAGGTGTTGGAGTAGTATGGTCCAAATGAAAGGATGATGGTTTTGGATGGGTTGGATGGGCTACTCTTAATACTCTTCCTCTTAGCCCATGTTGTTATTTTTATTATTTTTGTAGGGTTTATCCTTGTGGTTCTCTCACTGCCCCTTTGCCTTAATTTTCTAGTGGATGTCATGTTTTTCCTCGCTACTAGTCATCTTTGTTACAATACCGTTTGAGGTGGTGCATGCTCCTATGGAGGTGGAGTTGTTTTTTGTTATAGTGTGATTGCAGTGGTGGTAAGGTTTTTCATGATATTTGCACCTATAGAGGGGAGCCGACTCCTTTGGAGGTGGAGTGTGATTTAGCTCTTCATGTGTGGGGTTGGTGCATGAGATCTTATTCTTCTTGATGGTGTGGTTGGATGGACTCTTTCCTGGTGGTTCTTATTGGTATCTATGTGAGCTATGGGTTTAAGGTCCCTGGTAAAACCTAGTTTGATGGAAAGGACTTTGGTCCCTATTTTCTAAATGTAAGTGGGTTTCAAGTTCCACTTTAAACCTAGTCTAGGTCCAAGTTCCCCTATTTAACTTGGGTGTGTTTTGGGTTTTAGGTTCCCATTAAAACCTTATTTGTTCCTTGTAGATCTGGGTAGTCTTCTTGTTCAGTTGGTTATCTGTTATTGGTATGTTGTTGGTTGTCTATGTTTTATTTTTATGCAGTTGGTTCCTCTTTGTATGGGTTTCAGGTCCCCGTCAAAACCTGCTTGTTAATGGTTTTAGGTCCATTCAAAAATTGTTGTAAATGGTTTTATTAAGTCGATTCAAAACCTATTTTTCCATTAATTAAAACATGATTTGATTCAAAAATATTAAAATCTTCCCTACTTACATCTCCTTCGATGTGGCATTACAACAATACTCAAAGTAGGGTGAATTAAACTAAAAGAGGGGTAAAAATTTATTCAAAACAAAATAGAGCAATACAAAGCAAGGGAATTAAACATCCATGTCTATCTCCACTAATTGGTCCAATTTTTGGGACAAATTCGAGGGTAATTAACCCCTTTCCACAATATTCCAACCTAACAAATGATCAAAATCCCATTTAGCCAAACAATCTACAACCCCATTCCATTCTCAAGGAATATGATAGAAAGAAACATAATCCAAGGAAGCACAAAGATTAATTTTTTTTTTATAATAACATCCAAATGCCAACTAACATCCTCTAATTGTCACCTCTTCAACAAAGTCAATACCACCTGAGAATCAGATTCACAAATGATCAATCTCCATCCAACAACACAACCACACTCCACAACACATAAAATGGCAAGAGCCTCCATCACATTGTTAGTATACCAACCCTTATAAACAAAAAAGATAAACTCAATAGTCCCATTACTAGTTCGCCCAACACCACCAATACCAGCATGACTCAGATTTCCACAAGAAGAACCATCTTTTTTGATTTTCAATAAACCTTTAGGAGGATGACACCAATTCCCCTCCCTATTTATCTTTCAAAGAGGATGGTGACATTAGTTTCTCATGATCTGACCAACACTCTGAGTAACCCCCCTCGGAAGAGGAAGATTGAGACGAGTGCAATAGGAAACCTATCCTAGATCCACACCCTCAACCAAGTCACACTTAGCCACAATAGTTTATCCCAAATAATGCAAAATTTTCCACCATAAATGTTGGACAACCAACTTCACATCTTGAAAAATCTTGTGATTCCTCTCTAGCTAGATATGCCAAATAATAAAAGATGGTCCAAGAGCCCAAGTAACTTGAAGAAAATAGGTCTTAATGGGGGCCTTCTCCCACTAGGCAAAGAAATCTACCAAAGAAGAGACATGCTAGCAAGTTTGGTTCTAAATAGCCCATCAAAGGTGCCAAAGCCTTATATAAAAGGAAAATTGGAAGAAGAGATGAGAGACACTCTCTTCACTTTTATAGCACAAAACACACATCGAGGGACCCCGGAACCCCCTCTTGCAAAAGTTATCCCAAGTAAGAAACAAGTTTTGAACCCCCAGCCACATAAAAAAATTGCACTTGGGCCAAATTTGTTCCACACTTGTTTCCACCAAGGAACCTCAATATCTCCAAACACCTTCCTAACCAACTCACCATAACCTACTGAAACAAAATACTTACTAGATAAATCACTATTACTCCAAACCAAAACATCTTTCCCCACCATGGAATTGCATTAATGTGATGCCAAAATTTGAGCTAGCTCCTGCTATCCTCCTTTGACCCTCTTGGTGGCCAATCCAAGGAGTGCTTCCATCTAAGGCTAGTAGCCAGTCCAATATTTTGAACAGACTTATAATGCTCAACTGTATTCCAACCAACAACAAAAAAATGATCACAAAGAGACTAGAGGTGAGGGTAAGTAGAAAGAATATGAGGATGATTGTTGGCCTCTTACAATGATTTAACAACTAAGCTCTTAAAGTTGTGATTCAGAGATTGGACATCTAATCTGAATAGCTATCTTAATCATCATGAAGGTGCATTTAACTTCTCAACCCAGGGACGTAGACTTGAAATGGGTTAGCACAGTATGTGCACTAGGAATCCATAGTAGCCATATTCATTCTACAACTAAGAAGGACATAATGTTGAAAGTAAATTGCTTAGAAAGAAGTAACATAACTGTTAAACATCAACCAACAATTATACTAAAGCTGAAATGAATGGAAAATGAAAATTTGAGCAAACAGACAGGAAACTACTCTGTCTACTTTGGCTACAGGAACAGTCACATAATGGAATTCTAGTGGCTGTAGGAACAGACATTTACCAGATTTGTAACTATTTGCACAAAAAAGTAACAACTAAGCTAAAGGATGGAATTCTCACCAAGTGGGCCCTCTTGGATGAGTATCCCTTAAGAAAAATGTAAACTTAGATGCAACAAGCTTATAACTTCATTTTATTCATTAGAAAGCATGAGTACAATAGAGCAGCATAACTATATTACTGAAAAACTAAGAATGTGAGTACAACATCAAATTAATCAACCTCCTGAGAAGGAGCATTCAAGTCTTATTTATAGGAGGAAAAACTACTAACTAACTACCTATCAAGGTGGTTGACTCCAAAAGATTAGGAGGACGCCACTTTAGGGAAAGCATAGAAAGTGGAAATGAGGTTATGCATGCGTGGAATCTGGTCAAGCCAGTTTTCCTAACGTAGATCTAGCATAACAATAACTCCTATTTTCCCTCAACAAACTATTATGACCATTTACAAGGTAGTTACAATATTCAATTTGAACTAGGAATCTCCCTCCATTGAGAGTCTTCCCTCCATTGACCTTTGAATGATCACCTTGTTGACGTTTATGGTAGATGACCAGCTGGCAGAATCCTCCTCAATTTTGTAGGTTATAATTATAGTTTCATGAAACCATTAGTACACACAACAATTGCATATCTATAACTATCTTAAAGTAACATTCATTAATCCACATGTAAAATTAACATAGATAGTTCATATAGCATGTCAATGTCATTTAAAGGTTACAAAAATAAACTTATGCCCAATGTTTAGGGTTTTGAGGAAATAACATGAAAATGTCAACATCCAAGTATCAAGGTCTATAACAACTACAACAAATAGATGATAAACTCTATAAAAATTGAGCCATAAATTGGACTCATCACTCCTCCCAACCTAAGGTTTTGTTGGTCCTCTAGCAGAGGAAGGATTATTCTTTTGCTTAGTCAATACCCTAAAATTTGCAACTGCAAATTGTCCTAAACCAGTTCTTGCAATGTATGAATTAGGGTCCCAATAGAACCCTTGCTTGTTTTCCAATGTGTTCCATATTTGCTTCTCTGCAACTATATCATACTAATAATACCTAAAACTTGGCATAGGCCATAATAGGATAGGTGGCTGAAAAGTTAATGTAAGCCAAAATTGTCCCTTCATCCTTAAAATCTGTATATATCTATCAACTCTTTTGCATGCTATAGCATAGTTCTGTAGAGAGTGAGGCTCGGCTTGTTTTAACTCATCATTCAAACTGTTCCACCTTTGTGATAGATATCCCATTACAGATTTTCCTGTAGTTTTTGCTACCTTTTCATATTCTTTCTAAACTGCTTCTCTCACAGGTAGGATCCTACTACTATAGCTTGGTCGGTAAAGAAATCTGTTCCATTCCCTAAAAATGTCTCCTAGGTTTCTAGATTTAGCCTTGATGGGCAGGGGAGTGTTGGATTCTATTTGCCTATAAGTCCTAAATTGTTGTCCCTAACTAATTTCATTCTATATCTAGGACATGAATGCCCTTAATTGGAGATCCCCAACATACAACAATGGATTCCAATCATGATCTTGGGACACAACATAATTATGTAAATATAATTCACACAAAAAAAAATTCACTTCAGGAGGAGCAATCTGATAAGCCTGAAAAAATTCAAGGGGAGTCTCAATGGAAGGGTTCAAACTTGAAATGATTCTTGATAATTTAAAAGAAATATTCCTCTCCTTAAAATATAGAGTATAGACCCTTGGAGGAGTTCTGCATTCTAACATTTGAGGTACTAAGGTTGCTACATTGTCCACCTTTTCCTTTAAAGCAACAATTTTCGTATTCTTCTCTTCAATCTCTGCATATTTCTTTTTAATTTCCTCCTTTAGCCTATGTTTTTCCTTTTTCCATTCATCTTCCCTCATTTGCATCTCATTCCATAAGTTCATGGCTACCATGTGCATTGAAAAATCAAAGGGATTATGTATTCCTACCAAAAAAATTCTTGGCACCGATTCTTGCACTTCACATGGCACCTACTACAAGGATTTTGATTGTTCTACAATTGCAACAAGCTCTGCCAACCTTATATCTACATGTTCGTCAAAAATGTCATTTTCCTCAACGTTCACCTGCCTCGTTGGAACTTATGTGTCCTCTCATGATGTTCCTTGAGTGCTAGGGATTCTCTTAGGAGACAAACCAGTGGATGGCCCAACTGGTCTTGATTTTCTATGAGGGGTTTCATGTTTTTCTTTGGCTACAGGAAGAACAGTGTCAGCCTTTCGTTTCTTAGAGCTTGGCACTTCATTTTCTGACATTTTCTTTTTAGCTTTTCCCTTCCTCATTTATGCTTCTTTCTTTTGTGCCCTAGTTTGAGTTAGGGTTCCAAGAGGGACATCATCATTAGAGTCTGAAGAGGAACTATCTTTCTTTGAATGTTCTTCCTCAGAAGAACTAATCTCTATAGTTTGCTCAGTTGTAGGATGGTTTACACTAGGGCTTGCATCAAAAGTTGAATCTCTAGGAGTGGCTTCAACAATGTTCAATCTCCTACTAACCCTACGAGGTTGAGGCAAAACCCTAGGTCAGAAATGCTTTGGTCTAAATTGATCAATATTTAAAAATTCCTCCCAAGTCATATCAGACAAATCATGCAAATATTTTTCTACTAATAATTTGGTCAGACAATGGTGGTAAATATAATTATCCCTACCTTTTTGAGTTTCAGTTGCCATGATTGAAAGGAGATGATATAACACGTTTGGCATGTACATTCTTCTCCCATTACTCATATGATTTAGGAGTTTGAAGTGCACAGAATGTAGGTTCAACTGGTGGCCTTCACAAGTGATGTACTTCACAATGTGGACAAATAATTGCTTCCTCAACTTAGGTAGAGAGGTTCTCTTTTCACCTTGCTTGTCCACATCTAATGGAGGACCACCAGGTTCAGTAAGTTCAACCCTAGTTGACCTTGCATCTTTAGTAGTAGGGTAATGTTCACCATCGCGGGAAACCCTGTAACTTCTGCAATCCTCTCTTCAGTAGCTATTACCTCCAACCCTTTTACCATGGCCTTTCCTTCAGACAATGTCTGGGAAAATTCATGTGCAATGTCTTCATTATAACTGTTGAGCTTCAGGAAATAGTCTAGCCATCCACAATTTCTAAATTTTTCCAAAGAAGGTGCATCCTGCAATATACATCATGAACCATGGGTTCACATTGAATTAACTAACCTCCCATCATTCAACTGTCTGCAATTAAAAAATCACTTTGCAAGGCTTCCCTTTCTACAATCTTTGTCTGAAAGCCCAAATTTCACCCTCCTGCAACACTGCTGAATTCCCAACGTTAATGTTCTATAAAATTTACCTTTTTGGTGACTTAGGATTATGATAGAGGTAATAAAGGTCGTAAGGAGTAATAAATGAAGCATACAATCAAGAAAAATGGTGGTGGTGTGGTGTCATTCTCACACATGCGAGCTATCACCTCACTCAGAATTCAAATTAGCTCAATTTAAATTTTGTTGACATGGACCAACATGGACTAACACATGGACATTTTATTCACACTCCCCCACCAACCTAAATTTGAGCTTGTGTCCTCACATGTGAGGTGCTAATGACGATGTGACAGCATAGGGGATAATTACATGCTATGGAGAACATCTACATTAATGTACATGAATGCAATAAATGTACTAAAAGATAATTAAGATGTAACAAATTGATGCACACATATCTAAATTCATGGAGTATTTGTTGCAAAGAATATTGAGGAAGTACCAATCACCTTTTAAGAAGTCATTTGAGCAATTAATGAAAGTGGAGATGGAATGAAGTGAAGTAGAATGAATTGAAGTTATGGTGGAGTGATGGAAGAGAGAGAAAGGTGGAGATGGATGGGCGGATGGGTGGATGAATGAAGAAGTGGACTCCCGCAAAAGTGGAAGTCTTTATTATGACCATTTACGTACCTTGGTTTGCTAGAAGGAGGGACACTGGGTCTACTTCCTTCAGCTGTAGGAAGTTTGAGTGTTGCATGCTAAGTGAATTATTCCATGAATTCCTCCTTGGAAGTTGGCTTGTGATACATAATGAGGCAATGACCGTTGACAAGCAACTTAAATCTCACAGGGTCAATGCTAGTGAGCTGAACAACTTTGTTGGGAAAGAATTTAGCAACCTCATATGGTCCTAGCCACCTTGTTTATAGCTTACCAGCATTATCCTAATAGCTAGAGTCATAAAGGAGTGCCCAATCACCTAGCTAGAATTTCTTGTCCTTTATGAATTTTTCATGCCACTTTATTCTTTGATTTTGCACTACCTCTGTGTGATGCAAGGTTGTCTTTCTCATCTCATCCAAATTATTCAGTTGCATAATTCTATCCTTTTGTTCCCCAAAGATAGTCATCCCTAAGTCTAGTGAAATCCTAAGAGTCTTATGCTCAAATTCAATGGGCATCATAGTTGTCTTTCCATAAAACAACTCAAAAGGAGTGAAGCTTGTGGTTGTTTTCTAGGTGGTCTAATAGGCCCAAACAACTTCTAGCAGCTTATTTTTCCAATCCTTCCTATGGATAGCCATTGTTTTGGTCAAAATGGCTTCAATTTCCCTGTTGGTCACCTCAACCTGGCCATTGGATTGAGGGTGATAAGGACTAGACTTCTTTTGCCCCACATTATATTCATTAACTAGTGTTGTGACAAGGGTTGATGTAAATTGTGCCCCTTGATTAGTCACTATCTCCCTTCGAACCCCATACCGTTTGAAAAATTCCTCATAAAGAAATTTTGCAACCGTATTATCTCTTGCATGCTTCATGGCTTTAACTTCTACCCACTTGGTTACATAATCAGTGTAAACTAGAATATAGGTTTTACCATTTGATGGAGGATCAATGGGTCCTACAAAATCCAATCCCCATTTATTAAATGGAGTGATTACTACCTAGAGGTAAAGGGGAATCTCATAAGATTTGGTTGTTCGACCCATCCTCTGACATCTATCACACTTCCTTGTATATTTCGTTGCATCCTTGTGGAGTGTGGACCAGTAATATCCTATGTTCAGAATCTCCATTGCTATCCTCTTGGATGCAAAATACCCTCCACAGGGTTCATTGTGACATGCATGCAATATATCATGTCTCATCTTCCCTCACACATCTCCTCATGACATGGTCTAGTCCAGTGTAAAACAAGCATCCTACAATCCATGAGAAAGGAAAAGTTTTCTCAATGAGCACCCTTCTCTCTTTTGGAGAGAAATGGGGAGGAACTCTCCCTATGACTAGATAATTAGCTATGTCAACATACCAGGGTGTATGCACACTGATGGAAAATAAATGTTCATCAGGGAAAGAGTCATCAATGACTTGATTGTCCTCTAATGTAGTCAACCTTGAAAGAAAGTCTACAACAACATCGGCCTTCCCTGGTTTATCAACAATGGTTATGTCAAACTCCTGCATCAACAACAACCATCTTGCTAGCCTACCTGAGATCAGGGGCTTATTCATGAGGTACCTAATGGCTGCATGGTCTATGTGCACAAAGATTTGATAGCCTATTATGTAGTGCCTAAATTTCTTAAGGGCATATACCACTACCAACATTTCCTTTTCTGTCACTTTATAATTGAATTCAACTCCTTGCAAGTTTTATTGACAAAATAAATAGCATTCTCAATTGCTCCTTCTTTCTACCCCAAGACAACTCCTATAGCATAGTTTGATGCATCTATATGAATATGAAAAGGAATCTCCCAATTAGGACCTTTGAGTACAAGAGTATGAGTTAAAGCCACTTTCAAATTAGAGAACGCCTTGTCACAGTCTTTTGTCCATTGGAACTCAACACCTTTAGTTACGAGATTGTACAATGGTGCTACCATTTTGCTTAAATATTTGATGAAATTCCTATAGTAGCCTACATGTCCCAAGAAACTCCTAACATCTTTTTGCTTTGCAGGTATAGGCAGATTGGTGATCACCTCAATCTTGGTAGGATCTACTTGAATTCCTTGGTGAGAGATGTAATGGCCAAGGACTACAACTTCCTACATCATCATGAAGCACTTTTCACTGTTTAAAGAAAAATTATGGTCTTCACATCTTTGTAAGACTCTCCTACAATTTTCCAATGCTTCATTAAAATCAGCACCATAGGTAGTAAAATCATCCATATAAATCTCCATGCAATCATGTGAGATATCTAAAAATATGCTAATGACTACCCTTTTAAAAGTTGCAGGTGCATTGCATAATCCAAATGGAAGTACTGTGTAGGAATAAGTTCCCCATGGATAGGTAAAGGTGGTCTTCTCTTGGTCCTTAGGTCCAATTTGTATCTGGTTATAGCCACTGAATCCATCTAGAAAAGAAAAGTACTGCTTGCCTACAAGGGAATCCAACACTTGGTCTATGAAAGGAAGGGGAAAATGGTCCTTTTTGGTGGCAGCATTGAGCTCCCTGTAATCAACACAAACTCGCCACTTCCCTCCCTTTTTGGGCACAATCACCAATGGAGACACCCACTGGCTATCTAAAATGGGGTAGATAAATCCTGCATCTAGAAATATTTGTAGTTCCCCTTTTACAATTTCTCTTAATGTAGGGTTAATTCTTCTTTGTGGTTGTCTCACTGGTGTGCAATCATATCTAATGTATATCCTATTAGTGCAAAGCTTAGGATCCAATCCCTTCATATCATGATAGTCCCATGCAAATGCATGTTGGTAGGTCTTCAGTAAGTTTTTCAATGACAGTTGTTGTTCTTCACTCAACTTGTTGCTAATATTTAGATATTTCCCTTTTGACACTTGCACTTGTATAGTTAAATCTATCATAGTTGCTTCACTAATTCTTGGTACCTTAAGTTCATGTGGAAGCAATGTATGAGACATACCTATTGCTGCAGGAAGTTTAGTTGCAGGAAGAGCAGGAAAAAGTGTCTTCACTGGACCAACAAAACTAGATGCATGAGAGGATGATGCTTCCTGCATTTCGCAATGGTTCTGAATTATGCTAGACAATACTTCATCTTCTTCTTGAACTTGCATGAAATAAATTTTTCCTAACATCATAAGTTGTGCCACATAATTGAATTCCTCAACCTCTTCACCAACATGTGGCCATATGGGGTTATCCATATCATGGGATGGTTGAGCAGGAGGGTAGAGAACAAGCTTTTTGGTGATATTTCCATTAGAAATGGTCATGTATCCTATCCAAAATCCAATATAGGCATATGTTGTTGCTAACCATGGCCTCCCTAGGATGATGGGATACCCACCTAGTGTAGCTTTAGGAGAAAGAATCATGAAATCTATTGGGTACTCCCAAGAGTCTAGAGTTACCACAAGATCTTCTACTATACCATCATATTTAACAATGGAACTATTAGCAAGTTGCAGGGCAGTAGGAGTAGGTCTCATGCTTGCAACATTTCTTTTTTGCAGGATATCCTTAGTCATCACATTTATTGTTGCTCCCAAATCAATCAGAGCATTCTTTATTTGGATCCCATTTATAACAACTCCTGCCACATGACTACCTAGGTCATTGTATTTGGGAACAGTCACTTTCCCAAGCATGATGTCAGCCAGCTATCCCACCACATGAACCTTAGTGGGGTCTTTATTTTTCCTTCCTGGCTTCTTGAGGCATGCTTCCTTAATTGATTTTCCATATATGGGAACATCTTTTATGGCTTGAAATAGAGGTATCTTGACACATATATGCTTCAATTGATCTAGGATGTGAAAGGTTGTTTCCTCATTCTCTTCCCTTTTTTTTAGCAATTTCCAAACTCTAAGGAAATGGTGGTTATTGTTCAATTTGTTGGACTGGGACTAGTTTAGGGTTTTTAGGTACACTTGGCTGAATGGGGACATTCAGATGCTCCTCTTCTTCGACAGGAAGCTCAATGATAATGGGTGTGGAAGGAGCTGAAAAAGTAGTTCCTGAGTGCAAGTGGATGTCACTTACACTCATAGCATATGTAATAAATTGATTTAGATCAAAAAAGTATACTGGTTGTTGTTGTTGTGGTTTGTTCTTTGGGTTAGGTCTGGGCTAAGTTGGTAGCTGAGTAGGTCTAGGTGTGGTTGAACTTGAATTAGCAAGAGGAGGCATTATAGTAGGTTGTTGGGGCTAAGAAGGTGGTTGCATGTAACTGGTTGTCTAGTTTGGCCATTGTTGTCCTCCCCTCCATTAAGATATTTGCTACCAGTTCCTTGGAGGTGGCTGCCAATTCCCTTGAGGTTGTTGCCACTGGGGTGGAGAGTTTTGGTGATTGGGCCAAGTATTTGGAGGATTATTCCAAGTTTATGGTGGATATCCTCCATAGTTGGATGGATATGGGAGCTGCCATTGGTTACCTGATGCATAAGAATTGAAATATGGCCCAACAAAGGATAATGGATATGGTGGCATACCTTGTCTTGGAGCCCATGGTCTCCTTTGTACAATGTAATAGACTTGATCATCATTACCCTAGATTGGCTTGAACTCAAGTGGGATATGCTTACTATCAATGTTAGCTACCATTTTGCATCTGCGGTCCTTCTTCTTTTGTCTACAATGAGGGAAATATTCTGCCAACATTGCCTTTGCCTCCTCTTGTTTCTTCTTTGCTTGAAGTGTATCCATTTTAGTAGCTAGATTGTTCATGATGTCTTGCTTGAAGTCTGCTAGCAAATGAGTTATCTCCATCCTTGAAACTCCATTGGTAGATGACTTACCTATAAAGGATTGATAAGCTCTCCCTTTCTTTGAAGTTTCCCTAGAATAGTTCTGACATATCTTCTTGATATCCTCCCAAGGGACTTGAGTGATATCTCCTCCTCCCATTAGGTCCAAAACATCAGTGCAACTGTCATTAATTCCTCTTAGGAAGAGCAACTTTTTTTATTCTTCATTAACTGTATGGTGAGGCTATTTCTATAGGAAAAAAAAAAACCTTGAAATATAATCCCCTAGACTCCCATCTTCCTTTCGATGCATCCTAAAGATGTCATCTCCTCTCATGTCACTACCCCTACAATATTCTTTGCACTTCTCAAGGAACTTTATCTTCATGTCATCCCAAGTCTCCACAGTATTTCTACCTAAGCTCATAAACCATCTTAATGTAGCCTCTTTCAAGGTGGCAGGGAACAACTTAAGCCTATGAGCATTAGTGGTATAGTCATAGCTTCTACAAAGAATATCAAACTCAAACAAGAAAGTATTAGTGTCTTCTGTGACAAGTCAATAGAACTTAGGAATGATTGAAGTAGAGATTATTTTGAGGTTGTCAACTTCATTCTAATGAGCAATGGGGAGAGAAAAAGCTAGTTGGTTATGTCTGTTTCTATTTGCATCACCCATGCCTTCTTGATGGAGTTCCAAAGAAAAGGGATTCTCAATTTGATTGTGGTCTTCAGATGAAGTGTCAGAACTAGTTAGATTGGGAAATGCATCAGCAAAAGGGTGTGCTTCTTCTTCGCGTCTTGGCATATTTTGATGCTCAACTTGTTGGAATCGATCAAGGTTATTAGGAAGGAATCTCTCATGAGCATCTCTCCTCCTTCCTCTCTGCATACAGTATCAACTCAATATTAGCCAACTCACACAAAGAATTTGCAAAAGAATAGTGGATCATTACTTTCCTAAATAAGGGGTATACTAAGAACAAGCTTTTAGAAATACTACAACAAGAAAGAAACTATCAATGACTCGAAAGAACTCCCTAGTTTGACACCATCCTTGGAAATGACACCAAAAATTTTGGCTTCCTATAATGATTTAACAACTAATCCCTTAAAGTTGTGATTCATAGATTGGAAACCTAATCTAAATAGCTATCTTAATCATCATGAAGGTGCATTTAACTTGTCAACCCAGGGACGTAGACTTGAAATAGGTTAGCATAATATGTGTACTAGGAATCCATAGTAGCCATATTCATTCTATAGCTAAGAAAGACATAATGTTGAAATTAAATTGCTTAGAAAGAAGTAACATAACTGTTGAACATCAACCAAAAACTATACTAAGCTAAAATGCATGACATAAATGAAAATATGAGCAAACAGACATGAAACTACTTTGTCTCCTTTGGCTGCAGGAACAGTCACAGGATGGAATTCTAGTGACTGCAAGAACAGACAGTTGCTAGATTCGTAACTATTTGCAAAGAAAATTAACAAATAAGCTAAAGGATGGAATGCTCACCAAGTGGGCCCCCTTGGATGAGTATCCCTTAAGAAAATGTAAACTCAGATGCAACGAGCTTATAACTTCATCTTATTCATTGGAAAGCATGAGTACAATAGAGAAACATAATTATATTACTGAAAAGCTAAGAATGCGAGTACAACATCATATTAATCAACCTCTTGAGAAGGAGCATTCGAGTCTTATTTATAGGAGGAAAAACTACTAACTAACTACCTAGCAAGGTGGTCAACTCCAACAAATTAGGAGGACGCCACTTTAGGGAAAGCATAGAAAGCGGAAAGGAGGTTATGCATTCGTGGAATTTGGTCAAACCGGTTTTCCTTAATGCAGATCTAGCATAACAATAGCTCTTATATTCGCTCAAAAAACTATTATGACCATTTACAAGGTAGTTACAATCTTCAATTTGAACTAGGAATCTCCCTCCATTTACCTTTGAATGATCACCTTGTTGACCTTTATGGCAGATGACCATCTAGCAAAATCCTCCTCAATTTTGTAGGTTCTAATTATATTTGCATGACAACATTAGTATGCACAACAATTACATATCTATAACTATCTTAAAGTAACATTCATTAATCCACATGTAAAATTAACATAGATAGTTCATATAGCATGCCAATGTCATTTAAAGGTTACAAAAATAAACTTATACCCAATGTCTAGGGTTTTGAGGAAATAACATGAAAATGTCAACATCCAAGTGTCAAGGTCTATGACAACTACAACAAATGGATAATAAACTCTGTCAAAATTGAGCCATAAATTGGACTCATCAATGACCATCCCAAGAACACCACCAAAAAGATCCTAAGACCCTGTATGACATATCCAAAAAAGACCCTTCCTAACCAACTGAGCCCCCAATTTGAGGGTATTCCAAATCATAGATTCCCTTCCTTCTAAAGGGAAATGAGGAACATCAAAAGTGTTAACATCCTTAATATACTCGTGGGTAATAATACGGGCCTAAAGCTTATGTTGACTAGTACACCAACACCAATATAACTTAGATGCAAGAGCTTTCCCATTCAAAACAACAAAATGCAATCCAAGGGCCCCCTCTTTCTACAGTTTGGACACCATATCCCACTTAACAAGGCTCCACTTAACTAACTGCAAGTTACCACTCCAAAGAAATTATCGTGAGAGAGCATCAAATTCCATCATGAAATACAAAAGAGCTGCCTGGACAAAACACCTGTAAATAGGGAGAGCCTGGATAACAAACTTCAAAAGAATCACTCTTGCAACAATAGAAAGCCAATGGGTGAGTCCAATGATTGAATTTACTGTGCAACTTATCAAGAAATTTTTTCCAAGAAGACCTGAGCTTCCTACCAACAACAAGAGGTATTCCTAGTTAGACAAAGGGAAGAGACCCAATCTAAAACCTCAAAATATTAGCAATTCATCATTGAATAACTTGAGGAGTATTAAGAAAGAAGATAGAAGACTTGTGTTCACTGACTTTCTGACTTGAAGCAACAAGGTAAATATCCAAAGCTCGCCTAAAAGAAATATCCTCCCTGAAGGCGAGCCCTCCCCATAAGAGAAGTGTCATCCACAAACTGTAGATGAGAGAGCTGCAGTAGCCCATTGCCCCAACTCCAATGTTGAATCCTGCCCTTGGAAACCCACGACTTAAGAAATCTTCCCATAATAATAAACAGGTAAGGGGAAAGAGGATCACCTTATCGAAGGCCCCTGGAAGCCTCAAAAAGCTCAAAAGGTTCCCCATTCATAAGAACAGAAAAAGAGGAAGAAGTAACACGACTCATAGTCTAGCTAACCCAATCGAGACTAAAACCAAAGCCTAGGAGAATTCTCTATAGAAAACTCCACTTAACCCTATCATAGGCTTTGGCTGTATCCAACTTGATAAAAATAGATTTGTCCTTAGAAGTCATTATAGAATGAATGATTTCAAATGCAATCACCATCCCATCTAGGATATGTCTACCAATCACAAAACCTCCTTGTTCCTCAAAAATTACAAAAGGAAGAAAAACTTTAAGCCTCTCTACAATCAATTTAGTAATAATTTTGTACACCACATTACAAAGAGCAATATGTCAAAAGAATTCAAGCTAATTTTCACCTTCCTTTTTGGGAACATTTGAGAACCAAAAAAGTAGAGTTCAAGGCACAAAGCATCTGCTTACTGTGAAAAGAATCTTGGGAAGCCTCCAACAAATCTAAACTTAGAATATCCCAAAATTCTTGAAAAAAATCAATAGGAAAACCATCTGGACTAGGTGCTTTAACTTTATTCATCTCAAAAACAACCTCTTCCAATTCGGGCAAAGAAATCAGGAAGATGAGGAAATCATTCATCTCCTTGGAGATTAGGGAGGGAATGCCAACAAGGATCAAATTCTCCTCATCTTCTGCAGGAGGTGAATCCTCAGAAAAAAGAGCAGAATAAAACAGTCTGGCCTCGCGGGACAAAGCCAGCAACAAAGAAATGTAGATCCCATCTGCATTAACCAGAGAGGAGATACAGCTTTTATTGCGACGAGCCTGCACAAAATGATGGAAGAAAGAAGTATTCCTATCCCCTTCCTGAAGCCAATCAATCCAAGCCTTTTGCTTCTAGAAAATCTCCTCCCGAAGCTCCCACTCCTCCACTACTCTCACAGCCTAGGATTCTGCTTGACCCAAAGCATCTAAAAAACCTAAATCCTAAACTTGGTGAGTAATCACATCAAGATGTGCCTAGGCATTCCTCTTCATTACCTTAAAATTGTCAAAACTCATCCTATTCCATCTCTTAAGGTGAAATTTAACATACTAAAGTTTCTTCACAAAGGTGTACATAGTTGTACCATAAGCAGGGCTGCCATCCCACCACCACTGGGCCATAAGATCATGCAAAGAAGACTCTTGAGGCCACATAAGCTAAAACTTAAAGGGAGGATTCTTGGGAGCTGTAAAATAGGTTGCTAAAATTTTAATTGGCCAATTATCAGAACCCCTCTAATCAAGAATCTCATAACCAATAACCAATCTCCCTCCCACCCAAACATAGGAAACAAGAAATCTATCCAACCTTTCAGAGATCGCTTCCTCTCCACTCTGTCTATTATTCCAAGTGAAACCCCATTACAAGGCTTAACATCTATTAAAACAATCAAATCCACATTTTCCCAAAAGAGATCAAAAATAGGCCCAAGCCAAGGCAACCCACCTCTTTTCTCCTCCAAGCTCTACACAGAATTAAAATCACCAGCTAATATCCAAGGAAGATATGGAGCACATGATCTAACATACCTTATATGAGCCCAAAGCCGAATTTTTCCACAAATGTCAATCAGGGCATAAACATTAGTAACCAGAATGGTCTCACCAATTTCCAATGAAGATGCAACCATGGAAATAGTAAAATGGCTATAAATACACCAAAGTGGAACAATATTTCTTGGATCCCAAAAAGAGCCAAACCCCCAAAACTCCCCTGAGAATCAATGCAATGACACTAACCATAATACCAAATATGTGAAGCACATTGAAGCATGAAATCAACTAAAAGTTTAGTCTCCTGAACATAAAAAAATGTTCAAAGAATGGACAACCAAATCATAAATAGCATTTTGACGAGAGGTTCTATTCAACCCCCTTACATTCCATGAGAGAACAATCATGGGGGAGATGGAGAAAAGTGGGCATCAATGGGTTTAACAGACCTAGATTCCACCAACAAATCTCTAGTACACTTAATCTTCTCAAAATCCTTCTAGCGGAAACTTTTAGAAGAGTGCTCAGACAATCCCTTCGTAATCGTGTGTTGTTGCACCCCCAAGGCTAGAGAAGACCCCTATTTCTTTCTAGAAACTAGCCCCTCCTTTTCCAAATCTGCCAAAACAATATCATCTTTGTCTTGCATAGGATCATTTAGAGATACCAGATGATCCTGCGTACCCTGAGATAAATGATTATCCTAATCCATATCCCTGCCCCATAGCACAACCCATACCACCAGCATTAGAAGGAAAATTCGATGGGATTCCTTCCTCCAAGGTTGAAGTGCCCAACACGTCAAACCAATTAAAGTCCTCTTTGTTCTTCTTGTCCTTGAATGATCTCTTTTGGCCATGACCCTTGGCCTAAGGCTTAACCGACATAAAGCTATCTTTATCTAATTCACCCTCTATCATGGAAGATTTCTCTTTATCCTCACCAACTTTTGGAGCCAAAGACGAAGAGAAGGAATTAAAAGGAGGTGCCTTATTAATCCTAGGACATTGCTTCTAAAAATGTCCATACTCATGACAAATTCGACAACGAAAAGGAAGGGAATCATAATCAAGTTGTTGAATCCAAGACAAAGAGACAAGGCAGATTTCCAGAGAATCCAACAAGGGATTATTCAAATCAACCTCCACAAAAATCCAAGCAAAGGAAATAACCTTTCTTTCAAGGTTTTGTTGAGCAATTGCAACAAGCTTACCAAAAAGAGCAGCAATCTGTTGTAATATATCTTCTCTCCAAAACTCCAAGGGAAGTTATGGTAGACGAACCTAGACAGGAACCCTCGATGACAATTCTTCAGCTATATTAAAACCCATATGCTAGGGTTTAATAAACAATCCAACCTGATTATACAAATAGGGTCATCCCTCAAAAACCTGATTCCTATTAGCCATATTAGAAAAAAAACCACAAAATAGTTGTTTGTAGCCACCATTAGCTCCATGTCACCCTCAACCTGCCATGAACATCTAATCCAAGCATCCAAAGTCAGGAGAGGAATAAGGATTCCAAGAAATTTGTAGATTAAAGCATTCCTACTCCAATAAGAAACGTCATCAACCACATATTCAAGAGAAAGAACCAATACCGAGCAATCCTAGCTCCTGGGCAAACAACCATTCACTTTCTTTAGTTTAGGGCCCTCCCCCACATAAAATGACTCAGACTATTGAGTGTTCAATCCCGAAGAAGAACCATTTTGAAACACACTCCGATTAGCCACCACCAGATTAGTAGAAACCTAATGCTCCACCATTATCCCACCAACAGACACCCCCAAACCCAAGAAAATAGAACCCCATCACCCCACACCTCACATCAAACAAAACGAACAACAAAAAATAAAAAAGAGTCCCCCCCACCGAACACCACACTCGCCCCCCGCCATTGAAGACAACTCAAACACTACCAAGGAAGACAAAACAAAACACATGCAAGGGCATGCATGCGACCTTAGAGGTCGTGTGCAACCTCACTTGCACAGAGAGACGAAACCATCTGAGCTCTCATCAACCCCTAGCCAATAGAAAAAGTAGGGTGAATTTGAATGATGAAATGTGATCAAATTTCTCTCTAAAATATTATAGTTTTCCTCCCCCAACCATAGTTGTCAATGGGAAGTCAACCCATCTTTTTTATGCAACCAATACATGCTCATATTTTGGTGTCACAAAACACAAGCACATTTTTGTGTCACAAAATATGCACACACATGGCTTATTCCAATCCATAATGTATGATCAAAGTGGTATATTCCAATCCATAATGTATGATCGATTTACTTCATCTTTCAAATAACGTGAATGTGTTATAGCCAAAATGAGTGATGGTTTCTTTTTTATCTCTAATTTTGGTGAACATACCCTTACAACCCATGGAATTCTAACCACACATTAGATTATGCAACCAATTCTAATTATAAACATTTTTTATTAACCAAATAAATTTAATCTAAACAATCCTAAAGAGTGGAACTCCCATTTTGCTTCTATCGAAGTATTGTAATTAACTTTAAAGATGGACTTGGTATGCTTGGTCACCATGAATTTTACATGAACCACAATTGGAATGTAATTGGCATCCCCTCTCCTTGTGACTATCAATAAATTCTATAGACTTCCTTTGATCAATACACCAAGTCCCCCAAGCCTAATAAAATCTAACACAACCTAATTAATCTATCAACTAGACAATTTCCATTTCCTTTGATATTATGGCATCTCATTTTGGAGGCATGGTATTACAACCCAAGTTCAAATAATCATGCAAGGTATTGTAGGTGTTGGTGAATTATACTTGGTTCAAAAAATTAGACATCCATTTTTAGCAACTATTCCTCTATCCCAATCACCAAATGTATTGTTGCTCTCTCTAATTGGTATTAGAGAATTCAATATTAGTGTATTCACAATCCATGTTGGCCTCTACATTACATTGAAAGAGATAAGTCCTCTTAAGGGGAAAGTGTAATGCTACTTTTCCTTGAATATAAAATTGGATAGATTAATATATCAAAGTTAATCTTATATGACAATAGATTTATTAGTGTTATTATATAATTTTAAATATTATAAGATATATAATTAAATATTTATTTATCAATGATAACTAATTGAAGACTTAAGCGCATTAAGGTTACGATCATTAATATATAAATTAGCATTTAATGATATGGATATGATCAAAAGAAACAAATAACATCTTAAGATAATTTAATTGAATCAACTCCATCTCATTTATAATTGAAATGTCTTTGAATAAGTTCAATACTTAACTAAATCACAACACCTAGAAAGGCCACTCGCACCTTAGGAATAGATAGACAGTCTTCACCCTCATAGCTATGGCACACTCTAGAGAACCTACATAGAAACACAATATGTTTTTATATACCATGTAAATGCATCAAAGCCATAGCTAAGACAATCCCAAGTGTACTTTGTACCCTAAGTTGGACACACTTTGTGCTCTCTTCTCTAGCGCTCATAGACCGCCAAACCACCCTCTTATTCCTTGAGTGAGCTCAATGCCCTTCCAAGTCTCACATAAATGTTTTGTATAAGCCAAGTAAGGGTTGGCCGTTAAACCATCACACCATTTCACAAAGGTTGCCTTTGATTATTATTTAATAAATATTATTATTCTCTCTTTTAAAAGAGTTTTCATAAAAATTCTTTATTAATCTCCATTTTAACCAAAAGGATCATATTATTTTTTATTTTTCTCTCTGTTTAATGCTTTCATGACTTTATTTTCACTTTGGTGAAAATGTTTCATAATAGAAAGCACAAGGAACATTTCAAAAGAGTATGCACTTCATTCATTGTGTTTTAATTGACGAGATGATTATTTTAGGCCTAGGTTATTGGCTCACATTAATACAAACTCACATGAAACCTTTCCCATTCAATATCACATTCTTTTCAATATTTGCTCCATCATCCTCATTGGTGATTTGATTCAACTACCACTCGTAAAATACATGCTTATGTATGCTTGGGCATCATATGGGACAACACTTGGACACAATATTAAAATAGTTGTTATATATTAAACACAATCTTACATCAACTTGTATTTTGTAGCCTTCTCACTAATATTATGAATAAAACTAAAAGGGTCTCAAATTGGGAACTACTTATACCACACTCAAATCCTTTCCACCAATGATGAGAAGGTTGCATTCTAGTCCTTAATACATTGTTTCCAATGAATAATTTGGTTGATTTCCATAATAAACACATGCTTAAATCATTGGGGGGGTACAATTGCACATCATAATGCAAAACAAAAAGAGTACAATCATGTCCAAATCATGATGACGAGCAATGAGATGCAATGGTGCTCTTGTGCATTGGCCAAGTTATGTTCACTTCAAAGCAATGGTCATAACAAGTCTTGTCAATAGAGCACTAAGAAAAGTTATTGTTATCATATACATGAGCAAGACCAACCTACCATGTATTCCAATCTTTGTCGTGGTCAAGTTCAAGCATTATGTAGGTCCACCTTGGGATCCAAATGATCCATGCTATGCTTGCCTGTGGTAGTCACTACCAACTCCCAATTAAGATGGCATGAACCTTAACAATTCACATATTCTAGGGTCTAATACTTGAATGAGCATCAATCGACATTAGAAACATTGATCATTAGGGTCTCACATTCATTGTTGTCTCATGGGTGTTACATATTACTAATATGTACATCTCTACAACATTCAAACATGAAACATAAACACACACTCAAGATAGTGTATACATGTCCGTCATGAGACAAAATACAATTTATCTTGTAATATTGATTTTAATCTTTTGGACCCTTTTCTTCAATCATAACTATTATTACATTTTTTTAAATATACAAAATAATATCATTACCACATTTTAATATTATTTACATTTGTCTATATTCTTGAAATTAATTTAAAATCACATTCATTAGAACCTATAAGCATTCATTGCACATTTAAGTGTGATTGCTAGTTTATTTCTTTTTTGCACAAACAATGAGAAAAATGCATCTATATCCCATCGTGCTAAGGAAGAACAATAAGACATCTAAAGTCAAACAAGATAGGAAAGAAGAAGAAAAAAAGTTGTATGTACTATCCTTTAAACACTCTAAAAGACATTTCATTAAAAGTAATGAAGGTTGACTAAAAGATTATTCACCTTCCCTCCTCATTCCGTTCCATTCTATTACGAAAGAACAAAAAGACAACTACAATAAAACAACATTAGAAAGAAGATATTTAAAAATATTTTAATACAAGATAAAGTTGTCTAGAAATATAATTCTCTTCCCTTGTAATTATACTGCTAATAAGAAAGAAAAAAAAAATATAGTAAATAAAATAGATACTAATACTCACGTTTAGAATTCAAGAAGTATCTACTAATTACTTAAATTGTCGAGTTCTTCTCTATGAACTGGATTGGGATTGAAAAGCTGTCGAAACTTTCCGTTGATCACCAGTCAAACTAGAAGGTTGATATTAAGGGAACAAATCCCCTAATCGATTTTGCTCAATTTTTTTATATTTTTACATATAACTTCCAATCTCTTGTTGCTACTGAGACAGGAGATATTAACCTTTTAGTGCACGTTTCCTTTCTATTTATTATATAAAAGTTGCACCTATTATATAGAAGAAAAAACAATCTCATCTACAATCCCATAACCTTTGGCCAATTTCTAGCAACAAGTTTGGGATCTTCTTATTCTATAGTATGTACAGATTACATGATCTATTTTTATCATTCATATCCTCAAAGAGTTAATCGTAGGCAGAGTCCTCTAAACTTGTTCTTGCTAGGCATGGTGTTTTAAAACAGTTCATATGCCAGCCAAACACTCCGGTGGGGGAACTGGGTACCTGGATTTGTCTGTACAGTAGTCATATACCATGTGATTCAGCCTCACCCACCTGTAATTCCTGGCCTGTACAGGACTGAGACTTCTGAAGTTCAAACCCTCCCACCAATTGGTGGTGTTAGAGGGACAGCTAGCCCCTCCAGGAATTGCACATGCTTCTATATCAAATTCTTTGTAATAAGCATTGAATGGTGCTTTACTCCAGTCTATCTTCTCCAGCCCTCCTCTTGTAGCCCAGTTATCTGCATTCCACAGAGTGGAATATATTCCCATGGGCTGAGACTTTGGATAAAGGGTCCCTTTTGCTTCATTGTTTTTATATACTCTGATTGGTATATCATCTACTGAGAATCTGCACACACAGAAATGTCCTCTTTTCAGCATGATGGCTCAAAAAGTAAAAGAAATAATTGGGTTAGTGAAGGCTATGCTTACACTATATGATAGTGGTTCCATAGAATAGAGTAGGTGTGAAATTTTGCAGAAGGATCAAACCAGAGGTTTACTCTCTGTTCTTTGTCACCCTTGCCATGGGTAAATATATTTGTTTGGACAGTATATGGTTGTCCTGATCTGTTCCCCAAAAACTCAAAGTCTAATTCATCCCTCACATTGTCTGTGTCCGAATTCATCTGTTCATACAAACATAAATTAGCTAAAAGGAAGGGCATATTTAAATCATAACCTAACCCTGAAGAGGGGTCTAAAGTAAATAAACTGAAACGTCGAACTAAATAAAAAGAATGATACAATGAAGCCCAAAACAGAAAGAAACTAATCACGTTCCAGCAAGACCGGCCTTAACTTCTAAGATAGACAATACTTTTATTAGTATCCATTTGCTATTGGACCATGGAGCTGATTAAGTGCAAAGGTGTAGCACACAAAGGGATTTGATAATGCATTTCTATATCGAATATTGTATTTCCTAGACAAGCATGAAGACAGCTCAAGTACAAGTGGTAGAAGAGAATGTCAACTGGATCCTAATGGAGGAGAGAGATGGAGGCAGCTTTTCTTCCATCTATTGTAGATGTGGAGCAAACAATTGGACAAAGGGACTCTGCAAACCTTTTATAACTTCACGGCAGGGCAGGGTTACTTATGGAATGATTGAAAGAAGTTATAATCCACACTTTTTAAAAAAATTACTGTATTATTAGTAGAGAAGTAAGGTTTTTAAGTGGGTTTTATATGTTATTGTTGAATGGTTGTTTCTTTTATTTATATTGTTGTTTTTCCAATTGAATAGGACCCAATTTTATGATAGACTTTTATAAATGATGAGATCAATAGAATATAAAGAATATAATTATTCTTTAATATTTCTTTTATTCTCTTTCAAATTTACTAAAGTTACACTTGCTCTCCCTAATATTCTTCCTTTTCATTACTCCTTTTCAATCAGTTTTAACTTTCCATATTTAAATAATTAAAACAAAGATTTTCCATACAAACAATTTTGACTTAGACGCGTGTATAATTGAGCAGGAAGTTAACCTAAGCAATAAAACAGGCCATCAAACTAAGTTCTTCGCAGTAGAAAGAGGGAATCCTGTGGTCTAAAGCAAATTTATCAGCCCAAACTGAAAATGGGTAAACTGCTAATTGTTTAAAAATTAAAAATCTTCTTAAGTTATATGTACTGTCAAAACTTGTTGATAAAAAATTAAGTCCATTTCTCCTCAGCAGCCACTGCTAAGAAAATGAAGAAAGCAGTCAATAGAACTCTGTATCTTTCAACCTGGCAAAGATGTTAAAGTGTACATTGAAGCATTATTTAGAACACAAAGAATTTCAAACCAGTAAAAAATCTTACATAGAAAGCAGTCACTGTTCCAGCAGAATCACCAGGAACAAGTTTGATTTTCATGCTAATTCGACCAAAAAGATACTGTTTCTTTGAAGCAAATCCTGAGCCTGCAATAAAACTCAATCACCACAATAAGCCTCTATTGTCTCCTCAACTTTAAACTTGTCTATACACATACCATAAAACATAGATATACCTGAGTTTTGGTCCAAAAGAAGCTGAATGGCATTGCCATTCAGTGCACTAGTTTGCTTGATGTGATCATCTCCCCATGTTATGCGAAAATCTTCCCAAAAGACTGCAGGGTATGCCAAGACAGACATCACTAGAAACCCATTTAAGCCAATAAGCAAAAATAAACTTTTGTCTCTCTCCATTACAACTTCTCTTATTGCAATACAAAATTCAGCAGAAGCAAGTACACACATTCTATGAGGCAGCATTCCTCCTTTTATATAGGTAATTGAAGCTCCAAATTATCATAGGTTCCTCTAAAAAACCTATTGTGATGAGATGCTTTGGCCAATTCGTGGACTTATCATACCCACTTCCAGAAAACACTGGCCCACAATCGCCATGGCAAGATTCCTGAATTTTCACCAGCCGAAATGCAGAGAAAAAGTATTGGTGGGATTAGGGCATGTACATACTCTTCCATGTCATCGATTTGAAGCTTTTTGTTGTATTAATGATGAAGTATGGCCATGACAGAGGCAGAGGCTCTGCTTGTAATTCTGCTGTCAACCCAACTATTTGTACCTTGGAGTTCTTCTCTCTCTTCCTACATCATGACGTCCATGGCATCTAATCTGTCCCATCGAATAAAATCTCCCTGTACATTCATTACGCAGTCCAAATTCAAATTTAGGCTAAATAAGTCATCAAATATCTGTATACTCTGTTTATGACCACATGATTTTTAAGTCTTATCGCTGTTCTCCACAGAGAGAAAACATGATTTTAGTGTTCCCCTGCGCCGACAGCGTGGATTTCAATTTTAATGGAGATTTTAGTGGGAAATTTGGTGAGTACTTCTACCCTCCCTCAGACCTCTCTTTCGCTTTGTAGTACTAATCCGTATTTCTATATACGTGTATGAATGGCTTTCACGAATTCAAACGTACTATGATGACTAGATCCTCTACCTATGGACTGTGTGGTTATGAGTACAGGGATTACAGACTTCTTCGGAGTGAGGAATATCCATTTTATACCCAGTCATGCCGGGGCCCCTGGTTTATAAAAGTAGAAGACTTGTCATTTTATGAGTCCCTCTCTCAGGAGGAATTGTAGCAATCATAAACGATTGTATTATTTTGGTTGAGAAAATTCTATTTTTATTTTTAGTTTTTAATCAATTAAAATTAGGAAGTTTCCATAGTCTATGATAAAATAGTAAATAGATTTCTGGATTAAAACTGTGTTGCAATTTTCACATCAAGTTTCGATCATACTTCATAATCCATCATCATGATGCAAAGTAGATAGAGAGAAGAATCATGGAGTATGATCCTATGATGGATCATGGATCATAGAGTATGATCCGAAACGTTGATGTAAAAATTGCAACACAATATTAATCCACGAATCTATTTACAGTTTTTAATCAATTTTTAAATTTATTTTTTAAGTTATTGTGATAGTGTGTGTCTAGTTATAATTTTACACAAAAAAATGTATTCTTAAATTATGGATGATAATATAATTTGTCACAATCTTAGATGAAATTTGCATAGGATATAAAATAAGTGGTATAGTTATTAATTATTGTGAAGAGATTAGATCATCTTATTAGGTATTTACTCAAGAGTTTTATAAAATAAATAAGAGACACAAAATTTTAAATAGCATTCAATGTAGTCATATCAAGATTGTAATTTAACAAGGATGGCATATGTTAAGAGTAGACTTTTTTTTTGTATTGAATCAAAGCAAATAATACAAAAAATTAAATAGCATTCAATGTAGTCATATCAAGATTGTGATTTAACAAGGATGGCATATGTTAGAGTAGATGTTAATGAATGTAAAAAAGTTAACAAAAAGGCTAAAGTATAAAGTAATTTGCACAAAGAAGTTCTTATTGTACAAAATTTAGGTGAAATTTGACTTTAAACCAAAACCAATGAATTTCTTCCTAGGAAGGTGTATGAGCTCCACGTGCCCCCTATTGCCCTCATCAATCTTATGTGACTACAAAACAAGAGGGCACTACTCACAACCCCTACTCATTCCATATTTAATTCGGTCTTTTTTTGTTTGATTATCCAATTGGCTATTAAGTCAAAGATTCCATAAAAACAAATCTTACCATTTTAGAGCTAAGCAATTAAATGTGATTGCAACACATTGTAAATAATTTGGAAGAAAATTACCTAGTTCATTTGGCAAAAAAATATCTTCCTATAATGCCCAACATAAATAAAGATTAACTAGAACTCTGTAAATAAATAAAAAATGTTCCCTAAAAATTTTGATCCCAAGATGTACCTTATGTGTAGTCCTAAAATGGCTACTCACACTTCTAGAGGAATCAATCCTCTCTAAGGTCAAGAAAATATCATCACGAAAGGAGATTGATTACCTCATCAACATAATATGACTAGTTTAAGGCTAATTATTGAGAATGAATATTATCTCCTTCACTTCGAGCTTAGCTAGAGCTAGGAGGGTATTCCTAGAGGTATCCTTAATATGACTAATTACAATTTAGAAATGGTTGACAATATATTCATAAAATGAACTAGTATTTATATCCTTTTGCTTAGTCACTTTGTTTCTTACAACAATTTGATAAAGAATAGGTCATAGATGTGGTGTACAAGAGAATAAAAATCCCATGAAATATGCTAAATCAACAATCTAAAGCTTGCACGAAGATCATTGACATTCTGAACTCAACCATCACATTCATGGAAAGCTAAACTTTTCCATCCTCCACCATTGAAATTGCATATAGATTTTCACCCTAAAGATGAAAAATGGGATACACAAGAGAATGAGAGGCTAGGACATAAAAATGAAATGGAAGAAGTTTGGATGAGCTCTACAACTCCACAAAAAGGAAAAGGGGGAGGAGCGAGAGAACAAGAGAATGTGGGGATGCAATTGAGGACAAAAGGTTGAGAGGCTAGGACAAAGATTTTTTTGGATGTCCATAAAAAACCTAAAAACTAATGGAATGAAGGAAACTAAAGGAGTGAAGGGGCTTGATAGACTTAGAGAGCTTTCTATGTAGGATTAACAATCAAGATAGGAGGTTGAATGGCCAAAAGAAGTTTGATAGTCATCTAAAACTCAACAATTTTGTAGAAATAGAGGAAAATAACCAAAACCTTTCTAGACCTAATTTTTTTTGGATTTTTTTATAACTTCAAACATCTATTAGGAATATGGGAGATGAATAGGAGCAACACTTAGGCACATTTGACCAAGGGAGACCCATATAAATATTTCTAAGATCAATTATAAACGGTTGAAAAAATGAGGCCTAATGCATAAGGGGATTGAGACTCAAGAATTTTTGAATGTCAGATTGAGTCCCAACATTGGATTTGATTGGGGACATGTGTGTCTCTTGTAGGAATAGTGATAATTAAGATCTCTAGGAGTAGACCACAAAAAGGGACATAAGGAGGGAACTAGAATAATTACACTTCATCATGAACAATAGCGGTCATAATTGCATAAATATAACATACACACATCATAATATGTACAAGATAGAACATCATTGCTTATAAGAAGTAATGGAAAATCCATTATGTCATGAGCTAGAAACTCCATGAGGTCTCTAGTTAAAATCTTGATGTAGTATGCACTATGACCATGTCACAATACATACTCTTCTCTAGTTTGAGCATTTGAGTAGCAACCCATTATTATCTTTCCATAATAATTAGAATGTATTGGCACTACCTTTGGGATTACAATATTTTTTTACTAATTCTCATTCATTTTAAGGGGATAGTTCATGTGAAATCTAAACAACATATCATCCTTATACCCTAGATCATTCTTGAGGTGACAAAAGGTGGAGGAACAATTAGAATTTACCTCATTGAGCTCTATTGCATTGAGTCTTCCATCTATCATCAATTTGGAAAGGCCTTGACCTCTAACCATTTTTTTGTTGCAAGTATGAGTAGTTGGTGTTTTCATTTATGTCAATAGGATTATGTTTGTGTTGTCATTGATTTCAACTGGTGATAGTTGAGAAGTTGTTATAATGCTTTGATTAGTTTTATGGTGTTGTCATTAGTAAGTACTACTTGTGTTAACCTCTAGTATTGCTTTGATAATATTTTGTTTGAGGATGATGTTTTGTTGGTTTGGTGATGATGAGGAAGTGTTGAAGATGATGATAATGTGTTTCTAGTTCTTGGTTTCCATAGCTTTTGATAAAATTTGAATAAAAGAGGAATCAGTGAGTTGCAGAGGTGTTTTGGCATACAAAGTGGTGTTTTGGTTTTTCTCTAAATTTATTTTGTGTTGAAGATTTTCTTGTGCAGATCAAATGTGTTGATCATAGGTGTTCATAGATGTTATATCCAAAATTTCTTGGTCTAGATCGTTGTGCAAAAGAAGTTGTGTTCATTAGTGTGTGAATTGTGTTGTCTCGGAGAAATGGTTTTGCTCCACATTTCTTTGTAGTTTGGTTTCTAGTCTTGTAGTTCTAGAAGTGAACTGATAAGGTTCATATCTACCTTTAGTCATATTTGTTTGTGATTTGGTGCTTCGCAAGTTGATTTCTTGAGTTACAATGTGTGGAAGATTATCTAGGTGAATAGGATGAGTTTGTTCTTCAAGTGAAAGTTGTTGCAAAGGAATTTATTGGATTTCAAGGTGTTTGTGGAATATTCTAGATTATGTTCAACTGTTATGTGGTCCACGAGTCATCTTTGGATTTGAGGAAGCATGTATTTAAATGTTAATGGTTTTTACGTAGGGTTGATAGACCTTGGGTGTTTACACTAATTTTCGATTTGCTTTGGTGATTTTGGAAGTGTGGCATGGCATGTATGAGTGGATTTAGGTCCTAGTTAAGATGTGGTGTAGTTCTCTTTCATTCCTTTCCACCATAGGAATGCTTAGTACCGACCTAATTTTAATTTGCATGGTTGAGGTGCATAGCTAACCTTGGAGAATGTTTTCAAGGTTGAAGAAGGTATAAATAAGTGTTGTGTTGATGGAGAATTAGTGTGTAGAGTGTATGATGTGAAGTGCAGACCTATGAAATGTGAAGTTGTGAAGTGCAGTGTGAGATTTAATGAGTAAGACCACTAGAAGCAGTGAGCATAAGGTGTCTATAATCTTTAGAAAGGTTGCAAATGTGTTGGTGATGTTGTGGTGGAATTTTCTATTGCATTGAGATGGATTTCTCATTGTAACATTCTTCTTTCTTCTTTTCTATAATATGGCAATGAGCCATGTTGAACATGTACAATATTGAGAGGGGGTGAATTAGTATTCTCTTAAACCATTCAAACATTAAGCATCCAATAACTAATGCATATTCAACTACAGTAAGGAAAGAAATCATGAACCATTCACAATATCACATAACACATGAACACCAAGATTTTTATGTCGAAAACCCAAAATGGGAAAAACTACGGTGAGGGTTAGCCCATAATATATTATAACCAATTATAGTATATTTACAAAAATTCTCACTGTAGGTGGACTCACTGTCCATAGAGAAAAAGATAAAAAAGAGATGGTGGCTCACATCCTATTTTTAACTGTTAAAATTGCATCTAACATATGCATGAATTACAATTCCATTGAAGTATAATAAAAAAACTTTATTTGATTCTGATTCAACACTCTGCCTTTCTCTTCATTCACACAACTTTGATCTTCAACTCAACATTCACAACTTGAGTTTGCACTGCTCTGATCAAATTTGCATCAAAAAAATTACACATTAATTACATTACCTCAAGACACTGAACACAATCCAACTCATATATATGTATCAAGTATAACATCAATTAGGTCGGCATAATTAGATGTAACAATTAAAATATACCTTGTTGGCTTCAAAAAAATTCATCCACATAGCATGCCACAATTCAAAACTCAAAAAATCTTAAGATAGGTTGGCATGGACCTATAATAGATCCTACATAAGACAACAATACATATTTGTCCTTCGCACAACATCAAACATGTTAGGTCGACACAACATAGGACCTAAACCAAAAATCATTTAACTGTGTATCCACATCTTGACACATGGACATTAAACTTTGATGCAAATTGGAATCCATGCTCTATTGACATCTAGAAACTTATCTTCAACACCGTAAGGCCAAAAGCTCATCTACGGAGAAGTACAAATTCTTCCACACAAACATACTATACAGAGAATAACTGTAATATGCCAGGTGAACTCTTTTACTCATATCTCTCAATCCACTTAATCAAACATGATGAAATCTTAGAATTAGGTACATCTAATATCCAAAAGAATGATGTTAGAAGAACAAAGTGAAACTTTCATTTGTGGAGTGGTGTGGACCTAAAAAATGATGCACTATTACACTAATCTAACAGATTTGACACTTAGTCAAATTTCCACACAACAAATATTTTCAAACCAAAAATTATCTTGCACAAATGTCTTCCTTCATACTACAAAAACTTGTTATACTAATCAAAATGATCCACAAATATGTTGACATCAATGACATACATCACTATGTACCTTCCATGCTCATGTTGCCAAACAACACCATCAATGACAAACTTCCTCAACCTTCCAACAATCTCCCCCTTTGTCATTGATGGAAACATGCCAAAAATATCCAAACTACTCTCCCCCTTTGACATCAAGAGAAAAGGGCACCTATGCTACTGGTCCTAACTATCACCAAAACTCCACTAAGAAATGTAAGAATATATACAAATTGAAAAGAATGGTTTGACTCCCCTAGAGTCATATAAAAGAGAAAAAACAAAAAAGGTACTAGAAAATTTCTCTATATTGTCCACATATGTACAAGTAATATGAACAAAAATGATGAAAATGCATAAAAGAATAAAAAATAAATCAACTGGAGGTGGTTGAATAATGTGACTTATTCAAGTGATCTTTCCAAGCTTTCCTACCATGTTCACACTCTCTCTTACCTCTACAAGCAACCTATTATGCATTTCAAGCTCAAGCAGTAATTCTTCTCGCTCTACCAGAGTAGTAGGTACCGGATTCATCTTCTTAGCTTTGTCTACTCTTAGAAGAGCTTTTGAAACAAGTATAAATTTCAGATTGACTAGATCTCTTACCTCTCCAAACTGTAAAATAATATCTTCTTTCTACGTTTGCAGTTGGAAGAACTTCTTGTGCATGTCTTCTATTGTGTCCCTTGTTTCTCCAATGAGGTCAACTACCAGATCATATGCACTTGAGGCAAGATCAATTTGAGACTCAATGGAGTCCATCTCTTTTCTTATGCTTTGTGTGGCTCCAAGCCACTTCATGCCATATTGGTAAAGTGTCTTAGCCTCATCAAAACATCATTTTGCATCCTTCAATAATTTTGAGAACTTTTTATATGTAGAGGCACATTTCTTAGTTATCTCTAGCATCCTCTTGTCATTTAACCTTTTCTCGATTTCTTTCTCTGCTTCTCTCTTCAATCTAGATGCATAAGTCTTAAAAGAGTCAATTAGCATTTTGAATTTTTTTATACCGAAGAGTATGGAATCAACATTTGATCTAGGTATGGTCTCTTGCAATGCCTTAACTGCTTCTTCCATAATTTCTTCACTCTTCTAATGCATTTCAATTATTTCCTTTCTTGTGGATGCATGAAACATGTCTCCTAGTTGTAGCTTGTGGATGGGAGAGATCTTATCCCACTAGTACAGGAATAACAATATGTGACTGAAAAAACTACTAAAAACTGGTTATAAATGACTAAACATGGTCTCATGACCAGTAGTAGTTTATTGCCAATCATTTATAACGCGGCCGAATTGATGACCAAACCATTTTTTAGTCATTTGGTGATCGATTTGGTCATTAATTTAGTCACTTGATTGATCGATTTGGTCATTGGTTTAGTCATCTAAGTGATCGACTTTCTCATTAATTTAGTCATTTGATTGTTCAATTTGGTCGTTGATGTAGTCGTTAATTTGATTGATTTGGCACTATGTAATTTAGTCATTGAATGTTTTAAACTGGTAACTTATTCAGTCATTTTTTTATTCACTGGTATATTTTGTCGATAATTTAGTCACTAATTGATGTTAACTGCTCACTTATTTAGTCATTTTTTTTTACTAATTTATATCCATTGGTAGTGTATTTAGTCATTAATTTTAATCATCATTTTGATCAATTTGGTAGTTTATTTAATTGTTTTTGCTCACTGATTTATGTCAACTGATAGGTATATTGATACATTGTTTATTAATTGCATAATCATTATATTTAGTCATATTTATTAACACAGATTTCTATCAATTGGTAATATATTTAGTCAATTGGTAGTTTATTTTATTTTTTTTGTTCACTGATTTTTTCCTATAAGTGTTGGAAATGAGACAATGCTTTAATTGAGGTTTAAGCAGATAAAAAAATCTAAAAACATAATCATTCATTCATTTGCACATAATGAAACGGCTATTAAGAAGGAAAAATACTAAAATTTTATTGAGAAAACATGTTCTTACATTAGATACAAGACATAAATGTGTCTTTGCTTTAAAAAATGTACTATAACAAAGTGTGTTTCTTAGTGTTGTGATTGAGAAAACTGAGTTACAATGCCTTTTTTTGGTTATGCAAGATATTACAATTTTGATGACAATTCTATGTTGCAACTTATTTGCAACTACACATACATGTATGTTGCACTCTCTACAACTTTTTCTCTTCTCTACACCTCTTTATTTTCTCTGTATTTACATCTTTTTCTACACCATTGTTCTTTGCATCTACTGCTTACACAACAACATATTCCCTCTTCTATAATGCACCAGTTTGAATGAGTGGAACCTAAACAAAAAGAGAAAAACATAATCAAGGGGTTTTACATTACAGGTGTAGTAAGATAGAGCATTCTCTACTCTACTCACAAAATGTACACCCAAATCATATTTTCTGGTTTTTGTTTGGGTTCAAATTATTTAGGCTCAGTACATTCTCTGTCTACAACTTCACTCTCCACACTCTATTGTTGCTAACCCTTCTTTTTCTCTTTTACACTTATGGCTAACTCTCTATGATTTTTTTCAAATATTTTAGTGGCCATTGTACGAAGGTCCCTATTTTCTCTTTTAGACAGACAACTCCATCTATTTTGTCTCGATGAGGAAGGGGTATGTTACTTGAGACCTGTAAAATACATACATTTGCATCTCATGTTCCTTTCAATGTGACTCCATGCACAATAGATAGTGAGTGAATTTTCCCAATGCCTACAACAACACCATCGTGCGAAACAAACACCTCAACTGTATCCCCTTCTTGGAGTTTATCAATAAATGTTTGTAAAAACAAAAAAATACACATTATATTGAGATATAAAACACACATTATATTGTTTTTGACAGTTGTATGTAATGTCTTATGTCTTAGAAAAAATCAGTTTTTGTATAAGCTTTTATAAAACACTCTATTAAACTAAGCTCTAAGCTTCCATATGTAAGTTATGTTCTCCCTTAATTCCATAATCTATGTATACTAGCTAATTACACTTCACTAATATTCTAACGTCCAACTTCTATCAAATAGGTAATGATTACCCTTATTTACATAATAAAACAACCATTACTTACTTGAATAGTACTTACTTGCATGTGGTTTCATAGCACTCACCTCGAGTTCAGCATGACTACCACTATGAATATCATGTGCATTCTCCTTGAGTTCATCATCATAACCACTATCAATGTCATCGCAGACATTAAGTTGTACAGCTTTGCGGAGAGTTCTATTGACAGGGCATTTTTCCTTTTGTTCTTTCATATAATTGCTTTGCATCATGTGGTTTAATCATCATGCAAAAATTAATATAAGTCGAGTAAAGAATGCAAAAGCTATAATTTTTTGTCCAAAAGAACATTTTAAGCATGAAGAATGACAAAACATTGGGACAAATAACTAACAACTATTATATTAACTACCTCAACTTCAGGACAACTAAGATGATTGTGTTGCACATTCTTGTCCACTTCATCATGATCAATATTGACAACTTTATTGACAACCTAAAGGCATTTTTTTTTCTTGTTGCTTTGAAAAAAATGCTCTACATGTGGTTTAACTATCATGTAAAAAAATATACAAAGCATTCAATAGTTGAGTAAATAATGTAAGCTATAAATTTATCCAAAAGAACATTTTCTGGATCACTCCAACAATAAAGAAACTAGGTTGGATTCTCCTATGCTTAGATTTCAATAATCTACATATTGAGAGGCATTTGTATAGAACTTCCAAACAAGAAGAAATGAGATCAATAGAACCTCTTACCTCATTTGAATCCATGGATCTATGCTCATTCCATGTAGAAACTATAGGGTTAATAGTTTCAAACAACTGCAAAACTTGGTGACTAAGACCTAATATGCAATTCATTACCTTTTGGTACCCTTGTTCATATGAGTTGACATGATCTACAGAGGCTCCTACTGGACATTGAATAAATGGTTGTGAAATCTATGTTGACGAACTAGATTTCAACTTCATCCTACTCTTAGATTTACTAGCATCTAGTGTTGCCATATAATTGGCAATATCTTCTACACCTGCTTCTCTATTACTGTTTTCCACCTAAAATACAATGTCAATTTCAACCTATAGTTAGTTCAATAAAAAATTGAAATAAATAACACAATGTAAGGGAGTAGATTGATTATTGTTGTGACTTGTTATCTCATCGCTAAAATCTTGGTGTATTTACCAAAGCCAATCACTAGTAGATTTGTGAGGAGGGTCATCCTCTAGTTGGTCTTATTGATTTGAGCTTAGTATTGACTTGAAGTTCCTTGCTGAAGTTTGTGTGAAGACTTGCAATAGTGTTTGAGGAGTTAATTGGGTAGATATGGTGAAATTTTCTGGGAGATAAGCTGAATGGATATGACTTTTATATTTTATCTTGCATAGTCTTCAGAAGCCTTGGCAAAGGAATCCCAATCACCCATATGCTACCCCATGGTAATGAGATTCCAAAGAAGGATTGAAATAAATTTTCAATCATTGAAGTTAAAGGATATTCTTCTTGAAATTCACTAATTTTTCTACCAAAGATCATGTTCATAGAGCATTAGAAGGTATATTGTGCTAATGCTGGAAAGGCACACAACTCCCAAGTATTAGCTCATCGCTCTTGGACAGATTGACCCACAAGTCGAATCTCCAAATTGATGTATTCAGAAAATAGTGGTCGGGTAAAGATGGTGTAAGGATGTGAAGTGAATTATAAAGCTTCTTATTTGTACCTAGAAGGTGATATTTCTTGGAATGATTGGAGCACATCACAGATTGGTGTTAAGGCACTTGTATTACATGTGTTGTTGAGATTTAGGAATTGGAGAAATCTATTAATAGATTGTTAGCATTGTTCATCATTTTTGCATACGAAGAATTTATTGTTGATATTGTTGTCTAGTCTACTCCATGGCATGATCTTGGGAGGTAGAGATCTAGTTTTCCACAAGATGAGCTATTTATCGCCCTGTGCAATAGTAGTTTGAAGAGGTTCTTCGTAGCACTCATGTTTTGTTGTTCTGGTCATCCATCTTCAATAGTGCGAGAGAAAATTCAATCACTGCAATAAGACAATTTGGAAGAAAGTCATATGGTGCATGTTACCATTGAAAATAGGGTTGCATCATGTACCTTCATCAATGGCATGGTATACTTGAAGAGACGCATTTTTTTGTCTTGCCAAGCAACTTCTATCTTTGTGGCTCGCCTTCTTTCATGATAGCTGGATATGTTAGGGTTCTTTGTTCTACGTTGTTCATCTTGTGGGGGGAATTTCAAAACTAAGCCTCAAAGTCAAATTTTCTAATTAAGTAGCAAACCTATTGGAGGATGGAGGCACAGGAGGTTGGAGGACAATTAGTGTCCTCTCGTCAGTCACCAACGATAGGGCTGCTCATAAGCTTTGGTGACATTTTATTTCCTTTTATGCAACATGATATGATTTGTTTTTAAATGTTACAGGTTGTGTGAATAAGTGAAAATTTCACATTTTGGGGGGGAATAATACACAATGCTCCATTCCCAGTATGTGATATGTATGTTTATTTATATTCCCTGATGTACAAGCATAGTGGCGCACAAAAGCACCAGTGTAAGTCAGTTCATGGATCTTGAAAGGGTTCATGGGAGGATCCAAAAAACCACATGAGGTGAACAGATGAGTGGGTTCCTATTCATGTCTAGGTTTGTGGTAAACCTGTGTGAAAACCATGAAAGGTTGATGGGAGGTTCCTTTCGTTTGAATCAAGATCATGAGACACAAGGGTTGGTTTACTATAGTTGGAAGTGCTAAGGTGGAGAATGTGGACATCATTGATATTGTAAACAGTTGTATAGCAGAGCAGCTGGCTATAGAGATCCTTTAACTGTTGGACTTCTTGGAAGTGTGGTTGGTCGGTGATAAGTTCACTGGAAGTGAAAGTGGGATAGGTTCTCGTATGTAGGTGATCATGTGCAACAAGATCCAAATAGCAATATGCAGACTTAAAAGTATGCATAAGCATACGATTCTGTTTCCAAGTTGTTTGATGATATTTCTCTCCATGTTCACACTAAGGGGGATGTTGGGAATTATTGTTCACATGGGTTAGAATAATTATGTTTTCTACAATAAAAGTGAGTTGTTGTTATAGCTCGTGTAATTAATATTGTTTGTATTATGAGTTATTTAAACAACTCATATATTTAGAAGAGTTGTTATAGGAGGTTTCCTATAAAATAGGATATTGGAATCCTATAAAATAGGATATTAGAATCCTATGAATATGTAATATGAATTGATTAAAAATGGTGAGGAAGCACGATATTATGACTTGAATTATTTGCTTGCTTCTATTATTTTGCCCTAAAATCTCAAATGAATTGAACCAAAAATCCATACACTTACTACAAATTTGTCCATTTTGGCATGCAACCCACCTTGGCCAAATGTATATCCATCCCTCAAATTATCTCTTGCTCTCTTTCCTCTATTACTCTTTACCAAGTAGTCTTTGGAATGCATACTTTCCCTTAATTCCTCCCACTCTTTGGGAGATAGACTGGAGTTGAACCTCTCTTTTCCCAACATGATTGTTTTTCTGTACATGTATCTATAATTTTTCATCCAAACTCTCATCCTTTGCTTGTAATGTTTTCGAGAGATTTGTCCACCAGTGGTCTCAAAATCATTTTCTATTTCTTTTATAACATTTTCCACAGCTTGTGGATCTTGATCTACAAAATTTGATTTTCAAATATCCAAATGGGCCCTACGTCTTACGCCCAACTCAATGGCCCACCTTGCAGCATTTGGCCCAATGGGATCACCATCTCTCGATACCTCAAGCAAGAATGGATTTTTTCCTTCTAATTTTCTTTCTTTTGCATTCCTCTTAGTAGATCTGTACAAATCTTGACTCAATCTTTTTCTTTTGACAAAAGCATCCACATCTTCTATTAAATTACCACTACCAGTATTTCTGGTTGATCCACTACTTCCATCAAAATGTCTAGATGCAAAAGGTGCGCTTTGAGGCACAACAGATGCAAGTGATCTCTCTTGTTGAATTTCATTAACTAGAACTTCATGCTCTTTGGCCACATTAGGTGTGGCATGAGTAGGTAGATTAGTACCAATCTCTGTGGATTCCACATTATTAAACACATCCTTTAATGTTGAAAAAAGCATCTACAAACCTATTGTTCCTTTGCCCTGATGTTTTTCAATAATATCTCTTACATTTAGTCCTAACATATCATCACAACATTGCACATCACCATGTGCTATATCAGGTTGCACATCACCATGTGCTATATCAAGTTGTACATCAACATGTGCTATATCAGACTGCACATCACCATGTGCTATATTAGGCTACACATCACCATGTGCTATACCAGGTTGCACATAATCACAACTATCATTTTCACCAACTAAATTTGTTGAATCACAAAAGCGTTGGCTTCTACGAGATGGTGGCATTGTATCTTTTTTTCCTTTTATTTTTTCTCCACATTTTCTTTGCACTCTTTTTTTTGCCTATAATTTTTTTTTTTAAAATATCATTGTGAACCTTGATATTTTATGCTACTCTAAATGTGTGAATCTAACTAAGAAACATGAAAGACAAAACACCAAGGACACCTCAAGATTAGCCAAAAGAGAGTTAGAATAAGAAAGGAAATAGATAAACAAAATAGGACAATATCACCTTCCTTGTTGTTGGTTGCTCCTTGATTAGCCTTCGATTTGAATAGCTTGTGTGCTCCTTAGATGGTAGATTGAATGACTAAAATGCAAGATTCTATAGGCAAGATGACTAGCAAAGATGATTAGTTGATTGCAAATGCTTGAGGATTCAAATGGACAGCATGTAGGTATGGAAGTGAAAAGTGTTGAGAATGCAAAATAACAGCATAAGGGTGCTCAAATCTAAAGTGTTGTTGAGAAGGAAAATTAGCAGCATAAGGTTGCTCAAATGAAGAAGTGTTGTGGAAATGCCCTTGAGGAGGGGGTATTTATAGGAGAATTTGAATTCTCTAGAGAATTCAAGGGTCAAGATTGCTCCAACAAGGCCAAGATGAAGGGCTATGGTGGGTTGAGAACCCACAAGCCCTCACATCTTGACATGTGGAGGGTGAAATGGACAAGAGGATATGAGGTGGAGATGAGTTGTCAAGAGGGTACATGAGGTGGAGGAAGTACAAGTACCTTGCAAGTACATTGGGAGATGGGAGGAATCTTGGGTGAATAAAAGTGAATTTTAAATTCACAATGATTGGAAGAATCTAGAGGGTAAAAGGTGGGCTCCAAAAAGGTGGGACTTGGTCACATGTGAAGATTGTGACAAGTCCAAGGTTGGTCACATGTGGTGATTGTGACAAGTCCAAGGTTCTAGAAGCCTTGGAAGGATGGAATGTGAATTAAAAATTCACATATAAAGGAGGGGAATCTAGGACAAATAAAAAGAATTAAAAATTCCTTGGAGAATGATTAGGCTTAATTAATTTATAATTAGAGGATAATTAGGGGCTAATTAGGATTAAAAGCCAACTTGCAAAAGTTGGAGGATGTGACACATCCTAATCAAGGATTAGGCATGTGCACATCCTTAATGAAGAAATTAGGAGATGGATTAGGATTAGATGAAAATGACATGTGAGGAATTAAATAAATGTAATATTTATTTAATTTATTTGATGAAAAGAGGATTAAGGAGGGTAAGGTATCTAATTATTAATTAAATACCTTAGGATTTGGCAGAATTAAGGATATTAATTAAATAATAGTAATATTACTTAATTAACTCGGATAAGAGGGTATTTAGACGAAAAGTGATAAATTTGGATAAATTAAGTGTCCAAATTTGACGTCTACATTTTGCCCCTCTTTGAGATGGTGTTACAAGTAACATCATTTCAAAGAATATTAAAACATAGAACCTAGAAGAAGATGGTTAGATTGAAAAAGATGCCCAGTCATCCAAAGGAGTGACTAGGAAGGGAAAAAGAAAATGATGAAAATTAGGGATGAAGGATGCCCCTCGAGAGGACATGCGGGTTCAAGAGAACACGGGTGGGCTCTCGAAATAGATGATGTGATGCAAGGGGAGATGAGGAAGATGATGCAAGGTGATGGGGAAGAGAGTAAGTGATATGGAAATGGGTGAAGCACAAATGGATTTGAGGACAAAAGGTGATGTTGCCCCAGTCAAGGTACAAGCCAAAATGGGTTGATGATGGATGGAGTGTTGTCAATGAGGGAATTAAAGAGTCCAAAACAACACGAGGATAGGGAAGGATACATCCCACTGAGTGGTATTGATGAGGGAAGGATACATACCAAAACACCACAAAAGGATAGGGAGGAATACCTCCCGATGATGATGATGAAAGTGTTGTTGATAAGGGAAGGATACATCCCAAAACAACACCAAAAGGATAGTGAATGACACTAATGGATGATGATGATGATGGGTTCGGGCTAAGTGGAATGGATGGAGATTGGATAGAGATAAGGATGAAGGATGAAGGATGAATGATGAATGGATGGGGGGATACATGCAAGACGATAGAATGGAGAATGAGATGCAATTCTAAATGCAAGTTATCATCTTTGGAGCACTGGTTTTTGCTATAGCATCAAACACAAGACACCAGGGTATGAAGAACCAAGGCGCAATTGTGTCTAATGCATCAAATAAACATACCAGACAAGAAGACTATCCCAACACCCCAAGGTCAGAAAGACCTTGGTCGGGCCAGGTATTGAGATAACCACAAGCACAAAAGGATGCCCCAGCATAACACAAGACCTCAGGGATCTTGGTGGGTACTACGTGGGACAACCAAGAAGACATAAATAGACATAAAAAGATCAAGATATGTCCCTATGTTGACCAATCAAAACACACCATAATATGATGGATTATGGCGGTCTTGACAAGTGATGATAGGGAGCTCAAATGATAAACAAAAGCCAAAAGCATCAAAAGATCACAATCAATTTCAAACGTCCATTGCCATAGGATCAAGGAGATGGATGGGATTGATGAGGTCTGTTAGGAAGGATGCATCCTGTTGAGACCAAAGATGATGGATACGAAACTAAAAGATCGTTATGACGCAGGATGTTCAAAAATTGATTGGATTTCATGATACAAGTGGATCTCATTTGTGAAGAACTGGCTAGATAAGGGCATAGCTTGATGACACGACACAAGGGAGACAAGACATGGGACTGATAAAACCTAAAGACCTAGGGGCTCGGGGGCCGATCAAAGATTAGCCTTGCCTACGTGAAAGCGCAGAGCCCTCGTAGTTCGACTAAAGACCGACAACAAATGATGGATGAAAGAGGATGAGATGACCCTAGATAAAAATGATTGGACTGACACGATGGGACAAGATAGATGAATGATGAAGTGATAAGATAGATGATGTTGGACGATAGTGACTATAGAAAGCTCAGGGATGGGATAGTTAGCCAAATCATCAAAGATGAAGTGGGCAAATGACATGCCATATAGATGAATGGTGAAATGATGAATGATGAGATAGAAAAGATGTGCAAGAGAAGCATAAGTGATGACGATAAGATGGATGACATTGGATTGCATGGGGTAAAGCCTATAGCTAGATACCAGTGATGACGATAAGATGGATGACAAGGGATTAGGAGATGGGATGATGATAAAGATGGAAGATTGGATAAAGATATAGGATAGGGATGGGGGAGGAAAAATGATTGTTTGGTTGGATTGGATAGAGGAATAAGGATTTGGATGAGGAAAATGTGACCAAATGGATAGATGACTGATGCTTGGAACAAGTGGAAGATTACTCAGAATGAGTAAATGATTGATCAAGATTATGGAATGAGAGTGTGAAATGATAGAAGGAGGTTTGATGAATGTTCGAGATGATAGGATGAAAGTTCAAAGCAGATGAATGGTTACATGGAATGAGTGAATGGATTTATTAGAATGGATGAATGGGACAAAATTGAAGAAGATGGAGGGAAGGATCTTAAGACTTTGTTGCAGATGGATGAAAGCCCAGATTAGGGGTTTGGCTAAGCTCAGATTGGGATAAGATTAAAGCTCAGATGAGGATTGGATCGAAGACTAGAATGATTGAAGGATATGATTGAATTAATTCTACACCGAGTTCCGGGGCTTTAAGGGACGTAAGGTGTTGACAAGCAGATTTTTTTCAAATTTGGCAATTTTCAAAAATTGTCAAATTTTGCCATTTTAGGAAACTTCATGGTCGTATGTTTGAGAGTCCGAATTTTTTCCAAGAAATACCCATTGGTGAGATAGGATGAATTGCCAACTAACATCCCAGATTCGAGATATGCACGTTGAGTTATGAGCAAATTTTGTTTTTCAAAAAACACTAAATTGGGATTTTAGGGGTCAAGATGAAACTTTGAGGCCCCAAAAATAGGTCAAAACGGAGACCAACCAGTTTTTACAAACTGTTGGGAATCCACTCGTTAGCTCAAAACGCAACCACCCGTCAAATTTCAGCTCAAACGGACACCCGAGTCAAAAGTTATGGCCTCCGGAAGTGTCAGGGTAAAAATCAAAAATCGATTTTGAAAAATCGAAGACATGGGTTTTGTTCGCGGAGGAAAATGAGGAACTGGGTCGAAATTAGTTTGGAAAAAAAAGTCCAATTTTAGCGGGAAATTGTGGGGGATGGGAAAAAATAAAATGGGTTGTTTAAAAAAATAAAAA